>JAJMSO010000015.1:0-233715 GCA_030578575.1 Ogataea neopini
AACCATCCTTTCCAGGTTGTATAGTGTAGTGGTTATCACTTTCGGTTTTGATCCGAACAACCCCGGTTCGAATCCGGGTACGACCTCTTTTTTTGCTGAGGGAGATGCTTTATTACTTACTTACTGTCGCCTTGCTGCGAGAGGCCCGCCATTTGAGGTACTCGTCCACACTCACCGTTGGATACTTGGGAGGGTTATTGTCTGAACAACAAGTATCGAGAGGCCTCAGTATGGAAGACCGGTTGAGGCCGAAAAAAAACGGCACAGAGTACCTATCCACCCCACTGCGGTTGTTCACAACTCTGTGGACTGTGGAAACGAACGTATCGTTGGTGAGCCTCATAAAGCAGTCGGCAATGTTCACCACAATGCTGTTTGGGACATACGGGGCTTGGACCCAAGTTCCACTTTTATTCAACACCTCCAGTCCGCCAACTTGGTCTTGATTCACCAACGTGAAACACTCAAAGTCTGTATGCGCGGCGATTCCGTTTTGAGATTCCGAGTCGTTCGTTTGCGGCGGGTAATGGACAAGTCGCATGGTGGCTGCAGGCACTTTAACGGCTGCGTCAAAATGGTCTTCGGGAAGATCCAGCGCCAGCGCAAATATCTTGATCAGACTGCGCGAGACTTTCAAACACTCGGAGAAGTAGGCAAATAAACCGTCCTTGAAATCAGGGAAATCATCGGGCCACAGGTTCTTGAATGGTGGATCGTACTCGTCGTTGTCTTTGTCGCATCCCTTTTCGGCTACGAAAGTGAATGCTTCATATAAGTCTTTGTACTTTCTCCCATTCAGGTTGTACGAGAGCAGTGGATGGTAGCCTTGGAAGCTCTCGGCAGGAAGGAGCGCAGTGTCAACTTGTCTTTTCGTTGCTTCAGGAAGAGAGAAAAATCGTTTTGCCTGCGCAAATGGGATGGAACTAACGCTCTCGGGTATCCCATGGTTTACCGCATAAAAGAATCCTATGCGGCTGCAAACATCCCTTAACTCTGAAGCCAGCTTTTTCCTCTTCTCCTCATCTTCGCTGTATATAGCTGATATGTCTATTATTGGAATTGAGCTGAAATCGGACTCGACATTGCTCGAGTTGATCGCTATCGTTTTTCCGTTTTGCAAAGTGAGCGTGCTCATTGGTGTCCGTGAGTGTAGTTGCCGTAATGCACTGCTGTCGGATCTGTAGCATTATATACCTGTTGTGGTGGGTTTATGTGAAAAAAATAACTTGGAAATTTTGGTGCTAAACGCGACCTTATCTAAAGCTTATCATTACCTACCTTGCATAAAATTATAAAATTACTTCCGAAATAGGAAATGGAGATAATCATATATTTTGAAAATCTAAGTAGTTTTTTGATCCACTAACCAACATTTGTTATTTCACCATCAAATTGCTCCTTATTGGTAACCAAGAATGAAAGACAGGCCCGAAGAAAATAAAGCAGGACCGACTGTGGAGTCAACATCGGTTTGCACTGATGTAATTGATTCAGCTGATCAGCTCTACGATCTTTTCCTACTGACAAAAGAATATTCTCAAGATGAACTGGATTCATCTTCGATAAAAGTGAAGAAAAAACTTGACCTTTTTTTGATGCCGATCGTGAGTAGTTTGACTGATATCAAGTGCAATGGGAAATACTAATAGCCTAAGATAATGTTCACTTACATGCTGTCGTTTCTTGACAAACAGACCCTCAACTATTCCAATGCTTACGGGTTGAAAACAGATACAAACATGGACGGGAGCGACTATTCATGGGTGGCGAGTGCTGCTAATTTTGGCCTCCTAGTAGGTGCGTTACCTTCAAACTTCCTCGTTCAAAGGCTTCCGGTGGGAAGAACTCTCTCTATGATTGTTTTTTTCTGGGGTTGTATATGTATGTCAACGGCAGGCGTTAAAAGTTTCAGTGGTTTATTTGCAGCACGATTTTTCTTGGGCATGGTAGAATCTATCATTGCACCTGCATGTATATCTTTGACTGCAATGTTTTACACAAGAGAAGAGCAGTCTTTGAGGATGTCACTTTGGTTGGGGGTGAATGGAGTGGCCGTTATATTAGGAGGGCTACTTGCTTGGGGTTGCGGACACGCAACTTCGAGTATTGCACCTTGGAAGCTGGTCTACCTTGTTGTCGGTGCAATAACTTGTGTTTGGAGCATGGTAATATTTTTTGTGTTGCCTGATACCATTAACAACGCAATTATGTTGAATCACTATGAGAAAATTGTGGCAGTCCATCGTATCGCAAAAAATAAAACCGGAGCCAAAAACACATCTTTCAAAAGATACCAACTGGTTGAAGCATTTGTTGACCCAAAGTCGTATTTTCTCTGGACAACACAACTTTCACTTGGATTTCTAAATGGTGGTGTTGTTAATTTCCAGTCTGCATTATTTGCGGGTTTTGGATTTACAGGCTTGCAGTCTACGAAGCTTCAAATGGTTGGAGGAGCGCTTGAGATCGTTTCATGTGTTCTGTTTGGTTTGATTGCTTCAAATGTACCAAATGCTATGCATTTGTGTATATCACTGGCAGCAATTCCAGGTGTTGGTGGAGTAATTGGAATTCTCACAATCGGATTAGTTCATAAGTATAACCTGGCAGCATGCTGTTGGTTACAAATGGTTTATTCGGCTAGTATCATTTTGGTTTGGTCTGAGCCTTCTGTTAATGTTGCTGGACATACCAAACGTTCAACAGTCATTGGTTTGGGTTTTGTTTTGTACGCAACAGGTGCGATAATAATGCCTCATTTTTTCTATGACACTGAGTCTCCAAGATACAGGCGTGCAGCAATTGCCCTTCTGACTTGTTACTCTTGGGTTATACTCTGTCCGATGGTCAACTTAGCGTTCTTGGCTCTGCAAAATAAAAAACGTGACCAGCAGGGGTATGCGATAGCAGATCGTGATGAGATTTTGGCTGGGTTTGAAGACAAAACAGATTTAGAAAATAAAGGCTTTCGCTATCGCCTTTAGATGTTCCTATATGAGCTGGTAATCATTTTTTTATTCTTATTACTCTTGTTGATTCATAATAAAATTTGCAACGGGTAGAGGTTGGGTTATACTACTCCCATTACACACAGTTGAATTTCTTATAACTACGAGCAATTAGGTCTTTGACCAAAGCATCCACTGCTGAGGCGATTTGTACCACTATTTTGGTTGGAATCACAGTTGCGAAAGTTAAGGCAGTTTCAGTGACTAGATAGTTTGTTGTATATTCAAGCTCTATTTCTAAGGTCATTCATGGATCATTGCTTAGTTATTCCAGTAAATCCATATGCAATTCTGGGTACTTTGTGCTTTACCCAAGACCAATTTATCCATTGGCGTATTCACAGTGCCTGCGTGTTGTATATATTCGAATTGGAAAAAGAACATTGCAAGGGTAATACTTGATTGATTTCTGTTTAATCATGCTACCCGATTGTGTTCGGAACTATTTTATTGATTTGCTTTATAGGTTCTATCTTAATTTTAAATTGGACTATAAAGACTAGTTAGCTAATCTTTGATTTCTAGTTTTGGTAATTCAAAATCAACAGAGTACATTAACGATGAGATCTCAACAAGTCCTGTCTCTGCCACATACTCTGCCCAGTGATCTAAAAGCTCTTCCAACTTGTTTGGACTTGTTTTGGAAAGATCATGAATTTCTCCAGGGTCAGCTTTCAGGTTAAACAACTGCCATTCTCCCGAACCAAGTGGCTTTGGTACGTAAACAGCCTTGTAGATACCCTTTCTAATAGCTTGTTGTCCAAAGAGCTCCCATCCAGTAACTGTATTCTCGCTGTGAATTTCTGGAGACTCTCCTAGCAAGTAGTCTTTCCATGACTTTCCTCTTGGCTCCACAACTGTACGTCCGTGGAAAGTCTTTCCTGGATGTTTGACACCAGCCAAGTCCAAAACAGTAGGCAGGATGTCCATCACAGTACAGAACTCGTCGTAGATCTTTCCCCTAAGAGGATTCTCCTTTGACAAACCAGGATAGCTGACAATTAGCGGGCATCTTATTCCACCTTCGGTTGCCCAAGCTTTGTACATGTGAGATGGGGCAGTAGCAGCTTGTGCCCATTGGTCAGAGTACCAAGTAAACGAATCTTTGTTACCAATGTTGTCGAAATTATTGTTGAAGTATTTGTTGATCTGTTTGTTCATGTTTTCAATACGGAGCGGCATTGCTTCCATAAACATTCCTTCGGCTCCATTGTCAGACATAAACAACACAAATGTGTTGTGAAGCTCGCCAGACTCCTCAAGATGATCCAAGACCCGACCAACGTTACGATCGAGAACCTCCACCATTGCAGCGTAGACCTCCATGATTCTTGATTCAACTTTTTTTTCATGATCCGTCAATTGATGCCATGGTTTTTCTCTGATAGTTTCAACTACATGAGGTTCAACACCTTGGGGAACGATTCCAAGTTCAGCAGCCTTTGCAAGTCTTTGTTTCCTCAACACCGCAGGTCCTTCATCGTAACGTCCTCTGTATTTGTCAATGACGTCCCTTGGAGCTTGGAATGGCCAATGAGGAGCAGTGTATGTCAAACAGCCAAAAAATGGTCTGTTTCCACGCAGTTCTTTGTTGGAAAGAAATTCAAGTCCTTTGTCGGTAAAGAAGTCGGTACTGAAGAAGTCATCTGGTAACTCGGTGTAAGGGTCAATTGACTTATCATCCTCACAGTAGAATGGTCTCAATATAGCAATTGGCTCACCAGATTCGGTTTTGGGGAAAAACTTGTAGTGATTGCCAGCACCTGGTAAAAGAGTAAAAGATTTTTCGAAACCTTTTGTAATAGGCCATTGATCTTTCATAAGACCTAAATGCCATTTTCCAGAAATAAATGTGTAGTAATCACCACTTTCCTTCAAAATTTGGGGTAATGGAGCAACTCTGTCATTTAAGTATCCCTCATATCCAGGCTTGTCTTTGAAAACTTCTGGATGGTCTCTAGCGAACTCTGCCATCTGACCAAGTCCGGCAATATGATTGTCAGTTCCAGAGAACAGCATAGATCTGGTAGGTGAACATGCCGATGCTGTATGGAACTGAGTAAATCTAGCACCGCTTAAGGCTAGTTTATGAAGATTTGGTGTATCGATTTCTCCGCCAAACGCGCTTAGATCTGTGAATCCCAGATCATCTGCCACAATAATAAGGAAGTTAGGCTTCGACATGTTGATTGATGGAAATAATCAATCCAAAGATCTTTTCTACAGGTGGATAAGAAGAAAGCATGTTATTCATATAGTCTTCGAAGTTACCTTAAATACGATAATTGTTGGTAATGAGTTGCAAGTATAAGAAATTCCACGTGATTTGATTAAATTTTTCGATACTCCACCACAGTTTTTTATTTTTTTTTTCGGAGTGGGGAAAGTGAGGCAGTGAAAAGGGGCTCGGTATCTACTTGTAGTCAATACGACACCCATTTATTCAATAGTGATCAAGTGCTAAAGATTGGTGTTCCATTTGCAAATTTCAACCAGTCGCTCGTCATCAAACCTCCAAATTACAATTATCTATACCTTACGAACTAAGAAAATTCATCTAAAGTTTTCAGCTGTAAGGGGCCAAATAACTGAATAGTGGCCACAGTAGTTCTTATCGTCAAAAACATTACGCCTACTATTCATAGTACCCCCAGAGTAGAAAAAAAAAAAAACTACCCCGGGGGTGAAGCAAAAAATAATTTCAAAAATAAAATCTCCCCTCCCGGGATCGAACCAGGGACCTCAAGATGTCTTTGTAACATTACAGTCTCGCGCTCTTCCAACTGAGCTAAGGAGAGAATTTGTTAATGGGAAAGGTTAATATTGGTTCATGATTGGGGTTGCCACTGTCGAATGAAGTCAGGTATTTTCTTTTAATCATATCAAATATATTTTATTTACTAATGAGTACATGTTCCAGTCGGCATAGCAATGAATTTTTTTACATGGTGGCCATGAAGTACTTAAACATTCAACTAGTAAAACATCCCAGTCTGCTTCATTTCTCTTCAACCTCTTCATAATGCTCGATGCTTGCTTTTTGATCATCGGAAGCGAATGCTGCACTAATCTCGTTTTCCCGATCAATGAACTCTTGTGGTCTCTTGAGTTGTGTTGCAAGTCTGTTACGGTGAACAAATATTCCCAGATCAGTGCTGAATAAGTAATCGAGGTCTTCGAGTGTGCGCCCACTTGTTTCAGGATAGAAAAAGTAAGTGACAGGAACAAAGGCAGCAGATATAACAGTCCAAACAATCCAGAACTTCCAGCCAAGGTTGGCAACACCTGGAGGCGTGACCTTAACGACCATGTAGTTACAAATCCAGTTTGTAGCCATAGCCATAGCAGCACCTTTGGTACGCAATTGCAAAGTATTGATTTCGGTTGGGTACAACCAAGGGACTCCTAGACAACCGGAGGCAAATGTGGAGAAGAACAGGAAGAAGAAAAATGTTGCTGCAATTCCAATTGCGTGATCGTCATGGCCCTTATCCATCATTGAGAGTGAAACAGTGATGGCCATAAAGCAAAGCGAGATTGATGCTGAAGACAACATCATCATACGTCTTCTTCCAAACCTTTCGATAGTCCAATAAGCGAAAAGAGCAAATGCCATATAATTGACAGATCCGGCGCACGAGAGAATTCTTGCCAATTCCGTGGTAGTACCGACCGCATGTTCCAGGACATAAGCAAAGTAGTAGGACGTAATATTGATTCCACTAACTTGATTCATACATTGCATACCCATGCCCAATATAATTCTTCTCACAGAACCAACTGGAGCTTTACCCCTGATCAATTCACTCCAACCAATCGATTCGGCTTGTTCAAGTTCGTGTGCAGCAACAATCGATTGATAGAGTTGCTGAACTGCAGGATCATTCTCGTCTGCATCTGCAAGTTTCGAAAGAACTTCAATGGCTTCTTCATGTCGGCCTTTCCTCACCAAAAGACGAGGAGATTCGGGCAAGAATGGACATAGGGAATAAACAATGAAACAGAAAAATAATTGGAATGCAAGAGGGAATCTCCAAGTGACACTACCACTGCAGTAAGAAAATCCGAATGTAAGCCAATTGGATATAACCAATCCGAAGATGCACATAGCCATTTGTAAGATAACCAATTTACCACGAGAACTAAAGTTTGCAGTTTCAGCTTGCCAAATACCTGCGGTGGATGTATTCATTCCAGTACCAACTCCGGCAATAACTCTACCGGCATACATTTGTCCACGACCATATGATGTAGTTTGGATGATAGCACCTATTAAGATCCATGTTGTACCAGTCATGAGAGTCCTTGGTCTTCCTAGATAGTCACCAACGAAAACAGTTGCGACTGCTCCTGCAAAACAACCCAAGTTATAGACAGAAGTTAGATTTGAGATAACTGTACTATCTGGTTGATTGAACTGTTCCAAGAATTGATCTCCGATAATGACACCACCAAAAACACCTTGATCATAACCATAAAATGTTAAAACAGTACTTGCTGCGAATGTGAGATAGAATGTGAGACCCTTTCCGGATCCTCCAAGATATTTGCGTCCCATGGTGGTTTTGTATAGATAGCTAAAGAACAGATTGAGAATTGGTCGACATTATCGTCATGGTCCGGCGGATAGATCAAGTTTTATACAATTGTGGTGTTATTCAGTCCGACTCGGCAAAAAAATGCGGGGTCTTCAGTATCCTATTACACTATCTCGCACTTGTTCTCACAAAGTCATCAAATACTGTAGCTGGATTTTGAGGCTCGCGATGTCGTTTTGGGATTCAACAACCGAGCCGTTCGTTAAAAGGGTCCACGGAGTTGACCCTAATATCTGTTTATGCAACTACGGATAAATATGGCGTGGGATGAAAAGTGAGCCCCTCTTCAACTTAGCAATTTACATCAAGATTCCCGAGAAACAGAGTTGCACAGTCCGGGGAGCAATAAAATCAATAAAACGACGAGTCTCTTAGCCTCGAAAATTTATTAGAGACGGCATACGCGAGCTTGAGGGAGGGGGGCTGGCAGAGTTGTCAGTCACATGACTTTAAAGGAACGTAAGGCTGAAATAATGGCTGCCAAGGTGCGATCGATATGTGGGGCTCGGGGCACTTTGATGTGTACCTGTAAGTAAAGCATGATTTGAAATTGTGTCAAAACCGAGGAGCTCTTGAGGATGAAACCACTGTAACCGGGAGGAGGAACTTGCGGAGTAGCGTCTTTTTCGTAAACCAATGACGTGTTTTTACATAGTTTTTGATCGAAACTTAATAGGACCCTTGCTGTAAGCTTCATCGCAAATATGCCTGTTTTTGTAAAAAAGCTCGCTAAGCTTACCGAGTTCAGATAACGACTTTAAAAAAGCGGGGAAATTTTTTCGTACCTCGTCCTGTGGAGCGGGACTCCGATAACTCGGAGTAAGCTTTACAGAAAATTTTTCTATAAAGCAACCAACAATGATGTCATAAGTGATCGAATCACTTCCATATGTCACAAAGTAAAAGTGAAATATCCGAGAAGTCATGTCAATTGCCTACGCAAGCTTCCCACAAGGGATGTCGTACGATTGAAGATTCAGTTGCATAGACTAGGGGAAGAATTACCTCCCTTAGTCACGATTTTATCTAGCCATTCAAACCAGTACAAGAAAGAAAATCATCTCATAGCAAAAAAAAACTATTACTCCTTCTTTCTCTTCAGCAACGAACCCAAGCCAAATGAAAACCTGCGAACGCGCAGAAGATAATACGCAGCAACCATAAAGAAAACATTTGCAAAAATGTATGCGCAAAAAAGACCAATATTTCTCCATCTGTGGGAGTAACTCATTCCAACAGTCGATAAATATTGATCACCAACTTTATACTGGCAAACTTCACAATTAGAGGTCGCACTTGACTCTGCCACATATCCAGGACTTTGACTGAAGTATTGTTTCAAATACGATCCACAAGTTTCTCCAGTAGGTGGATCCAAGGTATTATACTCTTTTGAATCACAGTGAACTTCTCGGTCATGTAACAAAATGGAGACAAAGTTTTCAATAAAATAAGTAAGTGGTGAGGTTCTCCACATGAACCGCCAAAATCCAGGCATGAGTTTCGGACTTTGAACAACACCACAGAACGAGAGTTCGATGCTGAACATTAACCCATTTATGATGTTTGCAGTTGGTAAATCTGGCGATGCATACACAATGGCCAATGCAAATGAAACGTAAAATAACTGGAAAAAGATTGAGTAAGTCAACCACCAAACTCCTGCACGAGACGCTTCATTGTCTAATTGGATCAAGAAGTACCAGCAAATAAAGTAAATGGTTGAGAATAGCACAGCGTAAGGAATCTCAACCAAATATTGACTAATAAGAAGAGTGGACCAGTGGAAGGTGTTGGATTTCGATTCACGAACTTCGAATAATTCTCGAGATTGAATTGCTCTACCTTGTATTTGATTAGTTAGTGGAGCACTGATAATGACTGCAAGGAAATTTGCAAAAAGTAAATTTTGCATACCAACAACTGTATGTTTAACGTTCCAGAATGAAAACCCAACCAACAAACCTGCAAGAAACAATAACATAAATTTGGCCATGATATAATCCAAGTCACGATAAAATTGAGTAAATGTACGGGCTAAAACATAATGGAATTGACTCCAATATGATGTTGCAAATTTTTGCTTCAGTTCAGGATCTTGATTTGGTGGTCTCTTTTGAGTCTCAGCAATAAGTTCATCAATTTCCTGAGTAGCTTTAGCACACAATCTACTTTGTCTCCATTTTTCATACCAATTTTCCTTGACGGTTGCGGTTGCACCAGCTCCAATTGCCTCCAAAATGTACTCTGCAGGGTTCTCACTGTCGCTGCACTTTCTTGCACCTTGTTCTTCAAAATAACCTAGTAATGATCTTGAGTTCTTTCCAATATCCCCAAAATAAACCGTTTGGCCACCTTTCTGTAACAAAAGTAATCTGTCAAATTGTTCAAATAAGGTAGCCGAAGGTTGGTGGATTGTACATAGAACTGCTTGTCCTGCAGCGGCAAGAGATCTGAGCACCTGAACAATTGCCCAAGATGACTGAGAGTCTAACCCAGAAGTAGGCTCGTCGAGACACAACAATAAAGAAGGCTTTGCAACCAATTCAGTTGCAATGGAAAGTTTCTTTCGTTGTTCTACGTTCAATCCATATCCTGGTACACCTGCAATGGAATCTTTGTATTCCTCCATGTGTAGAATTTCTAAAATCTGATCCACATATGCAATCTTCTCTGAATCTGGAACGCTTGCTGGTCTCCTTAATCTTGCAGCAAATATCAAAGATTCTCGCACAGTCAGCTCAGCAATATGAAGATCTTGTTGCTGAACATATCCAGTTCTTCTTTCAAATGATGAGTCCACAGGTTTACCATTAATAAGCATATCACCAGTGATAACACCAGTGTCAGTTCGACGCGCTAAAACGTTTAGCAAGGTTGTTTTTCCAGCACCAGATTCTCCCATCAGGGCAGTTAATGTACCAGGCAACACATAACCTTGAACGTCTTCCAAAAGCTTACGATCTTCACCTTCGTATGGGACGACATAAGTGACGTTTCGCCACATATATATATCGCTAGATCCAAGTCTTCCAACTGTCGATTCAGAGCTCTCACTACCCTTTTGTTTATTTTCTTCGGTTTTAGATGATGATTGTAAACTTTCTGGATCTTCTGAGTCGGGTTTAGCACCGGTAGCCTCTAGAATGGAGTCAGGCAACTTTGCACCTTTAACAAACAACAGTTGATCCGATGATGCAATCATAGGGTTATAGAATTCAACAAGCAACGAGTTTATAGCCAAAAATCCAACGACAAACCCAATTAATATTCCCAAATTTCTCCAACAATGATCAAAAGTGTAGGTATAGCTCAAATCAAGATAAATTTCACCAGAAACATAATTGCCGGTTCCGTAAAGCTCACGAGACTTACTCGCTCCCACGAAAGCGCATACCTGATTTGCAGACGAAACAGATTGGTATCCCTGGCCAGTCGGAAGGAGTTCTGTTTTATCACACGCCATCTTTCTTCCCCTAAACTCCATAGTAATCATTGATTCGAATCCATATAAAATCGGGTTGCAGTATGAAAACCATTTTCCCCACCAGTACATTGACGGTCTTTGAATCATATAAGAACTGTAAATAACCTGGGCCATCATCAAAATTCCTGTAATTGCGTTTGCTGCACTCAATGTGGGACATAATGAAGCAACTAAAGTAAACAGCGCGTTAACTGCAATAACTGTAATGTTCATGAACAAAAGATAACTGAAAAATGGGCCGGGTTGTCTTTTCATGTTGGACAGAAAGTAAAGGATGAGGGAGAAGATAACGGTTGCAAAAAATCTTATTGGAGTTTGCACCAAAGTGCTTGCCAGGAGCTCTGCAGATGGGTGGAAAAATGAATACCCTCTTTGTTTGTTCAAAATTGGTTTGCTTTCAAATTGACTAGCCACATCAGCTAAACCCATCAAACTGTAATACAAAAGCGAAAAAAATATGATACCTCCTCTTGAAAATGCACCTAAAGTGGTTTGCGTGGTGTTGTAGTAAAGCGAACCAATAATCAAAGATTGAATAACAGAAGAAGCAAACATAGTGACTGTATAAGATTTGTTGTTGACCAAAATTTGCGTATTCCTAACAATACAGAGTTTCAATTGTTGGAAAAAATTAGTAGTGTATGTGGATACTCCTCTTGACCAATCTTGCTTTTCAAGCTGATGTGCGTTGGAAAACTTCTCACGGGTTTCTGAGGGGTTGAACGAAGAATTCCTATTTTTGATTGCTTCCAAAAGATTGGAGTACTCTGGAGAGGCAAGCCAATACTGTTCAAACTCTTCCGCATTGTTAGGAACCCTTCCCTCCATTCCCTCAATAGGCGTCCTTGCTAAGGGATCTGTCACTGAAGTTAAAAACTCAGCACTTGTTTCTCTTGCTCCCTTCTTGAAACCCATGTTGGTAAAATAAGCAACTGCATTTTCGATTGGACCAAAATAAATTTGTCTTCCGAAATACAAAACAGTCACACTATCGAATAGCTTGTAAATATTCTCAGAAGCTTGATAAATGGTGACCAGAGATGTTGATTTGGTCAGGTTGGTGAAAGTTCTCAAAGACTCCACAAATTCTAACGCTGTAGAAGCGTCAAGACCTCTTGTAGCATTATCAAAACAAAAAACGGAGGCTCTGGTTGCCATTGCTTCTGCAATTGACACTCTCTTACGTTGACCACCAGAGATACCACGAACAAAATCATTTCCAACTAGAGTTTTTTCAACATGTTTCAATCCATATAGTGACAAATACAAATCTTTCATGGTTGTAACGTAATGTTCTCTGGAAACATTATCAACACGAACTGCAGGGGTTTTGCATCCTATCGCAAACCTCAGAGTCTGTTCAACAGTCAAGTAAGGGAAATGAACATCCAGTTCTGGATTATAAATAACTTGATGTTTGAAACGTTTCATCATCTCTTTTTGGTCAATACCCCCATATGAAATGAACCCTTCTGTGTTTAAGTATGTTTGCGTCTCTCCTGATATTGCTTTCAACATAGTCGAACATCCTGCACCTGGTCTTCCCAAAACAAGAGTCATTGAGCCTGCTTCACAGAATCCTGAAACTCCTCTGATTATTTTTCTAGTTTTATCCATCTTACTAAAATCAACTTTTGGTTTATTGGACATTTTGTCCCAGAGCATCACAATTGGGGCTGCAAAAACATCACCAGCGGTTTTAACAACTGATGCTGAATTGTTTTTGCCAATGACGGTTAAGTTTTCAAACGTAACATCCGTACGACTGTCTGCTTCAATTCCTTGCTCGTTAGCACGATGAATCATATATCTCAGAACTTTCTTTAATTCAAAGTCGTTAGGGTCTATCTCAAAACTTTTCATATCCACCGCAGACATGTGTGAAAGTGTTCTAGAGAGAGTCGATAGTCTTGTAAACACATTCTGCTCTTGGATAGGGTCACCGGAATAACCCACTGGTTCATCTGCAAAATCACAGCTGGAACCCAGAGGCTCCGGCACGCTTTCACTCATAGGAATTTCTGGTTGAATTTGGCTTGTCATGAATATTGTTGCAGCTTAGTTCCATTCAATTTGTGTTATCAAGAAGCAAGACAATTGCTTGTATTTATATAGATATTATTAATTGACCAAGAGGGAAACAAATTGGACTTGCTTGTTTTTCTGTTTTCGGAGTTACGCCTGCAGCAAATATTCGTTATATCCGAAAACGGCTCTGCGGCTATTTTGAAAGTCGCGGCAGAACCGCTACAAGTCAGGTGCAAGAAGTGCTAGTATTCGGTCAAGTCTATATCATCATCTAACACAGCACAATTGAATAGTAGTACGGTCAATTGAGGTGCCAGTGATTAAAATTTTCAAGTTGACAAGTGAATTACCAACAGCAGTTATCGTGGTTATGCATAAATTCCGTGACGCATAAACAACCTGGATTTAAAGGATTTAAAGATTTTAAAGACCGAATTTATATTTGAACACCGATGATTACAAATAGGTTGAAGTTTAGATATTCGGTTTACAAAAAAAATTCCAAAATTAGCAATACTCAACGGGTATGACCGGCACGATCCGATAAGCGGGTGGTGTATCAGGCAATATAAAACCACAACTTTTCCAAGAAGTTCCTAGGAACTGGAGCAATATACTCAGCAGCTTCCTTCTCAACTTCATCCAAACCAGTAAGACAATCAACCTCTTCTGGAGGAGAAAACAATCTGTAATTTTTGCTGTAAATCATATGGGAAACGTAAAGCAAGGCAACGATTGGTAGAGTGATGTAAGCAGCAAAGAAATCGGAAGCATTGAAGTCAAAGAACACTCCATACCCATTAGTGAGAGATAAAAGTGAAAAAAAGAAAATACAACTGTAAGCACCCACTATCTGCAAAGGTGGTCTGAAAGTGACTCTTGAGTCAAGATTGTGATATGTAATTGCCTTTCTGTATCTCAAATAAGTTATTGAAATGAAAATCCACGAAATAAAGCCCGAAACAGTAGAGATGTTTGATAACCAAGTGAAAACAATTGTTGAAGAGTTTGACACATTGAGATAAGATAAAAGTGCAATTGCAGAACTTATAGCGACGCAGTAGTAAGGAACACCGAAACTTGTGCAAGTGGACAAGACTTTAGGGACTTGACCGTTCAAAGACATAGAATAAAGTGTTCTTGAAGATGCATAAACAAATGAGTTCCCCGAAGAAAACGCACTGGTAAGAATAGCAGCGTTAACAATATGATTGAGGACTTTGATACCAGCATTCTGGATGCCAACAACAAAAGGAGAAGCTGCAGCACCATGTGCTCCACTATTGATGGCAGACATGAGTCTGTCATCGTTGTAAGCAACAATAACACCGATGACCAATGAACCACAGATGTAAAAAAAGAGCAGTCTGTAGATAAATCTGTTTGTAGCCTTTGGTAAGTTAATTCTGGGAGCGACAGATTCGGCTGCACAGGATGTGATCAGTTCTGGTGACAAAATGAATGCAAAGGCAGATTTAATGATTCCTGTCCAGCAGGATAAAAATTTACCTGTGTTTCCACCAGTTAAATGCTCGACAAAAGCACCTGGATCATTCCAGTAGTGGAAGCCCAAGACACCATCTGAGTTAGGTGCACCGCCAAAGAAGATAACAATACCCACGATAATCAAACCCGTGATTGTGAAAATTTTGATGGAAGCAATCCAAAATTCAACTTCACCAAAGTACTTGACTGCCATAAAATTTAAAGCAACAATGGCAACCCAAAAGATACTAATCCAAATTGCCACGTTCAAGTCTGTCCAGTATTTTATAACAAAAGCAGCTGCTGAAATTTCTGCCGGTGAGATTAAAACTTGGGCATAGAAAAGATTGATACCTGTGGTGAATGCTAATGAAGCATTTCCAGTATATCTAGCACAGATGGCATAAACAGTTGACTGACCGGCAGTTGGAATGAAAGTGACCATTTCACCAAGTTGATTCATCACAGTCCAAACAAAAATACTCATAATCAAATAACCAACCAACAATCCAGCTGGACCACAAGTAGCAAGGCCAGATCCACTTCCGACGAAGAGACCAGTTCCAATGGCACCACCAAGTGAGATCAACTGGATGTGTCTTGATTTCAGGCCTCTTTGTGTTGTATATTTAACTTTTCCCGACTCAACTTCATCACTAAGATCAACTAATTCCCCAACTTCGAACAAGTGTTCTGATTTTTTCTCGCTCGACATTTTGATTACAGGGATGTGATGTTATAGGAGTTTCAGCATGAAACATTGACGGGATTTGTAAGCTATAAAAACAATCTTCTCATGCTACTACTATAATGCTGCTTTGTTATCTTGCTGAGATTCCGGTTCGGCAGGGCCGAACCTTTCTTGTGCAGCAAAAAAAAGACACAATAAAACAGCTGCCTGTGAGATATATTGTATCGAATTAATGGCAATCTAGACGCATTATTCAACTGAATTTGACAATATTGCAGAATATCGCACAGTCTTGCCAAGGTTTTAGATAGACCAGCTAATTTATCTATTATTCTTATCTTTTTTCCTTGCGCCAATTGCCCAACGAGGAAGTTTATTTGGCTTTTTGAAACTGGGCACTATAGATAAGATAAGTTTTTGGGTTAGTGAGTAGTCAGAGAACAATTATTGAGTAGATAAGGATATACTTGTCAAAGCTGTTGATCGATGAGAGCAGGTAGCGGCTGGTTTTACCGTGTGATGATGTAATAAGGGTTCTGCTTGGTCATGATCGATAAGAGATATGCAGCTATGCCAAAATGGTCGCCTCGGTAAAATAAACGGTCGTCAATAGTCGCGCACAACCGAAAACAGTATGTGAAGCAGGCCCTCCGCTAACAGTTTAGCTGCAGAAATTTTGCGGGCGAGTCAGAGTGAATTAAACATCAATCGTCGTATCACAAACAGAACTCAATATTAAGTGCCATTGTAATTCTATAAACCTTTATTTATATCACTTTCTAAAAACCAGGTTTTCCTGGATACTCACTTGAGACTCTCTTTGCGGGTAGTCTATTAGGCACACATCAGTTGAAGCACTTATCAAAATCAGTCAACACGAATCTGAATCTCACATCACCCTTGTTCATTCTAGTCCAAGCCTCAGTGACATTAGCTTCGCTAATTGGAATCTTTTCAGTCCAAGGAACGACATTCTTCTCTGCAGCAAGCTTTAACATATACTCGATTTCATGTGGAGCACCAATTGTAGATCCACCAATCTTAACATTGTTGTGCAACAAAGTGCCTGGAACAACTTCCAACTTAACACCAGCCGGAGGAGCGGTGATAATGGTCAAAGTACCCTGAGGTCTCAAAAGTTTGATCAAAGGCAAGACACCTTCGGTAGAGATATCAGATCCGGTATTGACAATAACTTCGAGCGTATCTGCGTACTTTTTCTCGAAACCTTCTTCGGAGGTGGAAATGTAGTGGTCGGCACCCAACTTCAAGGCAACATCCTTTTTACTTTCAGTTCTAGAAATTGCGGTAACTTCAGCTCCCAATGCTTTAGCAAACAAAATAGTCATGTGGCCAATACCACCAATACCAACAATACCGACTTTGGTACCTTCTTTGACACCAGCATCCAAAAGAGGCTTGAAACCAGTAATACCACCACACAAAAGTGGAGCAGCGTCTTCGCTCGATAAGGCGTCTGGAATCTTAATCACAAACTTATTGTTCAAACGAACATGGGAAGCATAACCACCTTGGGAGTGGATACCTGTTTCTTTGTAAGTTCCAAAATAAGTTGGAACACCTTCATTACAGTTGTTTTCGTGGTGATGGTTACATCTGTAACATTGACCGCATGAATCAGCCTGAGCACCAACACCAACTCTGTCACCAATTTTTAATCTTTCGACATCCTTACCGACGGCAACAATTCTACCGACAATCTCGTGACCAACAGCCACAGGAGCGTAAGGTTTCCCCCAATTTCCAGAAGCTGCATGGATGTCAGATCCACAAATACCACAGGCTTCGATCTGGATGTCAACGTCCTGAGGTCTCAATGCTTGCGGCTCATAAACAAATTTCTTTGCCTTAGGGTAGTCATCGAAATCGGCAATTCCAATTGCCTCAATTTTAGTGATGGACATGGTTAATTAATATATTTATTGTTGCTCTTGAAGATGTTGAGACCATGTGAGTGAGATCCGGTGTAAGTCCAACCTAAAATACCTCGCTTAAAAGATGGCTGCTCGAAAAAAAAAAACGTTCGTGCTAAAACTTTAATTGCACGCAGACTCACGTGATGAGTGCAAAATAGTAGCAAACTACGAGCGACGACCGACCGACAAGAACTGAAAAGAAAAGTCGCAATATATTAACTCGGTGACTGGGTTAGCTTTAGAGCAAACTACAAGGAACGAGATTGATTGACACTAAAAAAGTGACGTCATTAAGCAGAGAAATCTACTAAATTAAAAAACTATTTAAAATAAAAATTGACTTTTGTTTAGATCCTCGCTTTTTCGGAAACGAATTCTCGTTCCCCTCATTTTGATACTAGTTTGTGTTTTCACAACTCCTCCAAAAAACTCACAGTATCCTTCATTTCAGCATATCCGAACGCCAATGTCGCGAAGATGGTTGCAGCAACCTGTTCCGCAGGGACAACAACTCCATTGAACTCCAAACTTTTGGTGGCAACAGCGTCGTAAATGACTGTAGGTTTGAACCCAAGCTCTGAAGCTGCACGAACAGTTCCTTGGATGCAAGTTTGGGCCATTGCGCCGACAATAACAACTTCCTCGATCTTTTTTTCCTCCAAGATCTTCTGCAAGTCGGTGCCAAGGAACGCATTAGGCTCATTTTTGGTAATAACCAACTCACCTTTTGCAGGTGCAACGCTATGATGAATTTCTGCTCCAGGTGTACCCTGACCGAAAAATGGTGCTTTTTCAGGATCGCCTAAGTATTCATGACGGAAATGAATGATGAAATACTCATTTCCAGGTTTGGTGTTTCCATTTCTAATCTTGTTGAGCAATAATGAGGCATTTGCACTTGCTTCATTAACTCCCACTAGAGTATTCTTACCACCTTGAAAGTAGTCTACTTGAAAATCGATAACGATGTAAGCTTTCAAACCCATGTTGATAGTCTGTGTTGTGATGAGTTATCACATATCTTATACTACAACTCTACGACAGGGAACAATGCTTCTTATATACAGTTTGGATAGCAAAATCTATTCATTGTTGCTACGTAGTAGATTAGAAATTTTTGTTGGATGACTATGAGTAAGCAGTAGTAAATTTGATTACTAAATCGCGAAGGTCTTACAAATCGGCTCTACAACTTAATCGTTATTGCATGGGTCAAAAATATTTAAAACAAACATTATGTCAGTGTGAAAAGTCACTCCAAGTAATATTAGCTCCTATTACTCCAATGCTTTCAAAATCTCATAGATACCATAAGCACCAGGATCTGGTAATCTTTCGTCAATACTTCCCACATAAGTAGCTCTTCCAAGCTTTGGAGTCATATCTCTCGTTGCTTCAGCACCAGCGAGTGCAGCTGCCACTCCCTTCTTTATATCTTTAGTCTCGCTGAAAACTTTACAGAACGGAATTAAAGCATCCATCACTGTTCTATGGCCTTGACGTGCCTTTGTGTAATTCTCAAGATTAGACAATGCGTAGTTGCAGGAAGTGGCCAGTAAATCGGTAGCTGTACCTTCGAATCCGTCTTTCAGATTTTTCTCACATTCGTTCAGTAAACCTTGCAAGAATATATAGAGAATGGCCCCCAAAGTTCCACCCATGTCGTTTTTAACCACTTTGAGAACAGTCTTCATAGTGTGTAAAAGTTTTCCAGAAGTAGGAGTATTTTTCAACGCTTCCAATGTAGCCAGGGCACCAGCTTTCAATCCTTCACCACAGTCACCGTCACCAAGCTTGGTGTCCCATGCTGTTAAATCAGGCTCTCTTGCAATAACTCTCTCGGCTGCAAGAGTAATTTTAGATCTAAGTTCGGTATCATCAACGGTCAAATCAATCAGCTCCTCTTCTTCATTGTCGTCTCCATGTTCAAAGTTGCTAATGATCTCACCTTTACCTTCATAGTTCAATGAAGATGGCCAGTTAGTAGCTTCAACAGGTCTATCAAGGTATTCCAGAATCTTGTCTGTGCTGAACTTGGAAGTTGAAGCCTTTGTGACATTGAACAAGGTGAGAGTGAAAATTGGAGCATTGAATGAAGTAACAAAATGACCAACATAAACTCTGCTCAGTTTGATTCCATAAGTTTCTTTGAGTTGTTTTGATGTCTCGTACAAAATCGACAATAGTTCAATGTGAGAAACTCCTCCCAAGTTGTTGATCTGCAAAGCAATAACATCATTCTTATCGTAACGGAAAAATCCTCTTTCTTTATCGGTCAGATCCAATAAATATTTCAGCATTCTCTCAACTAACTCTTCGTTAGAAGGAATGTAATCTAACTTCTTGACACCAGGTTCATTGTGAACTCCAAGACCAATTTCTAGCTCATTCTCCTTAAGCTTTCCCCAATCTTTGTTGGTTCCATGGGTTGGGATATGGACATGGTCCAATCCGGCATTGATGGAAGCAATGTTGGCGTTGACAGACTCTCCAAAATTATAAACTGTGTCAATGTCGTAACCATCCTGTGAACAACCTCCGAGAACCTTGAACATCAAAGTGATTCCACTGAGGGTTCTGCGCCCAACCATGTCGCTTCGGGAACGAGGAACAGCAACATCATCGGTTGTTCTCAACAACCGAATCTTTGATTCGCCATATTTTCTGGTCAATTCTTGAACAGCCATTCCAAAATATAGATTATCACCAGTATAGTTGGTAATAAGAAATATTGTACCTGCGTCAGAATGAACAATTTTCTCCGCAGCTTGGATATTTCTATAATTTGGTGAAGCAAAAACATCACCTTGAACGGAAGCAGTTAACATTCCATCACAAACAAAGCCATACCATCCTGGCTCATGTCCAGAACCTCCACCACTGATCAAGGAAACTTTTTTCTTATCGGCACGACTGTTGAAGAGAACCCTCTCTTTTTCCAACAAAGAAAGATTTGGGTTTTCAAGCAGTGCAGCTTTTAAACCATTGGTAAAAAAATTGTCAATGTCTTTTGGCAGGAAGTGTTTAGATGACATAATGGTAGTTGTTGTCAATGATACATTGGGAGCACACAAGAAGATTTCCCCACATATGGTCTGAACGTGGGCTTTTTATAATCCTTGCTCGGAAATGTTCCTCGAGATTAGAGATCAGGAACATTTCCGCATAAGTACTATATATATCCCACTCTTTTTCCGCTCCCACTTCTCGCAAATGGTAGGCAACTATTTCAACTGACTCTTGCTCATCTTCCCAACAATGAAGCTTATTATTGGTTCGGACAACGCAGGTTACAAATACAAGACAGCTATCAAGCAATTGCTTGAACAACACCCACAAGTTGAGAGTGTTGTTGATTTAGGTGTCTCCTCCAGCGACGACGGCGAGCCATATCCGCTTGTCGCTGTAGAGTGCGGGGAAAGAATTATGAAAGGAGAAGCCGATCGTGGAATTCTTATTTGTGGAACCGGTCTAGGTGTTTGTATTAGTGCAAACAAAGTCCCTGGTATTAGAGCAGTTACAGCACATGATTCATTTAGTGTCGAGAGATCTATTTTATCGAACAATTGTCAAATTTTGTGTATGGGTGAAAGAGTCGTTGGTTTGGAATTAGCCAAAAGGCTGGTTAAAGAGTGGTTAACTTATACATTTGACGAAACTAGTGCTTCCGCAGATAAAATCAAGTGTTTAACTGCTTATGAAGCCAAACATTCAATTTCTACATAAAGGTATGGTTTAATGAAGCATATGTTTCATAAAACATGACGTCCCAGTCAGCGTCCGCAAGATTAGTGCCGAATAAAAGTGGTTGACTCATAGATTGATTGTAAGATTGTTGAAGAAGCGAATCCAAAACTCTATCGAAATCTGTATTAGTCAAGAACGACATCGAAGTTTGATCAGGTGTTATTTTGAAACTACCTAATCCGAAATCCGTACTCGGAGTCATTGGAAGTTCAGTGTTTTCATAATCAGGAATGTCTTGATGGTTTTTATTCAATTGTTTAAGCCTTTCTTGGAATATTGTGGCAGGTTTCAATGCCAATGGCCAAATATGACTGCATTCGAATAAAAATCTCAAACATCTTCTGATTTGACCTTTGATCAACTTTGCCTTATCAGGTGAATCCGTCAGTCTAAACATCCAAAACAATGAGCTTATTGCTAAAATAGTAGCATAGACCGATAAAATATGAGGTCCAAATACTCCATATTCTGTCTTTTGCGCTGTTAGTGCCTTGATAACCACCAAAATATCATCAATGACATCCTCACAGATAGATATTGCTCCACTGACATCAACAGGTTCTGTCGGCTTTAACATTGCTGCTGATATATATGGACGATTCATTGAAAGAATCATAATGAAATATGTGTAACGAGGACTCATACACAATTCATTATGTGCAGTGCTTTTCAATATACTTTTATTCCAAAAAATCTCTTTGGTTAAATTTTGCTTCCAACGTAACATTTGAAGATTACACTCCCTCAATGTTTCCAATCTAGCGTTGTTTCCCAAAGCCGGTGCAGGCTTGAGTAGTTTGCCAAAACTGTCTTCTGAAATCTCATAGAGAGAAACAATCACTTTGAGACATTGGAAACCTCTGCATATGTATTGTTGATTGGACATCATGTCATGGTAAATATAATCTTCGATGTTTGTGAGATCCCCAAGATCTTGCGAATCAGGAATCGTTGTGTCACTCAATTTCAATGTAACGGGTCTTCCCATAACCATACAAATGAATCTATCAGCAACAAACGAACCCCAAAAAATTCTACTTTTAACGTCCTGAATTTCGAATGGATATTCGTCATAAATTCTGTTTCTTTCCTCGAAATCGCTGTCTTGATGGTTGATTGTAGGTTTATGAACCGCACATAAGTTTGCTTGATTTGAATCCAATTCGAAACCCAAATCTGTACCCATTCTGAACGCCATTCCTGATAGCATCCAACAGCTTGTCAAATTGCTTCTACCTAAGTCATAGAATGCTAAACAAAGCAAAGTTTGAAGTGTTGTAAACTGAGAGTTATGAAGCGTTGCGTCTTCTGCTAGAGCTATTGATTTTGCTTTATTGTAAAAGTCCTCAGATTGAGACTTTATTTCTTGTGACGGTGAAAACTTTGCTCCAAACGCACAAATAGCATAAATCAATGCTAGCGAAACAAATTCGCAGTTATCCTCGTTGTTCAAGTAAAAATAGAGGAACGTTTCTCTATGAATGAACAAAAATGACGATGAGTAAATTCTGCTGAAGAAAAGTTTGACACATTCCTGAATGGTTGATGAGTATTTGAGTTGGGGTTTTGGCTTGAAGTAGAAAAGTTTGAAATTTTGGTAGCCATACTTATTCCGAAATTTGGCAAGCTCAGTTTTCTGTTCATCGGAGAGTAATTGTTGCGGAGCTGTAACATTTTGCAATCCAGGTTTTTGTTCAAGAACATCATTGTAAACGCTAGTTGGCCCAACAACCATAGATGAACCACACTCTTGCGTGACCATCACATGACAAAATTTATCTTCTGAACCTCCTGTTGATGAAGGAGTAGATCCTGGTTCTGTTTGATCAGTAAGATCATCGAGTCCAAGTGATGTTTGATAATCGAATATTGTATTTTTTATTTCTCTGAGATCTTTCAACTCTCTCAACTCTCTCAGTTCTTTTAATCCTTTCAATTCTTTTAGATCTTTGAGGATGCTCAATAGTTCCGAATTCGTTGCTTCCAATGCAGTGACATAGGCACTTGAAGGCTTTTTCTTTCTCTTATCGTCATCATTGTAATGACATAGCGTTGATCTACCTTGACAAAGTCTACATGGAAATAAGCCATCACACCGACGCTGTTGCAAAATGGGTAAAGTTAGTAATTGCTGCAGATAAATCAATAAGCACTGTTATCTACTCACCTTGGCTTTACGACAATTCACGCAGCTGGTTATGTTAGTATGAAGCTGATCCAAAGTAAGAAGTTCTGATACTCACGATACAGTTTGTTTCTTTCTTGGTCCTTGTTTTCTTGGCATTGTATATGATAGTCGGTTGTTTGCGTTCATAGAAGTTTGACATTTTTTGAACGTCAGCCACCCGATGGATATATTTATTTCTGAGCGTTCGATCTGCACAATCGATTCTGACAGCTTGGGAAACAAAAGCGGCTCAGACCTGGTTTATCATCCCACGTCTTGCTTTTGAAGATCTCCTATTCTCCTTTTCCATAAGTGGAAATGTTCCTCCGATTTAAAACGCATTTACAAATTGGTCCAAGCTGCATATATTCTTTGTACCCCGCGAAACAATTTGCGGGGTGGACATTGAAGTTTCTGGGGTTGTTAAAAAAATTTTTTTTAAAACTGGCAAGATGTCCGAAATCCGGAATCCTAAGCACGAAATTCAGCCCACCTTGCAGCAGCTTAATGTGATACTTCTACAAGCATGTGGGTCTAGCTGTTGTGGAGGTTTCAAACGCGTAACTTCACGAGTTGAAAAATATAGCACTGCCTGGGGATTTCTTGCACAGCCCTGAATGGTAGCTAGGTAAAGTCAATCTTTGTAGCCTTCAAGTTGATGGGATGGACAAGTATTAGAGTTAGTGGTATCTGTAGTCTTGCAATTCAAAGATCATGTCGACACATCTCATTAGACTTCTGCCAATGATGTGGTGTGCCGAAGTAAACGGGCTACAATTGGTGGAAGAACACTTCCGCAATATGATGGGTTCACCCTATATAAGAGTAGTAACTCTCTACAAGTTAAAGTAAACTGAACCAACTTGGATCACTACAATCAACTTAATTATCATGCTAGGTTTAGATAAAAAACAATATCCCAAAATTTCAACTCTCCCTGAAGGACCTCTTCAAACAGGTTTGCCAGGTAAAATCATTGTGATTACAGGTGCAAATACTGGAATTGGGGCTGCAGTTGCAAGAGGATGTATTGAAGCAGGTGCAAAAGCCGTCTACTCATTGGATTTGAGAGAACCATCCGGCACAAATGAATTTGTGGCCGTTCAAAGTGATTTTCCTGATAAAGCCAAATATTTTTTCGGTGATGTGACAAAAATTGACACATTGAAAAACGCTTTCGCAAGTATACTACATTTGGAAGGTACGATTGATGGTGTGGTTGTCAATGCTGGAGTGACAGTTCGTAAAGGTTTCCTCGAGTACACACCGGAAGAGTGGGATTTCATTGCTAATGTCAATTACAAGGGTGTCATCAACACTGTATCTGTTGCTGTCGAGACTTTTCTTAAATTAGGAAAGAAAGGAAGTATTGTCTGTACCGCTTCTATGACTGCATATGGAACAAATAAAGCCGCACCGTCAGTCCCATATCAATCGACCAAAACCGCAATTATCGGTATCGTCCGCGGAGTTGCGTCCGAGTTTGGACAGCAGGGAATCCGGATAAATTCTGTTTCTCCTGGTTTCATTAAGACTGCCCTTACAACCTATGATGAAACAGATCCTCTTTGGGAAACCAAAATGGATATTTGGGGTGGGTTCCATAGACTTGGACAACCAAAAGAACTTGCAGGAACTTATGTTTATTTACTTTCCGAAGCAAGCTCTTACACTAGCGGAGAAGACATCAGAGTTACCGGATCGGTTGATGCTTGGTAGCTTGTTTGCTGTCTGAAAATGTTGTTGTATTGAGTTTTGAAATTAGTTCAAGTACAAATTTAATTTTTCAACAATTTTTCCAAATTCAGTTATTACTCCATATGAGTGGTGGACTGTGAGAATCTATCCGTAGTTTTTACACCAGCTTGCATACTCTTCTGACGTGTCATGATCTTAACATCCCACGAGCTGTCATTTGGGGAGTTCGGAGATCAAAAAACCTTCAAGAAATATGCCAAACAACTTAATTCGGTAATTTTATGCGAAGTTCCGAAAAATATGTTGCGGTATGCACCCCGCAGCAAATAGTTCCTGACTGGTCTGTGAGCCGCAAACAAATGAAAGGCAATGCGAGTCGAAAGTATGCTACTCGGATTACCGAAACCAGTAATTCGTGACTCCCTACTAGATTGGTCAGCACTATTGATGTTTGTGACACTCGAAGCCAGGATTTGGAAAAAAATAAGAACTAAGCCACTACTAACAAGCCCATCATTGCTGCCACTTTCGAAACAAAGCCGAGTATCATATCATCGACTTCGAGAATATTCATACTGCTCGACTACCAATGTTTAGCTACTGTTAGAATGTCAAAGAGCTGGATGGTATTACTGGCGTGACTGGCATTGGTGGACTACACCGCTTTTCTATTCTTACGATGTATGAAAATGATTTCCAGTGCCGGCACATTAATGCAAACAATCCTTCAAAAACACCACCATCTTGTCTAGTATCTTTTACTGCCATACTGTTTGTTTAGAACGCTCTATATCTTGCTTTATCCAATCCAGTTTGACGACCTCCAATCGCTGGGATCTATCCAGTTCTTCCAACAGCACCGCGTTCCATGGAGTTGGACTTTCTGACCTGTTTGATTAATCCGACTCATAAATGTATAGATCCTCTGATACGACACTCCTTATCACAGTCATTACATAGGAACATTTCTCACACATTGTTCCAGCTAAAGGTTGCCCGCAACAAATCCCTGGAGGAGTTTCATTTTGGTTGCGGTTTAATTCACCCTTCGCAACTTCCGCGTAAATACTATCATGCGAATATCGGGAAGAGAATGATATCGTTAGGTGGCGGCCGACAAACTCGCAAGTGTCGCCCGGCCCACATTGTACTCAGAGCCATTATTCATAATACAATCGTAATTAAAACAATATTTAAACTATCAAACGAGTTCCTGCTCTTGAGAAGAAGCGTCAACTTCTTTTCCTTCATCATGAGATGCAGTGATCTTCAATTCTTCAAAGTGATGTTCCGACTCAATTTGTTTATCAGTTTTGTAATTCTTCCATTGTTTTGCTGGCAACTTCTTAGCAAACATCTCATCGATTTCCTCAAAAGATCTGTGTGCTGTTTCAGGAAGGGTGAAGTAAACGATGAAGAAAGAAATGAAAGTACAGCCAGTAAAGATGAAGTTGATTTTTGAACCCATATTAGCTTCATTGGTGTTGAACATATATGGAAGAACAAACGACCACATACATTGGAAAGCATTGTTCACCAGATTTCCAATAGCATAAGTTTTAGCTCTCAGGAAGACAGAGGAAACTTCACCTGCCAAAATGTATGGCACTGGGCCAATTGCGATGTTGTAAACAAAATTGTACATGGCCATGAAACCGGCAGAAGCTTCCATAGCACGTTTATTGCTACTATTCAAACCAGTACAAGCAACAACCAAATTCAAGATAGTAATGGCAACAATACCACCCAGTAACAAAGGACGACGTCCGAATCTATCGATGATGAACCAAGAAGAGATAACACCAGAAACTGAAAGAGCTTGAGCACCACATGAGATCTGGAAAGATTTTTGAGTGCTGAATCCAGACAACTCATAGTAGTAAGTAGAATAACTGGAAACATAAGCAACACCACTCATTGCTTGCAAGAACATTGGGAAGATAACCAAAAGAGTTCTTCTAATATCCTTCTTTTTGAAACAGTCCAAGTAAGTACCGGACTGGGAAGAGATTTCACCTGATTCACGAACGGTGACGATCATTAGAGCGAATTGTTTTTGGACGAGAGTTTCATCTTTGTACATTCTTTTCAATGATCTCAAAGCACTCTTGTTACGTCCTTTGGATATGAGCCAATAAGGAGACTCTGGAATCCATACGAGGAGAACAAGAGCCGAAATAGAGAAGATCCATTGTGGAATGAAAATACCTCTGTAAGCCATTCTAGTAGTGTAAGTACTGGTTGTGTTGTTGATGAGAACACAAACAAAAGGTCCAATACAAAGAGCCAGTGCCAAAGCAGCCTCAAAGAAACCTCTCAAGGCAAGTGGAGAACATTCAGAGGTATAGGTGTTGCAACAAGAGGAAAGCATACCCAAAGCGAAACCATTGACAAATTTACCTGCAAAGAAGACTTCAATAGTGGTTGCAACGAATTCCAAAGTGATGAAAGGGATTCCGAACAATGTAGCCAAAACCAAGGTCCACTTTCTACCGATTTTATCGGAGGTCCAAGAACCCATCATAAGACCTAAAGAAAGTGCACCAACTGGACCACCACTAATAGCTGACTGCCATTTAGAATCGAGAACATAACTGCCTTCATACAAATAACCGAAATCTTCTCTAAATTGAGGAATACTAAGAACCATACCACCAGCTTGATTTTCATAACCAACAAGAATCATAGTCCAAATAGCAACTGCAATAAATGCTACTGTCCAAGGGTAAAGTTTTGTTGCTTCCCATTTTGTAAGACCGTGTTCGACTTGTTGTTGAGCTCTTGCTAGTTGTTCAAGGTTAGCAAAGTCTTCATCGTTAAGGATATCCTCGATATCGTTTTCACGTTTGAAGTAATCCAAAGGCGACTTCATGATTATTGATTTCTGATTATTAAGGTGGGAAATGGGAAATGCAAAATAAGTGTCTTTCACGCTGTTTATATATGTACAACCTTAAAAGTCTGGGCGGAGTTGTTTTCGTAAGCTTTAAACATGTTACTTTGGTGACGCGGTATATACACCCCCTTCGTGACACCCCAGTTTATGCATGTTATTGATAGTAATTTAAGGGTTTCTATGTGTGTGGTAACATTGACCTGTACAATAGAAGCGAATATTCAGAAATCGGGGTAGAACAAAAGAAAATTGCGGGGTGGATTGTACGATTTTAGACAAATGTGGAGAAATGCATAAGATTTTCGGGCTAATATTGTGTGTAATTTACAATTAACAAGGCTCCTCACCGCCGCGAATGGTACAAAGTTTGTGGAAACGTGATAGAGTTTATGCGGGCTGGAGTATGTTTTTTCCGGATTTATGAAAAATCGATATTTAGTCAAGTTTCGAGCGGAGTCACTGCAGAATGACTTAAATCAAGCATGATTCCTCATTTCCGTTTAAGCGGTTGTACACTGGGTTATAAGCGTGAGCAGCTTGAAAACGCATGAAATGCGTGAAGAAATAGTATTGATGTTCCGAAAAACAAGGTTGGGCAATCAATAACTGATCACTCGCCGTGCTCGGAGATTCGGACGTACTACCCGAAGAACATAAAGTTGAAGTTAGTTGTCTGTGAGCCTAATGATGAGTCAGTATGCATAATCACTAGTTGCAATCGTGTCCGCAAATCGGGAACTGCTTTTTCCGATTCCCGGTCGTCAAGTGGTGCTTTCGACGGAGACTATTGAAGAGCCGCGACGAGATCGACCTTTAGATGGTCGATGGTCGCGCTTGTCGATTGCAGGTCGCGCTCGCCCTTCGCGCTCGCCGTTCACGGCTGCGCCTCCGTTTGCGCCACGTCAAAAAATACAAATGATTGATGCAGATGTGGCGTGGATCCGCAACTTGCGGCTGTCGCGCCTGTGAGGCACATCGCCGCCGATATCGAAAAATTTACAGCAACTATATTAGGACATTATATCTCTATCAATGCTCGTTCACGATGTCCAACCGTGAAACCGCGCTCTAAACTCAGTACACATTTGGTTTCTCGAAACCATTCCAGCGCGGGAATGTTTTTGAGTCTATATTAAACATATCTAGCACACGTCCGACACTGTGCTCGATGACGTCATCCATGGTCTTTGGCTTTGTATAGAATGCTGGCACAGGTGGGAAAATGATAACATTTCTATCCGCAAGAACTTTCATGTTATCAAGATGGATCGATGAAAGTGGAGTTTCTCTTACCACCAACAACAAGCGACGTTGTTCCTTAAGAGAGACGTCAGCAGCACGAGTGATGAGTTCTTCTGTGAAACCTGTACGAATGGCAGCAAGAGTCTTCATGGAACACGGCACGACGATCATACCGTCGTGTTGGAAAGAACCACTTGAGATAGGAGCGGTAACATCTTTGTAAGAGTAAGCTTTCGTAGCAAGTGATTTGATGTAATCCATATCGTATTCAGTTTCGAATTTCATTGTAGCGGCACCCCATTTCGAGATCACAAGATGTGTTTCTATACCTAATTCTTTCAAAATTTGTAGCATTCTGACTCCCAAAGCGACACCAGTTGCACCAGTGATTGCGATCACAAGACGCATAGGTCTCCAAGGTTGGGTTGGCGATGGTCTGTATTGTTGTAGTTGGTCTGGATTTGATTCCGGACTTGATTGCAAGATTGCGGAAGTGTAGTGGAAGTTTCTGGTTGAAACCCTACTGGCCGCCCAGTGAGTTTTAGCCGGCGAGAGGCTTCTCCCGGCTGCGGAAGTCCAGTTTGCACGCCCTGCACTTTGTAAACCTTTCAAAACAAACATTCTATATTCGTTACCAGTTGTTCGTTTCATTGAATTTTCACCTGGGAAACTTGACCCCTTTTAAACTTTTTCGGAGTCGGTTTGATTTTTCCCAAATCACCGATTAAAGCCGGCTCGGGATATTTTTTGGCTTCAGCCGTGCCGGAGATGCAGATTGTTGAAATTAGCAATTTGATGATACATATATAGGTGTTAGATCCCGGGAAAACCAACAAATTTCTTTGCTTGTTCTTTTCTTCACTGTCAAACAACAAACAAAATGTCTCTTAACCCTGGTCTCAGATTCCGTGATTTTATTCAAGCTCTTAAAAACAACAATGATCTCGTTGAGATCTCTCAAGAGGTTGATCCAAAACTCGAACTTGGTGCCATCATGAGAAAGGCTTACGAGGAGGAATTGCCAGCCCCATTCTTCACCAACGTCAAGGGCAAGAAGGACGGTCTTTTCGACGTTCTTGGTTGTCCTGCTGGTCTCACCAAGTCCACCAAGAACGACCACTCAAGGGTCGCTCTCCACCTTGGCTTGGATCCTGAGACTCACATGCGTGACATCATCAAGTTCTTGCTCGACACTAAAAAGAAGGATCTTGTCCCACCACACGAGGTTCCTGCTACAGAGGCTCCTTGTAAGCAAAACATCTTGAAAGGCGACCAAATCCATCTCGATTCATTGCCAGCTCCATTGTTGCATCCATTCGATGGTGGTAAGTACATCCAAACCTACGGTATGTTTGTTCTAGAGACCCCAGACAAGAAGTGGACCAACTGGTCAATTGCTCGTGCTATGATCAAGGACGATAAGCACATCACCGGTCTTGTTCTGAACCCTCAACACATCAGAATTGTTGCCGACCAGTGGGCTGCCGTCGGAAAGGGTAGAAAGATTCCATATGCTTTGTGTTTCGGTGTCCCACCAGCCGCTATTATGGTCTCTTCCATGCCAATTCCAGCCGGCGTTTCCGAAGGTGAGTACATTGGTGCTCTTTTGGGCGAATCTTTACCGGTCGTTAAGTCCGAATTGAGCCAATTGGTTGTTCCAGCAACCAGTGAAATTGTCTTCGAAGGTACCTTGGACTTGGAAGAACTTTCTCCAGAAGGTCCTTTCGGTGAAATGCATGGGTACTGTTTTGAAGGTCAAGCTCACCCATGTCCAACATACACTGTTGATGTCATCACTCACAGAGACGATGCCATTATGCCTGTTTCCAACCCAGGTACTGCCACTGATGAGACTCATACTTTCATTGGTGGTCTTGTTGCTGCTGAGTGCTTGAACATATTGCAAGAAGCTGGCTTGCCTGTTCTGGAGGCCTTCACCCCATACTTGGCCCAAGCTCTTGTTCTTGCCGTCAAGGTGGACACTAAGAAACTTAGAGAGCTCAAGACAAATCCAAAGGACTTCTCCAAGCTTGTTGGTGAGACCTTGTTCCTCAAGAAGCCAGCTTCCATCATCCACGAGGTCGTCTTGGTTTCCGAGGATATTGACATCTTCAACTTCAAGGACTTCTACTGGGCTTACGTCACCAGACACGCTCCTGTCTTTGACCAAACTTACTTCCCAGACGTTCCTGCCTTCCCACTTTCTCCATTCATCAGCCAGTCTGAGTTGATCAAGACCAAGAAAGGTGGTAAGTGTGTCACCAACGCCATCTTGCACCCAATGTACGAAAAGGAATTGAGCTTTGTTAAGTGTGATTACGCTAACTACGATGTTTCTATCCGCGAAAAGATTGAGCAAAGTTGGACCGCTTTTGGTTACAAATAAACCACGATAGCGTCACCAAACCAAATCGAATGAAACTTCATTGAATCATTACGTAGGTTCTGATTTTTAAAGAATATAAACGGCCAAGTGGCACATGATCATGTCATGTGTGGTTGCCCCCAATAAATATTGAAATAGATAAATACGAGTCACAACGACCCAATCTAGTCGACGATGTAGTTATAAGTTTGCCGTTCATTAAGCCTGTCCAGACGACCCACATGCATCCATCCAATACTCCATTTTCTTAATCAACCTCTTTGATGCCTGTTCGTATAAAGTAGTAGTTGGAACATCCTTAGCATTGTTTTGGAAGTATTCCAAATATTCATCTAGAACCAGCTTGTTAACGTTAATTTTGCTCATACCATGTTTAACGTTCTTCATCATCAAGTCCGGATCAAACCCGTTGGTGCCATGCAAACAGATCTTGATTCCACGTGTTTTGAGTGGCTGTCTCAACTTTTCCAGTATATCAAAGTGAAGTTGTGGACCACAGCTAGGATACTCACCGTGGATATTTCCGATTGCTGGTGCAAGGATGTCTATCCCCGTATCGATAAACTTGTTAGCTTCCTCGGGCGAAGTCAAGATCCCGTTAAGTTCTGCAGTGTCCATCACCCCGTCTTCACTGCCCTCAATTCTCCCCGGTTCGGCCTCAGTGGCCTTGTGGAATTGATTACAGTACGCCACGAGTTCTTTAGTTTTCGCTAAATTCTCCTCTTTCTCATAGTGCGACATGTCCACCATAATGGAATCAAAAGGCAGATGTGCAGCTTGTTTCACCAATTCTACCTCCTGGGCGTGATCAAGGTGAATTGCCACTGGAACAGACGCACGACTGGCGGCTGCCGCCGCGGCCCGTGTAAGCTCACCATTGTACTGAGTCACTGCCCAGGGAAACATTTGAATGATAAGAGGTGATCTCTTATTCTCTGCAGCCTCAATCATAGCCACTACTTGGTCAAGCGTGTACGCGATGGTGGCCAGAACGCCATATCCTCCTTCTTCAGCGGCTTTCAAAATCTGCAACGTCTTGTTCTGTTCCTTCCAATTGCTCATGTTACCAGTGAAAAATGATAGTGTATGGTATGTTTGAAAATGATTTTTTTTTCTAAGTTCAAATCACCTTTTATAGACTACTGCGGGGAAGTACAAATCCGACAATTCTAAAGGTTTTTCCGGGGAAATTGGGGGTGGGTTCATTGAGAGAGGAGGGGATGTAATTACGTTGAGTTGAGGGTGCTTGGGCAAAACCGTTAGAGTCGTCAAGTGGAGATATTATGCTAACTTTTATTCCAAACGTTCTTTGCACTGCCTTTGCCAGGGAACGCGGAAAAACCGATTATACGTTTTTGTTCAATTTATTTTTCCCCAAATCAGACGGGGGCTACCCAACTAGGCAACTAGCGATAAGATATCCTGCTTGATCCGCCTGTATAAAAGAAGTCTGAATTGGCATTTTTTTTGACCAGCTTGTCGTGATCATGACGAGAGTTATGAAAAATGCCAATTGACGTCTCTACTTTATACAAAACGAGCGATTGCTCTGATCCGGATACTTACGAAAAATGGCTACCGTTGATTGAAAAATACAATCAGGACTTGGAGAATGCAATCAAGCCTTGGAAAATTGACGACAATTTGCTGCCAAAGGATACAGACTTGAACGGAGCCAAATGGATCTACGACAATCAGCTTATGGACCCAAAAGAGCTAGACATCACCGAATTGTCAGCCCGTGACTTAGTTGATAAAATTTCTAGCGGAAAACTAACCTCAGTTAACGTTTTAAAAGCTTTCGCGAAAAGAGCAGTTATCGCGCATCAAATAACCAATTGTGCAATGGATGTTTTCATTGAAGATGGCTTAAAAAGAGCTCAAGAGTTGGACGATTACTATGCTCAAACAGGCCGTACTGTTGGTCCTATGCATGGTATTCCAATCTCATTGAAAGAACATACAAAATATAAAAATCGAATTTCTCACGGATCTTACGTAAGCAAGCTTAATCAGGTTGCAGATTCGTTTGCAGTGACTACAAAAGTGTTGATTGATCTTGGAGCCGTTTGCTTCATAAGAACCTCACAACCTCAAACCATGATGCATTTAGATTCGTTTAACAATATCACCGGTTTGACCAAAAATCCGTATAATTTGAACCTTTCTCCAGGTGGTTCCTCATCGGGAGCCGGAGCTCTTGCGGCTATGAGAGGTGCCGTTTTCAACATGGGAGGAGACATTGGCGGGTCATTGAGAATTCCTGCTGCCTTCTGTGGTGCATACTCGCTGCGTGCTACCAGCAAACGTGTCGCTGTAATGGGGGGATCGAGTGCTGCGTATGGATTTGATGGGATTCTACCGGTTGGGGGTGCCATTTGCAGTAGTATTGATGATTTGAGTTGGTGGTTTGAGAAATATATCAATGAGGGCAAGCCGGAACGGTACGACGCTTCGTATATCCCAATGCCATGGCGCAAAGTTCCTACACCGAATATTCAAGATCTGAGAATTGCCGTTATTAGAGATAATGGTGTTGTTCGTCCATTACCACCAATTGAGCGTGGTTTGAAGTACATTACAGACAAATTAAGTGCCGCTCGAGCTACTGTTATTGAATTTGATCCATTCGGGGCTCAAGAAATGTTTGAAACCGCTAGGTTTCTCTATAATGGAGACGGAAACATTGCTCAAAAAGAGGAGCTTGCCAAGTCTGGAGAGCCATTTCCACCACTGACTAAGTGGACTTTCTCTTGGGGTAAAGCCGACGAACCGTTGAGTGTTCCTGAAGAAAGACTCTTGGTGAAAAAGAGAGACGAATACCGTCATTTATACTTTGATTACATGACGAAGAACAAGATTGATGCCATTTTGATGCCCGTTTATTGCAATGTTGCCGGTAAGCCACATCGCATTTATGAATGGTCATATGCCACCTTTAGCAACTTCTTGGATATGCCTGGGCTCGCATTCCCTAGTGGACTTTACCAAGATCCAAACTTGGACGTTAAAGACGATGACTATAAGCCGAGGTCGGAACTAGAGCAACTCGAATGGGAGAACTATGAAGCTGAGGAATTTGTTGGAGCTCCTATTAGTTTTCAACTGATTGGTAAGAGATGGTTTGATGAGGAGCTGATGGAGGTGGGGAAGATTATTGATGGGCTGTTACAAACGAGCAAGTGAGTAGGTGCGTCATATAGCTTGCTTTCATTGGATAGAGAAGTGGGTCGACCCGACGATTGACGCAAAGCAAAATTATTTGACTCCTCAATGACGTGAAAATAATTAATGAACAGAGTCAATTTCGAATCCCCTACTGAAAGGTCGACCAGACCGCTTGCGGTTCCCCTGGCTCCTCCTGTAACAGCTCGCCAGCCTTATCTCCGTTTGTAAATTGACTGCGCACATAAGCCACCTTACAACGATTCTGTAGCCCCCTGACAACTATAAAAATGCGGAGTCATCGAGATGGAATTCACATAGGTATTCAATGCACGGAGTCATCGAGCTCGTTATGCTGCCATGCAGGAGCTTAATCCTTGGCACTTTATTCGCCAACTCTAATATAGTCGATCGACGTGAAAATTTTTTCCTCAGTAGAGTCGGTAATTTCCGCTGTGCAGCCATTTTTGACGTTGAGAGTTCTACAAGATAAGCGTGCAGGAAGCTAATTTCGCCGTCATTCGGCGGTGAATTGGGATGGGGACGACCAAAACAGCTCACAAGCGTGTGACTAACAGCAGGCAACGGCAGGCAATGACAGTCGTTAACGAGTCGTTCGTGAATATCATGTTAGTGATTGAGCGTGTGACTCTGCGGGTACCCAGCGGCGCACTTTTCTTTCGTTTGCAATGGCTTGTCGTTCAGAAGAGTCGCCCGTTCACTGACAGCAACTCCCCGCGAACGGCATTGAACAATAAGCTTCACAATAAAAAAATCAGATAAGTCCGAATGCGGCAACTCTTATTCTTATCTGCCTCGAAGCCCTTGAAAAAGAAAATCCATATTGAGCAATTCCCAACAGGCTTGCTAATATCTGGCCAAAATAAGAAAAGTAAATACATCATGGGCATACGCCAAAACGCAAGAGCAATAACGAGACGGTTTATATAAATCCGCAGATCCCACAATTCAATCTCAACCGTTACTATGCAAAGAAACAGTACGCCAAAATGATTGAAGAGAAGAAACCAGAAGCTATTCAGCAATATCAGGTGGACAGCACAACGCCGGAAAACGGTTCTGTTGTGGAACAGAAAAAGTCCGGTTTGTTGGGGTTTTTCAAAAAACTCGAGCTAGACGAAACTGAAGGATTTTCGTTGTCTCAATTGTTTCTGTACAACTATGATCTCAAACCTTTGGAAGAGAAACGTAGAACATGGAGATGGTGGAATTTTGTTTCGTTTTGGATAGCGGACTCGTTTAACATCAACACATGGCAAATTGCTGCCACCGGTGTCGAAGCTGGTCTTTCATGGTGGGCAACTTGGATCACCGTTTGGCTGGGATATTTCTTCTGTGGATGTTTTGTCACTCTTGCTGCCCGTTATGGTGCTTACAACCACGTTGCATTCCCAGTGGCTACCAGATCATCCTGGGGTATCTGGGGTTCTCTCTGGCCCGTCATCAACCGTGTGGTGATGGCATGTATTTGGTTTGGTGTTCAATCTGTTTTAGGAGGCCAATGTGTTGAGCTCATGTTGAAGGCCATTTTCGGTAACGACCTCGACACAAGAATCCCAAACAAGCTGGGCAACACGATTTCGTCCTTTGGAATGCTTTCGTTCTTTTTGTTCTGGTTGTTCCAACTCCCAGCTATCTACATGAGACCACATACCGTCCGTCATTTGTTCACTCTCAAAGCTGTCGTGTGTCCAATTGCAGGTATCTCGTTCCTCGTCTGGACACTTGTCAAAGCCGACGGAGGAGGACCTGTGATCCACCAGGGTTCTACCGTGAGTGGTTCGGCATTTGGATGGGCTTTCGTCAACAGTATGATGAATTCTCTAGCAAACTTTGCGACGCTTATTGTGAATGCTCCGGATTTCTCTCGTATGTCTCACCGCCGTGGATCCGCCATTTGGTCTCAATTCATTACCATTCCTCTCGCCTTCTCCATCACCTCTCTTATTGGTATTCTTGTGTCCTCTGCCAGTACCATTCTTTACGGCGAGACGTACTGGGACCCATTGGACGTCTTGGGACGCTTTTTGGACGGCAATTCCAGAGGTGACCGTGGTGGAGTGTTCCTCATTGCGTTTGGTTTTGCAATTGCTCAACTCGGTACCAACATCTCTGCAAACTCTCTTTCGGCTGGAACCGATATGACTGCTTTATTGCCAAAATACATTAGTATCCGCCGTGGTGGTTTCATTTGTGCTGCTATTGGTTTTGCCATCTGTCCATGGAATTTGTTGTCTTCAAGTAACAAGTTCACCACCTACTTGTCTGCTTATGCCGTTTTCCTCTCGTCTATCGCGGGTGTCTACTTCTGTGACTACTTCATCCTCAGAAAAGGATACATCGTTCTCAAGGATCTCTACATTGCCAACAAGACGAGTGTGTACTTCTACACTTCCGGTTTCAACTTCCGTGCTATCATTGCGTATCTCTGTGGAATTGCCCCAAACATTGTTGGTTTCGTTGGTGCCACCGGTACCCACCATGTTCCAGATGGAGCAACGAAGGTTTATTACTTCAGTTTCTTCACGGGATACGCAAGTTCGGCCTCTGTTTTGTTGTTGTTGACGCTTTTGTTCCCTGTTAGAGGACTTCCCGAAGGTCCAATTTTCGAGAAAAAATGGTTCGAGGAGTGGAAAGATGTCGAGGATTTCGACGAATTTTTCCACAGCCAGAGAGAAAAGCCGGTCAGCGAAAATGACGAGTGAATAAAAAGTGGCTCGAGCTGATAAAAATGCGGATGAAAACAAGCAACAAGCAAAGCGCGATAACGAAATGCAAGCAGCGAAGCGACAGCCGAAAGTTGAACGATAATGACCAACGTCGAGTAAAGTTGGTTGTTTTATTACCGAGTATCACACTAAATAATATAACCGAGAACCCGTATCAGTATACCTCAAAACCCTGACAAGTTGTAAATGCCGTGTTTCCTAGATAAGATGTGTGGCCATATCCCGCCGCCTGTCACCCCCACGTCGCAAACAGAGATAAAGCGTCACTCTGAGAACGCGCGAACGGCTCATTTCTAAGCAGTTGACGTAATACTGCCACGATCAGCCACCAAATATGGAATTGTCTTAATTTTCCGGCAGCACTAGCCACTCGCAGTCACGGGCGGCTATTCATTTAAAGGAGGACATCTATTGTCTGGCTGTCTCAAGTCTATTGTTAAAAAGGTGATATTTGGGAGGACAGCAAAGAAGATCTTATCTTTCGCACTATCTTATCATTTTTTTGGTGTACAAACAGATCAAGGATCTGCGGAAAAACTTCGAGATAAGGCCAAGCTTATCTCGAGCCGAGGGTGGCAACCTCGAGAGCAGCACAACCGAGCAGATAGATCTATAAAGAGGGCTCGAGGCACTTTGTTAATTCCAACTAATCTCGAGATATTTCGGTATTCTCTCTGTAAACAATAAGAATCCAAGAACCTTTCTGCCACCAAAATGTCTGAAAAAAATTCCTCCGTCATTGAGGTGTTCAGTTCTGGAGCCAAAGGTGAGAAAAGCTACTTAGAAGAACCAACCATTGGTTTCAAACCAAATGGACTCGTTGAAGTCGTTGAACTTGACGATGATCTCACTAGAGACGATGCTTCGTCTCTTTTCCAACTTGATGACCAAAAACTTAGAAGAGGACTTAACCAAAGACATCTTCAGATGATTGCCCTTGTCGGTGTCTTCGGTACAGGTCTTTTCCTTGGAAGTGGTGGTGCTCTTGCCAAAACCGGTCCGGCCGGTATTCTTATCTCATACGTCGTTATTGGTGTCATAGTTGGTCTCAATCAAATGGCTATTGCCGAGGTTGCAACCCTTGCACCACTTACTGGTGCTACCATCAGACATTCTGAGATTTTCATTGATGAAGCTGTTGGTTTTGCTTTCGGTTGGTTGAATGTTTGGTCTGCCATCATGCCTACTTCTCTTGTTTCTGCTGCTCTTGTGATTCAATATTGGAGTGATCTCAGTCCTGCTGTTTGGATCACCGTTTTAGTTGTTCCAATTATTCTTACAAACTGTGTCTCCATCAGAATATATGGTGAAATGGAGTTCTTCTTCGCATGTCTTAAGATTCTTCTCATTATGGGTATTATTTTGATGAGTTTGTGTCTTGATCTCGGTGGAGTTAAAGGTCAGGAAAGACTTGGATTCCATTACTGGCACGATCCAGGTGCTTTTGCCGAACACATTGAGAAAGGAAATATTGGTAAGTTCATCGGATTCTGGTCTTGTCTCAGTGGTGCTGTTTATTCTTTTGCCGGTGTCCAGAACGTTGCCATGTTAGCTGGTGAAGTTGAAAATCCAAGAACCAACATTCCAAAAGCTTGCAGGAGAATCTTCTACAGAGTCACATCCTTATACGTGATTGCAATTTTCTGTTTGACCCTTATCGTCCCATACAATGATCCAAAGATTGCAAGCAGTTCAGGTACTGCTTCCCACTCACCATACGTTGTTGCCATCGAGAGAGCTGGTGTCAAAGTGTTACCACACATCTTCAATGCAGTTGTGCTTTCTTCTGCTTGGTCCGAAGCAAACGGTGCTTTGGTTTCTGGTTCAAGAACTTTGTATTCCCTTGCTGCTAAGAAACAAGCCCCAAAGATCTTCCTCCGTTCATCAAAAAGAAAGCTCCCTTATGTTGGTCTCGCTTTCGTCACAATTTTCATGCCGCTGGCGTACATGACTTGTGATTCCAGTGCTTCCAATGTCTTTGAGTGGTTCCAAAATTTGTCTTCGTCAACCACTTTGGTTTCGTGGATTTTGATTTCGATCAATCATATCCGTATGAACAGAGCCCTCAAAGCTCAAGGAATCCCAAGAAGTAGACTTCCGTACTCCCACCCATTGGCACCATGGGGAGCTTGGATTTCGCTCTATGCTTCGATTATTTTACTTTTGACTGGTGGTTTCACCATCTTCTTGAAGGGCCATTGGTCTGTTTCTGGTCTTTTCTCTGCTTACTGTTCTCCAGTGGTGTTCTTCCTTCTTTACCTTTTCTGGAAGGTCCTCAAGCGCACTAAACAGATTCCACTACAAGAGATCGATTTTGCTACTTTGTTCAAGGATGTGGATGATAAGCCTGAGCCAGAACCAGTTCCATTAAAGGGATGGAAATGGATCACTGTGTTGTGGTCTTAAGTACAGTGGGCGAAGCGGGTAGTCCCAAACAATCGCTTCAGTTGTTCCACTATGTCTTGTGCTAGTCATGAGCCACCTCGCTGTTCGCGACGGGAAATATCCCTCTCCGTCTTTTCGTACTTCGCTCTCCGCGATGAACGAAATCCAGTCACTTCGAGTGTCGCTATTCGTTCGTTCGTATCTGTTCTTCGCGATAGATGATTAAACTTTAAACATATACTTTTTGCAGTGCTAAAACGTGCTAGAATAGTTAATTTATTTAGATCTGAAAAATAGAAGATCCTGTTTAGGAAATTTTTGTGCAACAGTTCAAGGGTCCAACGATCCACGTGCCCCGAGGATGATGGTGTATATAAATAGTATTCTATCCGAGCGTTGTGTATTTGAGACTGTATCTTGTAGATTGACCAAAACACTTAGGCTCGCTTGAAGTCACTATCCAACAGCCAGGTCCGCTCGTTATGCTGCTCATCTCCACCCTCTTCCTCATTCACTCGGCCCTAGCCGAGATCACCCATTACCCCCCATTGTCCAACGAATTCTCAGATCTCTCACAGGTCTTCAACAGTTCGCGTGGCACTAATGGTGGTTACTACTCTGGCTCCTACCTCGACGACGAACACTATGGTGAGTACAACTTCTGCAACATGCCTCACGTGCGCAAGGATAAATACTCTCTCGTTGACCCAAACCAATACAAGCTTCAGTTCGTCGAGGTCATCCACAGACACCACAAGCGTACGCCATACGCTCACAACTGTTTTGACCAAGAGGACATTCCTCTGTACTGTGATGATGCAGTCATGAATTATTACTCTGAATTCAGAACAGTTAATCAGTCCGATGATACTTTGAAAATCTCATGGTCTCCATACCAGAATCAAAATAATCCTTTTAATTACATTGAAAATGGTTTCAACGGAACTTGTCAGTTCCCACAAATCTCCTACGGTGGTCTGTCAGATTCATACCAACACGGTGTTGATCTTCGTGGTGTCTACGGCGACCTCCTTGGAATTCTCCCTGCAAACTACAACTCAGAGCTCGTGACCTATCGAGTGACCAACAATGTAATCACTTCGCAAGTTGCTGGTGCCCTCATTAAGGCAATGTTCCCGGGGGAGAATGGAATCGACGTTAAAGTCGAAGACGATGGTTTTGATTCTCTTGAACCATCGTACTCTTGTGATTTTGCAGATGACCTCAAGAGCGATATCACCTCCAGTGACGAGTGGAATGAACATCTTGAGCTCGCTCAAGATCTTTACAATCAGCTTGATGCAGTTTCAGGTATCGCCAGCGATGATAGTGACTGGCACGTTTCTTTCGACCATTATTTCGACAACACAGCTCACCGTATGTGCCATGGATTCAGTCTTCCATGTAATATCTCCAACAGCTCGCTGTGTATTACCGAAGAGCAAGCAGAGCAGATCTTCAGATTGGGAGATTTTGAATACAACTACCAGTTCCGGATCCATGAGAACTCTACTCTATACACAGCAGCTCATTACGGTGCATACTTCAACGAGCTCAAGCACAGACTTCTTGCCCGTAAAGAAGGTGCATCGTCTCTTAGATACTCACACAATGTTGCCCATGACGGATCTCTCAGTAGTATTCTTGGATTCCTTCAAATCAGCACCTTACGTTGGCCAGGAATGGGCGCAGAAATCGTTTTTGAACTTTACGAAAGTGTTCAGAAGGCAAACTGGTATTTGCGTATTCTCTACAATGGTGTTCCGTTAGAAACCACCGGTCCTCTAGGAACAGTCTCGATGATTCCACTATCTGAGTTTGTCGACTATATCGAGAATGCAATTGGACAAAATGCAGAGACACTTCTTGGTTACTGTAGTTGAGTGGCTACACATTATTCATTTCTTCCGTTCAGTTTATATTAGTTATTAGGCTACCAAAAAAAGTATTGATTCATCTTTATTGATGATAAACGATTGGCGATTAAGAAACTGATTTTTTTTACTCTACTTAGATCAAGTTCACTCGCAACCATTCCCGTATGCCTACTACAAAACAAAAATTAGAACTGAAGATCTAAACAAACAACGAGTTAACAGTTCGGAGCACCCAACTCACTCAACGTACTTCCCCACCACTCATTTTCCTTCTTCACATATTCTCACTTCTTCCTCCCCTCTTGTACACCATTCCGTCCTTCATCACAAATGAAACATCCCGTAATGCCTTTATACTCTCCCTTGGATCAGAATCCAACGCCACTATATCGGCAGCAGTACCCTCACCAAGCCAGCCGAAGCGACGTCCACAACTGTGAGCACCACATGCAAGCCAACCATGGTACGTCAATGATCGTAGTGTATGCTCGAGTGGAACTCCAGCCTTGCAAAAAAGTTCAGCTTCCCGTATATTTTCACCATGGTTAAAAGTTCCAGTGTCGCCACCACATGCCTGCACAACTCCCAATTCCCACGCACGATACGTCTTGGTGAGCATCCGTTGGAAATTTTCACCGTAAAGACGTTCAGCAATTGTAAGAGTAGGAACTAAAATACATTCTTTCTCCTTTAGTACCTCCAAAGTCTCATCATCACACCAAAATCCATGTTCAATCGTTGATGCTCCTGCTTTGGCTGCCATCTTCACAGCCCGGTTGGTAGCACAATGGGCCGCAACAGGGCATTCCGCATTGCGTGCTTCCTCGCATAATACATCCATTTCGTGCTGTGTGTACAACACAACGTCAGGATTTGGATTGTCGGGTGGAAATCTCACTGATGAAAGGTAAGGATGTGGTGTAGCTGGAGGAAACCGCATAGTTCTTTTCCTATAATCAGCAAAAAATTTTATCACGTCACACCCCATTCCAAGTCTGCGTCGCACTGCCTTACGAATTTCTACCTCACCATCACATTCTTCGCTAGTCACAGGCATTCGAGTTCCTCCAATTATGTTTTCAGTGTGTGTTTTTATTCCTGTGACGGAAGCCAACACTTTGGTAGCAACGAAAAGTCGTGGACCAACTGCAATTCCCCTATTAACAGCATCGCGGAAATTGGCATCAGCTTCTTGCATTCCTTCGGATCCCAAATCACGGTATGTAGTGTAGCCACACAATAGTGCAGTTCGACAATGGTTCGTGGCACGGATCACTCGCTCTACAAAACTTTCATCCCTTTTTTGTTTAGCATTGTCTGCCTCATCGTAAGAGTGTAAGAATATATGAGTGTGTGCATCGACAAAACCCGGCAAAACGTACCTCCCACGTAAGTCGATGTCACCTTCGTTGACGACTGCATCAGGACCTTCCCGTTGAGTTATCTCGACAATGAGACCAACGACTGGATCGACTGTGTATGACACGTTCTCTAGGAACTGGAGTTTGATTGGATCAAATACCGTACTTGTGTGCACCTGAAATGGAGGCGGCGAAACGCTACGCAGACGCTCAAGGCGTTCGTATTCCGCTTTAGATTTCGGGACCGGGGCAGGCGGTTCAGGGGCCGTAGGAATGGAGCAGCACTCACACGACATGGTGTTATATAATCACACTTTTGGTAAACTTTTCTAATATTTTTTTATCGCATTTTTATTGCATATATATATATATATATTCTTATCGCGCCGCTCCCCGAGATTTAGTCGCGTTCCGCGCTTACCGAAGTAGGAAAATTATTTTAGATAAGAGCGATATCAGATGTTTCTGCAGCCTCAGCCGCTAGATCGACAAATGTTCTAATTGAACCTGAACTGTACCAAAGAAGTGCGTACTGTGCAAGCACCTGTCGACCCATAGCAATACCGTGCGCAACGTCCTGCGCAGGCGCAGAGGAACGGCCACCACGTCGAAGTAAGATCAAACTCAGTGTAGCAGAAGTAACTGCAGAGAGACTGAACCAGAACGAGATCGGAGCAAACGAAATCAGTTCTTCTTGGCTATTCTGAATCACACGTAAAGATGCAAGCTCCAGCTGGGAAAACAAGCTATTTCCTACGCACTCGGGGCATCTGTGTGCAAGTAACGGTGCTGCGGTTAGCCACAGTAAATCTGTTGGCTGTTCTGATTGTGAGATACGTTGTTGGGTAGACACAACGGGGCATTTAGTTGAAGTACCACAGACTGTAGTGTACACGTCAACTCGGTCATGGAGTTGCAACAGGAAGAGTTGGTTTTCGGGCTCTACAAGAGCGAGAATCTGATGGGTTGTAATTCCAAACGAACATGGCTTTCCAAGTGCAAAAGAGGCATTCACCTCCTGAGACAGCAGAACTTGAAGCAGATTAGTCCGCGAGACCTGTTTACAAACACGACCGGTAAGCGGAATTGTGCTTCGGAAATTTGCCAAGCGTAATTTTTCGGCTAGTCCATTTGCAAGCGAAAGAGTCCGCCAAACAGTAGTGCCACATTCTGGATCAAGAGTTTCGTAAATCGAGTAGTACACAAGAGCCAATAAAGCATCACCGTCTTTGGTGTTATCAGACAGCAATTGATGAACAAGCTCAGCTACTTTGGGTTGCAACATAGTCTTAATCGATGCGAATGCCAATTGAGTTCTCATGAGATGAGCAGCTGAAACCAGGAGAATCAACAAAGCAAAGACCCGTTCGTGACTCGCATAGTTTTTAATCATAAGGTCAAAATGGAAGAATGTCTCGGGTAAAAGCGGGTATCTCGGGTAAATGTTGTGGAGATAGTTTTCGATAAGCAATCGCGAGTGATCAGTACTCACTACAGTGAAATCAAAGGAAACACGTAACGGTGCAAGTGTCTTGTACCCGTCATAGCCCGGGAACCCAGAAGTATCAGCCTGAATGTCAAGAAGTTTTGCAGTCATTTGGACCATAGAAACAGGGGATGTTGGTCCGAAATAGTGCAAAGATTTGTCAGAACCTTCAACAAAACAACCCTCTCTCGCAGTCTCAAACGGATCTTCTCTCGAAGTATTTTCGGTCGAGCTGCGACGGCGTTCGATCTTACGCTCGTATTTGCTGATTTCACTTTTCAACTCTTTGATTCGATCATCGAGACCCTTTAGATAACGGCGAGAGATGTTCGACCCTAAGCCTTCATCATAGTACTCGCAGATCGTGCCCATCGTTTGACAGTGATGACAACATGGTAGTCTGAGATCACACTTTTTCTTTCGTTTTCTGCAAATGTTGCAAGCTGGTAACATGGTGGTGTAGGGGTTATAGAATGATCTGTGTCAGACCATGTTTTCATTAGATAAACTTTCTAGTTATTTTTCGTAAATAGTGTTCTTCCTCGGTGCTGCTTCGCGAAAGTATGCCGAGTGTAATCGCGATTAGGACCGCCGTTCGGAGAGTTTTTTCTATCGGATCTGAGCCGCACAAAGATAGATAGGTCGTCGAAGTTGTTATAAAGAGCTTAATTCTCCCTCAAACAGAACAAAAGAGAAATCGGTCTCCGTTGAATACTTGCGCCATGAGCATTCTGATAAATGCAGTGTCGGCAGTAAATTCTGCGCCCATGCTGGTATGGAATTTATTGCTCTGTGCTTCGCTATTTTGGCTGTACAATTACACGGTCAGACCTGCATCGCCCAAAATTCGGGGTCTACCAGAACTTCCCGGAGCCATTCCAATTTTTGGCCATTTGAAGCAATTAGGAAGAGACCATGCTACCAGTTTGCAACAGCTTGCATTGCGCCACAAAATGCCTGTTTTTCAATGTCTGTTTGGCAATCAGCGCATTGTTTTCGTCAACTCGTATGCAGCTGCACATGAATGGTTCATCAAAAACCAAAGCTCTCTGATCGACCGTCCTGTGTTTTACACATTCCATAAACTTGTTTCCACCTCACAGGGTCTCACGATTGGAACCTCCCCTTGGAATGAGACATGCCGCAAAAGGCGTCTAAACGTGCAACGTTACATGACAACTCCGGCCATTCAAGAACGATCAGGGCTTATCGATGTAGAGGTTTACTCTCTTTTGCGTGATTTATATCGCGATACGCGGACCGGAACGTTTGAATATCCATATAGTTACTCTCAAAGGCTTGCACTCAATTTCACTACAATGCTAAGCTACGCCACACGTTTTGATAGCACCGCCACACCTTTGCTTGGTGAAATCTTGGACATTGTCAAAGTGATTTCTTCCTTCCGTTCCACAAACGATAACTTACAAGACTTCATCCCATTGATCCGTCTTCTTCCAGAAAATAAGAAAAGGCGGCTTGCTTTGCAGTCTAGCAAAACACGTGACCTTTGGTTAGATAAGCTCACTAAAGCAGCGGTGGCTCATAAAGACAACCGCAGCAGTATAGTCGGTGATTTCGCCAATAGTAACGGTACCGGTCGTCTAAATCTTGACGACATCAAATCTATATGTGTTGGGCTTGTTTCTGGAGGTTTTGAAACCGTTGGATCCACAAGTGCACTCATATTTGCTCAACTTGCAACTGAAAAGGGCAGAAAATGGCAGCAACGAATCTACGATGAATGTATTGAACAATATGGGGACATTGAAACTGCTTGGAGTCGGGTGTTACTTGAGCAAAAGTGTGATTTTGCATCCTCTTTTGTCCGCGAGTTACTTCGTATGTATCCTGTCATTCCACTGTTACCAGCACGGAAAACTATGTCCAAATTTGATTGGAATGGAAGTACGATTCCAGCTGGAGTGACTGTGATTTTGAACGCACAGGCCGCCAACCACGACTTTGATCATTTTGGGGAGACTGTTGATGATTTTGTTCCAGAAAGATTCATGGAACAATCTGAGATCAATACTCCTCCTTATCATTACACTTTTGGAGCTGGCTCGCGGGCGTGCACAGCCGTGAATTTATCCGTTAGAATTCTTTATTCTGTTCTGACCAGAACTTGTATGCTGTTCAACGTGAAAGCCAAGCGTCCACCAGTTGTCGATTACATTGATTACGCTGCCGATAGAACTGCTCAGACTTATTGGCCAAAAGAGTTTGGTGTCTGTCTTGAGCCCCGCAACAAAGAGCTGGTGCAGAGATGTTTTGAAATTTCGGAAAAAAGTTGTAACGAGCTTTTAAGTTACTCTTACGAGTATGATAAAGAAGATAGATAACTTAAATTCCAGATTATAGAAAGATTCTCCTTTAGTAGACGTAACGGAATTCTGGATTTTCAAAGTCCGTGAGATCTTTAAATTCGATATTTTCCTGTTTGACGTAAGAGTCCCCGAGCGCAGCGATCTTAGCATCTCTTTTTCTGTTGTCACGGATGTTGAGCAGCATTATAAGAGCAATAATCCCGATAGAGATACAGTAGCTGACCAGAATGGCAATTTTGGCTCCGACGTATCCTGGAGCTTGTGTGGCAATAAAAGTTTGTGGACCGGCAGCGTTACCAGCACAGTAACCGATCAAAAGAATAGCGTTCACGACGATTTTTTTGGTGTGACCAGCAGTATTGGAAGCAATGCACGAGAGCATGCAAATAAAACCAACTGGTGCTGTAGAGAACATGTAAAGACCGACAAGTCTTGCGGCAGATTGATCAGCGAAAGCGAGCAAACAAGAACCAAGAATAACAATAAGTGTCACCAACATTGAAGTAACAAGTCTTGAGCGAACAAAACGAGAAAGGTAGCCGAACAGCGGGCAGAAAATAACTTCAACTGCACCACTAGGCATTTGCATCAGCAATGCCTGATGTGGTGTGTAGCCCATATCGGTAGAGATAAGAATCGACTGGAAGTTGGTGATACCACCATTTGGAATATCTGAAGCAACACCGTAGAGGAAGTAGAGCCAGGTTCTAGGATCGATCAAAGCTTCCTTCACCTGATACCACTTGAAAGTAGTGTTACCAAAACCTTGTTCGTTAGTCTTGATACGTTGAACAACAAGAAGTTTCTCTTCTTCGGTGAGGAACCAAGCTTCGGAAGGAACGTCAGGAACATGAATCCAGATAGCGAAACCACAGACGATGGTCATGAGACCAATGATCACAAAAAGAATACGCCAAGCATCCATGGAGTATGAGCCGACATGGGTAGCAAGTCCGTATGCAATTGCCGAGCCGAGAATAGTTCCGAGACCATTAAAAGAGAACCAGATTGAAGATCTGAAAAATTGCTCTTCCGCCTTGTACCATTGACCGGTAATAATGACGAAAGCGGGAGTCACTCCGGATTCAAAAACACCTAAGAGAGTTCTCAAAACGACAAAAGAAGCATAGTTATGGGAAGCAGAGTGACAAGCGAGAATCACACCCCAAATGATCACAAACACACTGAGGACTTTGGCAACCGGGAATCTTTGAAGGAAACGAGAAGCTGGGAAGACCGCACCAAGATAACCCAGATAGAAAACTGTTCCTGTCCAACTATACATGTCGCCGTGCATGTTCAAATCTGTTCTGAGTCCCATAATGGAGGCGAGGGAGTTAGACGTTTTATCCATGAACTGAATCGTGTATAAAGCACACATCAATGGAAGCATGAACATGTCGATTTTTCTAAGTAATTTTCTATCAGTTTCTGGGTCAAGAAACATATCACCGGCTCGCAAGGCATATTGCAAGGCAATGTCATCTTTCTTCGACACGGCTTTGTTCTCTTCAATAGAGTCGACTGCCACATCGATGTAGGCATCTGATTTTTCCTTTTTGTCCATGCTCATGTTTCTGATTGCAGCTTCGATTTCGGAAGGTGTTGAGTTGGAAAAAATGTGCTTTAGTCTAGTTTTTATATTCCACGTCTGTAGTTTTCATTATCGGTGGCAGCTTTGCTTCGCCCGAGAAAATAGCTGCATAAATTTTCCAATTTCTTATCAGTCGGTCACTCGGGTGAGGCTGTGATAGGCACGGCTGACATAATCCTCGAAACAGACAAATCACTCGCTTCGGCCGCAAGTTTGTCAAGACACACGCGAAACTTGCTGAGTATCAACCTGGTAACGCTGCTCGTTATCTGGTTTGACTGGCCCCTTCCAGTCTTTTCATTATACTCGATGGATCGGTGATCGGCGACATGAGACAAGATTGTTTGCCTGCATTATCTAATGCATGATGGCCGCTAAAGACCTTCCCTATCCAGAAATTTAATGCTCCTACGCGTTGCTCGGCCAAGTCACACAAGTACTCGGCCAAGTCATAGAAGTCATTATCCAAGTCAAAAATCTTGCCAAGTCACAAGATACGGCCAAGTCAAATGATACGGCCAAGTCAATAATACTCGGTTGAGGCCGAGAGATCGATTTCAAGTCGATCGTCGATCGTCTGATGCCTTCTTCACCGATCAAAACTCTCATATCTTCGCATTGAAATCTTTTTTCAGGCTGTGCGAGGAGCGATCAATTCTGATAAGAACGATAAAAAGGGACTCATTTCCGATCATTCGACCATCCCATCAACCATCAACCAAACACTATTAATATTCAATCAAACATGTCGTCCTTCACTATCCCCAATCTGTACGAAATTGCTGGCCGCCAAGCCGTTGTTACCGGTGGTGGATCTGGAATTGGTCAGATGATTTGTAAAGGTTTTGTTGCGAACGGAGTTGATGTTGCCATTGTCGACCTCTTTGAGGACAGGCTTAAAGAAACCCTTGAAGTTTGTACTCAAATCAAAGCAGAAACCGGATCAACTGCCAACATCACCACCTTGTGCTATGATATTGGTGATGAGACATCAAATCGTCAGCTTGTTAATCATCTCAATGAAAACTATGAGTCGATAGACATTCTCATCAATTGTGCCGGAATTAGAAGACAAAATTCTGTTACTTTTCAACCAGGTGAACCATTGGAAAAACTTCACGAAGCGACCAATTCCATTGGTTGGAAAGACTTTAGAGATACTTTTGATGTCAACGTTTTTGGAATGTACTTTTTAACAGCCGGTCTTGTTCAAAAACTCGGTGAAGCCGCTCAAAAGGGAGAGGGTAGGGGCTGTGTTATTTGTTTTTCATCACCTTGTTCGGTCCACAATAATCAATTTGTTCCAACTTATCAGCTCTCTAAGGTTTCGATTGATCATATGGTGAGAATTATGGCAGCTGAATTTGCAGATAAGTACATCAGGGTGAATGCTATCTCGCCAGGTTTGTATGAGAGTAGAATGACTCCTATGAGTCTGGACGATCCAACATCGAATTTAAAGTATGTCCATCTTGTTCCCGCAAGAAGAGCAGGCTATGCAGAGGAAATGGTGGCCTGTGTGTTGTTTTTGTGTTCAAAGGGGGGTGCTTACATGGATGGAAGAAACATTAGAATGGAGGGGGGTAGATTGTTGACTTTGAAGGGTCATATTTATAGTGACGAATGACTGCTGACAAACAGATGACAATCACGGTGTTTTGTGCTGATAAAGGGAATGAGTCATGCTTGTTACTTGTTTCGCTGCTACCAAATTCTCACGGTTTGAGGTGTGGTGAATTTTTGCAGCCGAGTCACTGGCTACCATGAGAAATTACCATAATGGGAGTCAAGGTGGCCATTGACCATTCACATTATTCTTAGTTAGTGTTACTCAAGAAAAGTCTTAAATTTCGGTGAAAGTGTACTTGAAGGTAATTGTTACTCAACTGGTCGCAAGAGGAGCAAACGATGGTAAGCTGGCAATATTGCAACAACTCCCGCTAGAATCGATCGACAAAAGGACCAGCTTTGCGTGGAATCTGCCTATTCATCATCCGCCTCGTCCACGCTTTGAATATACTCAAAATAGAACCCAATAATCTGTAAATGGGAACTAAACTTAATATACTCATTCACTCCATGCTCTTTTGTGAAAACACCTGGTATCTCACCTGGTCTATACCGATAAATATGATTTGTCAAATTCCAGAAATATTTTGTATCAGTATTTCCTGACCCAATTCCCGGTGAAACCACAATTGGGTCTGTAAACTTGCCAGGCATAGCAACTTCCTCATAAAAGTGTCTTATAGTCCCTGCAAAAATGTCCCAATGAGTATCGTTAGTTGGTGTCAAAGGAGCAACTTCATCAGTCCGCGAAGCATTCAAAGTGAAGTGACCTTTTTCAGTTGGTGGTATCACAACAATTTCGTCTCCTTCTAAGTTATAAATCAATCCAAGCTCGTATTTTTGTGCAATTTTTTGTGTATTCTTGACAAATTTATCCATTGCAATGCCAACAGACTGTTCAATTGCAATCCGCGAGTTGACTGTAAGACCCACATACTCAGGTAGAGCGTTTGACTTCAAACCACCAGATATGATATCCAAAGCCTGTGTAGTTCTAATCGCATATCCCTTGTTTAGAACGTTGTCAATGTACTCCTTGACACGTTTATTCGACTTTTCGTTCTCCGATGCCGTCAGAATATCGTCTCTCAAAACCTCATCAATGTCCACAGAATGCTCAGCCATACAAACATACTGCCAGTAAGCTGGATTTTTGGGGGTAAAGTATGTTGGAAACTCGTCGTTCTCAATCTCGACAATCAGTTCACCCATGATTCCAATAGACGTGTGTTTTGGGGGAATCGAGGAGTGGCCACCAGGAGTCTCAAGACTGATATCCACATCAATGTAGCCCTTTTCTCCAGTTCCAGGAATAGCCATTGTCACTCCTTCTAATTCGGTCAGACAAACACCCCCCTCATCCACTATGGCATACACAGAGTCTTTCCCGAGTTTTTCTTCCAATCTTCCGGCAATCTTGTTCCGCCTGCCGCCAACTTCCTCGTCGAAACCGAAAGCAAAAATCACTGTTCGCTTGGGTTCGAATCCAACTTTCATCAGTTCTTCAGCAGCTTCAAAGAGTCCGATCAATAAATCCTTACAGTCGGCAACTCCACGACCCCACAAGTACGTTCCGTCAAACTCACCCCCAAATGGGTCATGTTCCCATTGCGGGAGACTAGCCTCAGGAACTGGGACGGTGTCTTGGTGAGCCATCAGAACCAATGGTTTCAATTCAGAATTGGATCCGGACCAGGTATACAGCAAGCCGTGATGGTTGACTTTTTCCAATTCAACTTTGGAGTAGAATAGAGGAAATGTTTCCTCCAAAAATTGCTCGAATTCTCCGAATTTCGCCCAGTACTCAGGGTCGTCCTCAACAAACTCGGTCGCATCGTCATGAACTTCCGTTCTGATACGAATGGCTTTCTGCAGTTTGAGTAGTGAGTTATTCTTAAACTCCTCGTCGTTGATAATCTTATCGAGAACTGCCACGTTGTCTTGGTATGTTTTTGGCCTGTGGTAGTCGATAATTGGACATTGAGGTGCGTATTGGGTCACCTCGATAGGAGTGTTCCAGGAGACTTGGAGAAGCATCAACATTATCAATGCAACAGCTCCTAAAACAGGACCCAAGCGAGGCAATTGGGCCCGTTGGATGGGGCTCTTTTCATTCATGATGGTAAATGGTGAGTATAAATTGACAACCAAAAGAATTGAATTTCAGTAATCCCAATAAATATTTTCTCGAATTACATTATCGCATAACTTTTGCTTATCAGTAAAGATAAGAAAAAAAATTGAATAATAACTCTCACGAATTTTTTTATATACATCTATAATGTTATATTGGACTGGAGAAAATCGGCAACATGAGTCGATTCATCTATCTTTCAGAAGAATCATGGCTGGTCTCATTATGCGTTCGTCTGTCGTTATTCAAATCGTGTTCTTCAATGAAATATAACGACAAAAAACTCAACAACCCCGTACCGATTATAAACAGAAACACAACATGACAAGCTCTATCATACGCGTTGATAATGTCGTCCTTAACAAACTCAGGTGCGCCATTGAATGAATACCCTGGATCCAACAATGCGCTCTCTTTGATCGAATCTAGCAATTCCTTGGGATATTCTGTGAACTTGGATAGATTAATCTCCAAGTGCTTGCGCAAGAACAATTGTAAAAGTGTCGAGGATAATGAGACTCCCAAAGTTGATCCTGTGGATCTGAACGCGTATTGAATGGAGGTCACCAAAGCCTGTTCTCTTGCACGAACAGCAGAAATCATGGCCACCAAAATGATGGTAATCACACTGGTTGTTCCGAACCTCAATGGAACACCAATTATCGAATCGAGTACCATTGGATTTTTCTTATCGGAGAAAAAAAGACAAAAACTTCCTAAAACAACAAAACCTCCCGAAATGAGCAGTAACTTTCTATACCTTGACGTTCTCTTTATGATATAACCGGCGAAAACTGAAGAGAATGCACTTGTAACGCTACCGGGTATCAACCGTAATCCGCTTTCTAAAGGACCTAGATTTTTCACGGAGTTCCAATAAAATGGCAGATAGAAAATACTTGAAAACATATTCATTGAGATGAACCAGCAACACAATGACGATGCAAGAACGGTTCGATTGTGCAATAGTTTGACTGGAATGATTGGCTCGGGAGCCACATTGAGATCGTAGAAATAAAACACCAGTAACCCAATGATACTGTAAAGAATGAGACTTTGGAAAATTAAGCTGGTGAAAACTACTTGTTTTCCAGCCATTGACGCTGCCAGTAAAAGCGTCAAAAGTGACGAAACCACTAAGAACGAACCAACGTAATCGAGATTTTTCAACTTCTTCCAAGCTGTTGAACCTTGTACACCCAATCCTGGTGAGCCTTTCGGTAATTCAAAATAAAAGAATGTAAGTGTTCCACAGATAATGCACACAGGGACTTGACACAAAAATGCCATTCTCCAGCCCAGATAGTTTTGGAAAAGACCCGCAATGACACCACCACTGGCCGCCCCTGAATGGAAAAACAGATTCGTATATCCTTGGTACAGCCCTCTTTGTCTTTTGGTCACGACATCCGACACTGCAATGGTAGCCATTGAATTGAAACCTCCCCCTCCAATACCTGTGATAAATCTACCAACCACAAGAGGCCAGAAATGTTGAGAAAGACCACAGACCAGACAGCCAAACCCGAAAAGGACACTGCAAAACACAATAACGGATTTCCTACCAAAGACGTCTGAAAGTTTCCCGAAAAGTGGTTGAAATGCTGCACAAGATAAGAGGTAGCTTGTTCCTAGCCACGAGACGTTATCGAGTGACTCGAGATCGCTGGAAATGACGCCAACCAAGGTCGCCAGCATCGTAGAGTCAAGTGAAGAGAGAAAAACATTGACACATGAGCAGAGAAGGATGATTCTGCGTGATTGTGTTGAGACTTCGTGAGCTGTTGCTAGTTGTTCTTGGTCATCTGTGCTACCATAGGAAGGATGTTGTTTGGTGGCATCCACCGAAGCTTCCCCTGGATGGGGTTTCAGAATTTCAGTTGACATTGACTGGGGTCATTGACTTGTAAGAGTGTGTTCTAGTAGGGTTGTCGTAAGTATAGTCCTAGCATGTCGAATTTACTCTCCTTGTCCGATCCGATCTCAACTTCAGTCGGGAAGAGTAAAAAAAATTTGAGCCACAATCGACGCGACGAAACTTGCAGACGATGAGCGTATTTTTGTTTTTTCACTCTACTGTTTACATACAATAAATGATCTGAAAAATTCTGATGAATCAAGTCTTGTCTGCTTGTTCATCTGATCCATTATGACTTCGCTGCAATCCATTAAAGCTTCCTTGAAGGCGAAATTGGTTGACAAGAACCCTTCAGACAGTCAAGAACATTTGAGGACCGCACTCCGAACAATTAACGATCCTTCGTCCAAAATCAGTTACGATGAAGATATCCTTCCATTACTACCGATTGTCCTTGAATATTTGAACTATGAGGAGACTTCCTCGTTTGCACTTGCTATTGTTGCAAGCATCAAGAACAAGTACCCTGATGTGGACTCCAAACTAGTAGAATTGGGCGAGGAACTAATCACTTTAGTTGACGGTGCCAATGACAGACATAAACTCTTCAGGATCATTTCTCAGCTGTTCCCAGTGACTACCAGCGCCTGCACACAGCTTTTCTTGATGAACCAGGAGCTCACGAACGAGATAACCAACGAGATCACGTTGATCGCGAACGCTTCGCTTGAAACATGTCGCTCGAGAGTGTTTGACGTTTTGACTCTTTTTTCTGCCGCATGTATTGAAGACACATGTCGTGTCCCTGTTGCGGACCAGTACATTCTGCTGATGATTAAAGCTATTCAGATGAAGGAAGATCCGCAGAACCTACTGGTTAAAAATATCGCCGTCCTCATTCTTCTCAAGGTTTGGAACCATATCAAGAAGGAGACTTTGCAAGATAACCAGGACATTCTTTCTTTGAATTATCTGTATGGCATACTTGTTGAGGGATTGAAAGGCGGCTTGGAAGAGAGAAAAACTGCAATTGAAGGTCTGGCCTTCTTGTCACTCAACACCTCATTGAAAAGTCTGCTTAGAAACAACGACGCTCTCGTTTCTGCATTGGTAGATTCCATTGGTTCAGACAATACGTACGGAGTGCTCTGCATTTTTTCCAACATTACCATGTACAACAGGATCCTCACTAGTGAGCAGGACTCTCTACAAAAACTGAAAGGTTATTCCACGCTAAATAATATTGATAAAGCAACGGGCAAGAAGAAACCTGAAACCAAAGACAGCGACGAAGATATCACCAAGTTTGTTGACAAGATGGTGAAATCTCAACTGATTGGGAAGCTAAACAGTCTTACGAAGAATAACCAAACATACACCTCTTCTGGGGGTTGGCAAGAAAGGGTGATTCAGTTGGTTTACAACTTCACCACAATTGCCAGATTCAGAGGAGAAGTTGTCAAACAAGGGGGCTTAAGTGTGATTTTGAGTTATTTGGTGAACACTTCCCAAAACATGGAGTACAAAGATGGTGGAATCAGAGCGAAAACTCCTGTTGGTGATTCTAACACCAGGTTCACTGCAATTAGAGCACTTTCGAAAATTCTCGTCAGCAGTAATCCAAATATACTGTTCAAAAGAGAAGATGTTATGACTCCCATTCCATTTTTATTAGAGGTCGTTGTCCAATACGATGCTCAGTTGAATGGTGGAGATCCGACACTTTTGCTACCGCTGGCAGATGTTGAAATTAGTGCGGTTGATGTGTTTGACGCACTTATTTCGCTTGTTAATCTCACCTCTTTGGACCAGCAGGATATCAAGCAAGTGGTGGTAAAACTTGGATGGTTGGCTTTGTCTGATCTGATGCTTTGTCCAGACGTTCAAATCCGCCGGTCCGTTCTAGAGCTTTTATCCAACGTCATTTTCTCGCCATTGTGTTGTGAAAAATTCTTCAATTGGACTAGTGAGAGTGATGAAAACTACCGAAATTTCAAAACTTTGGTTCAATTGATGGACTTGGAGGATTCTGAGTCCCAAATGGCCGTTCTGAACATTTTTGCCAACTCGAGCGATTTCGAGATGATTTGTGAGATTTTGGCGAAATCTGAATTCTTCTTGCGAAGATTGGTGGAATTGTTGAAGAATCAGATGGACGAGGACCAGTTGTTGTTACGCTGCTTCTATGTACTACAGAATGTGTCGCAACTGAAGGAAAAAAGAGTTTTAAAGGAGGTTGGATCAAGCTTGGATTTGAAGGGGGTCGTCGCTGACGTATTGAGACGGTCGAAAGATGGTGAGGTGAAGGGGATGGCAGTGAGTGTGCTGAAGGCGATTACATGAATGATGAGCGAAGAGTCAATAAAGTCCTTCAATATACTTCTCGATCGCTTATCATTCGATTGCAACCAAATTGATTGACGAACTTCTAGTACTTCTTTGTGTAACCAGGATAATTTAATGATGTAATTGCACATACATATAAGCGGTGGGGTGGCTGGGACACGTTTCCCGGCTAGCTAGAAGACTTTCTGGGCGACCCACTCTGCTCTCCGGCCGCTCATCCGCTTTTGAATTGCCCCTCCTTGAGCCCTAGAAACTTGTCGATCCATTCCTGCTGGTCCGTACCACCCCTCACAGCCAGATAGATCTTGTTATCGACCGGAATCCCACGTTTTCCTGTATTCCCATCGACAATGACACCACCGGTCTCTTCCAAGATCACCCAGCCTGCGCAGACGTCCCAGCTCGAGACAATGTCAAAGTATCCATCGACAGCGCCTGTAGCTAGGTGGCATAAATTCATCGCAGCTGAGCCAAAACTTCTGAAGCCGTGAACAAACCCGCCTTCTTCCGCTAGCAGTCGCTTCAAAAGACTTGTTCTCAACTCGAAATTCGGGCCGGATCTCTCAGAACCTGATTCATAAGCAATCAAAGACTTTTGGAGAATCAGCGGTGAATTGTTCTTTGGGAGAAGAACACCATTCAGATAAGCACCCTTGCCTGAGATTGCAGTGAACATTTGATCCAAAGTTGGATTGTACACGACTCCAATGGTTGGTTTACCACCAACGGTAAATCCTAATGAAGTGCAAAAATATGGGAAGTTATGGAAAAAATTAGTGGTGCCATCAATTGGGTCCACTATAAAACACGGTTCCTTAGGAATTGGTTCGTCCTTGAACGACTCTTCGCCAATAAACCTGAAGGAGGGAAATTTAGCCGAAAGTTTAGTTTCAATCATTGATTCGACCAGTTTGTCTGTTTCTGTCACTAAATCAACAGCATTCTTCTTATCGTCTGCCGTGACAGTTCCCGCTTTTGCTTTCATGATTGAACCAGCTTCTTTGGCAGCAGCGATAAGCTCATTGAGAATGGTCTCGAGATCCAATTCCGACATGACCGATGGTTTGATGTGGTGTGAAATTACAAGCCAGGATTCAATGCTTGGCTGGATCTGATAGGGAGGTGAGCTGAAAAATATCAGTTGAAAAATATCGGTTGAAAAATATGGGGAAAAAAACTGGGGTTATGAGTGAGCGCGAGCGAACTCGAGCTCTGTCACCGTCTGTTCACTCACAAATGCGACTCTTCTTGGGCATCTTTTCGGGCCACTGGCTCCTTGAACGACTCGCTTTGCTTGTCGTTGGCTCATCTATACCAAAATGTATTTCTTCCCTATAAACGTATCTCAATGAGTGACTGCTCTGCTTGTCACTTATATAAATTTCTGTCATGACTGACGGCTCGCTCGTCAGCGCCCATCGGCTCAGACATACTCAAATATCGTAGAATTCTTCACCGACTCATAAATAAACCTGCCCAATTCCTTACTCCGCTCGTCTGGTATCTCAAAATCTACCTGGTGGGGTTGATGCCCGGCCAGAGCCTCTGAGCCAGTCCTTCTCAAATACTCCAAACGTTCGGTCACCATCTCATTCGAACAAATCTGACTGATATCCATCCCATCAAAGCACTTGAAACTTATCTTATCGTCACCACATAACTTATCAACAATAGTCTCCCAAATCCAAAGTTCGATGTCAAACCCAATCTGTGGATATTCTTCACCATAATTACGAATAACTTTGTTCTTAGGGTCTGTGAATAGCTCGTTTTGAATGTAGTGGAAAGGATTCACTTTCGGGTTATGAATATGGTAAAACAATGGCTTGGAATAATGCTCGTCGAACCAAATATTACCGTAAGTGTGTTGGTAGCTGTACACATAAGCCTCGCCCAAATCCTGCATGTTCTTGGTATTTTCCAAAACAGCTTCCTTCAGAACTTGAAAATCAACAATAGGATCATACTGGACAATAGTAGAATCAACAAAGAAATTTGCGTGTTTGATAAACGTTCCATATAGCTTGGCAGGTTTCTTATGGACCTGGTAAAACGGTTTCTTCAGATAGTGGGCAGCAAACGCAAGCGTTTCCTTATCTCCTTCACCCGCTCCACCTTGTGACATGAGTGGATGGTAGCCGGCAGGACCATCGAAGTTGTAGTAAAGAGACAACAACAACGAATTGAAGTGATCCTTCTTGTTAATCACCAATTGTCCAGACTCTGTCGTCCATTCAGGAAGCGTTCCTTTACGATCGTGATAGTTCAAACTGTCTTCCACGTCAATGAGACTGGCCTTCTTGACATATTTGTCCGGCGGAGTGAAGTAATCATTCAAAAACCGTGTTGGCAAGTTTCCGACTTTGATCCCCATCACCTTGTACAAGAGTGGTGAGGTAGACCGTCTCCAGAAATCAGGCCAAGTGATCATCTTGAACTGTTTGTAGAGTTCAGATTTCAATAGATGATCGGGATTGGAAACGGCAAAACTGTCCGAATCAAGATAAATCATGTTCTCGAATGACGATGCCAACAATGCAAAAGATTTCAATTGGTAACCGCCAAGATGACCGAGTTTGGCGAGATTCTGCTTTCCAATAGCACTGGAAAGTCTCACACAGGTAGCATTGAGATGTTTAGCGAAAATATCCCGACAGATATCTTCCTCGAATTCATCATCGTTCGGAATGATCACCTCAACCGGGAGAACAGAGCCGGTCTTGCGTAATGCCATCAGCGATAGATACGCATACCAAGTATACATACCACCTCCTATTGTGACATACCCGTCTCCTTCGTAAAACGGAACCTGTCCAACAGGTAGAGATTTGACGATATTCTTATGTTTAATGCTGAGATCCTCCACAAATTCATCGCCGAACTTCATGTAACCAGTAAGTTCATTTTCCGATATAATATTGTACGGAAATTCGTTGAAAATTGTTTCCCAAATGACAGGTTTACCACCAAAAGTGAACTTTCTTTCTGGATGAGGAAATAGCATCCTGTTTTCAAGCATTACATCGGCAAAATCAGAGAAAAAGCTCTGAAATCTCGAGTTCCCCAATGTGACGGGTTTCGTATCTTTGTCATTTGCATCAAATCGCAATGGTCTATATCTTTTGCGTCGACCTGATTTCTCCTTTTCAAGCCGTATACGGCGGTCTTCTTTGTATCTATCGTCATCATCTTGGAGCATTTTACGGATATCTTCGGCTCCAAACGGCTCTTTGTGTCTGTCTCTATTGAAGTATAGCTCTTTGTCCTTTTTGGCATTGAAATAAGTGTCAAGAGACGAACGCGCTCGGGACAAGACTGCCGCGTCTTCTCCAGAATTGGTCATCTCATAGTAAAAAATAGTGGAATATGAGGCTACCAAAAGCCCAGCAATAAAGAGCAACGTTCTGCGTGTTGTGACTCGTGCCATGTCGCAGTGATCATATGAAGGAAGCGGACTGGTGGCCTGTTATCCTGGTTGTGGCTCATTTGGTCCTTAAATACGTCTGAGATCCTCGAGTAGATCTAAGCTATTTTTTTTTACCTCAGAAACGAAATGAAAAGCGTCGATCGACGCGATAAGCCTCGTTCTTCCTGAAAAAAAATTCACGTGAAACAAAACTGAACAAACTCGACTCACGGAGGTACTTGAGGCGTGTTGATCTGGCAGCTGATGAACGTGTTTAGTGTTTAGTCATTCTTCCCCACCAGTGTTTTTTCCACCGCATTATATCCACCATGTCAGCTCCGTATGAGAGCTTAGAAAATCCTGGTTTGGTAAGCTCAATTGCCGAACACGGTAAAGCAATTATCAATAAAGGTATCAACTACTTCCAAAGACAGCCATGGTACAAAAAAATGATGCTCATAATGCTCGTCATTGCTGCAGTGTTGTTTCAAGTATACGTGACCACACATTATTTAGAACTGGTTAAAGCAGCTGCTAGAATGGCAGATTCTTGGCGTTCTTGGGGTATAAAGGGACACATCCTTCTGTTTACGTTAGTCTTCTGCGTGGGATTCCCTCCTCTAGTTGGTTATAGCTACTTGTCATTGATGACAGGAATGATTTACGGTCTCAGCGGGTGGCCGCTGCTGATGCTGGCATCAGTTACAGGGTCAGCAGCCTCGTTTTTGTTGTTCCGGTACTGGTTACAGGATGCGTCCAAACGACTCACTGATAGAAATGTCAAATTACAAGTGTTCATGACGGCTTTGAATGATGAGACCGCTAGTTTTGGTCAGAATCTTCTGATTTTGAGTCTTTTGCGTATTTGTCCTTTGCCTTACTCGCTTTCGAATGGTGCCTTGGCAACTGTGCCAGGGTTGAAACTCCACACGTTTGCTTTGGCATCGTTTTTGACATCGCCAAAGTTGTTTTTACATTTATTTGTGGGACAACAGTTACGTCACATTAGTAATGAGGGCACGAGTCCACATAGTCGTATGGTTGACTTGGTCAGTATTGTTTTGGCTGCGGGGTCTGTTTCTGCTGTGACGCTGATTTTGTATAGAAAGGTTCAGACGAGGTTGGCAGAGTACAGCATGATGGAGATTGACTTAGAAGGAGATAACGATGTTCAGAGCAACGACGAGTAATGATGAGCTTATGATGAGTAAATGAAGAGCAGTCGGAGTCGTTGAGCGAGTAACTCAACTAGCCGAGCAAGGCATTCGAGCCAGACATTTCGCTCGTCGTATTTCTAAGTGAATCAGATCACTAGAATAATTCAAGGTAGCGAAAAGACGGTTAGTTATACGAAATAAAAAGGAACTAATTTACGTAGCAATACCATTTAAGTGTTGGGTGTAGTCGAGTGATTGCCTAATTTGATAGGTCTCTTGTAGCGAGGTAACGCCGACCAAAGTATGATGAGCAATTGCTCTTCAAGTCGCTTGTTAATCGCTTACGACCGATCAACAACCCTAAACTATGCACGATTGCAGGAGGATTGGCCGAGTGGTCTAAGGCGGTAGACTTAAGATCTATTGGATTAAATTCCGCGCGAGTTCGAACCTCGCATCCTTCATATTTTTTCTATTTTTCGTCCCTGATTTTACCAGCCTCAGCATGGATTATTGAAGAAAGGTACACGGAAAGAGACAGTGGACTGCAGGAACAGCTAAAAGCAGAAAAAAGAGATTGGAGGAGATGAAATCAAGCCGAGTAGAGCGGGGCTTGTATCACAGTTGCTTTATCACAAGTTCATGGAGTACAGAAAAGATACGAGCAGTTGTGCAAGACAGTGTGCGAGCAAGTGGGCAGGCAAATCTGTTTCTAATTACTCCGTTGTCACTTTGCTTTTAGAATGCTCGTTGAGGCGTTTTTGTGGCTTGTTTTCGACTCTCCGTTAAATTATTCCTGGGTCGTCGTTGATTGAATTGATAAAAGCTATTTTAGGAAACTCCGAGGCAGTGAAAAATAGGCTGGAAAAAAAAAACAGAGGAACCGTAGGGTACGTAAATCATATGATATCTACATCGATCTGTTAGCGAGTCGCAGATCCAACGTAAAGTGCTCGTGGATTGTAATCAAATCCCAGAACAAGATTGAATCACGATTGAATCACGAATGAACGACTCGCAAACGACCTGTTTCGTTCGTCATTCGCTAGTCGCGTCGATCGACTGCAACAGAATACGCCTCGATCGCGCGATCAAAACAATCAGAAAAAAAAACACAACGTTTTCCACCAGAAAATGCTTTGCTCAACAACCTCCACCAGCATCTCCCCTCTTGCGGACCGTCTTAAGTGGCTCTCCTTTCAGTACATCCTACAACACAAACGGACATCGCACAACACTTGAAACCCACACATTCATTCTTGCATTATGAGCTACGAGAACCTTAAACCTCCTGATTTATCGACTTTCCCAGAGTTTATGCGGACGCCAGCCCCACAAGTGCGGTTCCATTCGCCTTTCCCACCCATCACAACGAACAGGCGCGTGCGAAGCGTGATGGAGCGTGCTGGCTTCGATGTGTATAAACCAGCTTCCAAAGAAGCTACACAGTCGACTCCGAATTTGAACTACAATTCGGGTAGAAACTTCACTGCCCCTATGCTTTTGGACTCGACAAAACATAAATCTGAGCCTTCCGTGGCCAACCGACGTGTTGTCTCTTCTCATGAAGGATTACCTAGAACTGCCCCTGGCTCGGCAGATTTGGGCCGACGGGTGAGGGGTTCGAAGGGAGGCCAGTTCTCAAGCCGTGAACCTACAGCTGACTTCCATCTAGGAGACTCTCCAAGCGGATCCATGAGTGGTTCTGCTAGTGCGTCGGCCAGCGCCTCCGCTAGCGCCTCCGCAAATGCATCTCGTATGGGCTCGGCTCTATCTCTATCGAACTCGAGAAATGGATCTACAGCAGATGTGGCTACCACGGCTGCCACGTCCACGACGGGTCCCCGTCCGCCTTCACACTCTTCTCTCAAATTCAACCCACCAAATACCCCCGCCGCCACAAGGGATATCAACCTAAGCTCAACACAGCTGACCTCTCCTGTCCCATCACATTCACATTCACTCTCTGTGAACTCTTTCCAAAGCGCACAAAGTACAGGTACTGTGGACGCCATACCTCCCCAAATCAACGTCCTGGGCTTATCGGATGTTAAAAACGATACCTTGTCTGTCTCAGAATCTGAAAGTGTCTATCAAGACGTTAACTCTTCGCTTGATGAGTTTGATAACAAATTCCAAGACTTGTCTGGTCATCTGGAGCTGGCGAACGAGGAATCCAAAGAAGACGAGAACTCTGTTCTCCAATTACTCTCCATGAAGAAAGAGCTTTCACCACAGCCAACGTCCGATGCCTATGAATTTCAAATCCCAACGGTTAATGTGACTAGAAGTAGCGGTGAGTTCAGTGGAGATCACGTTCGTGGTTCTAGTCTTTCATCGATTTACAGCGGCCAGGACATTAAACGACTGAGCACGATGCATACTGACGATTTCCGTATCTATAACGCTCCGACAGTGGAGGAGCCGCCTGCAAATTCAGGTAATATGACCACTATCCAAGAAGTTACAGAGATTGATGACGCTGCTGCCAATTCGTTTGTCAATGGATTGACAAAAGTGAAGCTGAACTCGCTAACTTCACCAACTTTCCGTACTGAAAAACGTGTTTCAAGAGTTCTGGAGTCTGGAATGGGCTCACTTTCGGCAAACGGAATTCATAGACGTTCAGTGTCTCAAAGTTCATCGATCACAAGGAACTCTTTGTTACAGAGTTCGCCGGAAAAGCCTACGTCTCATTCATTGGCTGATTCAGCCTTCTCTGCCACTGCGCCATTGTTTCAGGTCAGAGCGGAGCCAAAGGTGGAACCAAAGTTCGAACCAGGTGAAGGACCATGTAGGAAGTGTGGTCTAGAAATCACAAAGAAGCAGAAGTCTATTTGGTCGAAAGATCATCAGTTGACTGGCCAATGGCACCGTAAATGTTTCTCGTGTTCTGTTTGTTCCAAGGCGTTCTCGAAGGGTGAGAGTTGTTATGTTCACGAGGACAAGCCATACTGTGAGTATCACTTCCATGAAACTAATGGGTCGTTGTGTAACGTCTGCGGTAAGGGAGTTGAAGGATCCTGTCTGGAGAATGAAATTGGCGAGTTGTTCCATACCGACTGTTTGAGGTGTAGGGTTTGTGAGAAGGAGATTAGAAATGATTACTTCATTTCTCACGGAAGTGTGTTGTGCGAGGACGATGCAATGAAGCAGCTGAGGGAGGCCAATAAGAGGATCAGTTATTTGTGAGCGTGAGTGAAGCAATAACACACAGCCGAACACTGAGCAAAGCGACTCGGATTCAGCAATAGTCAATGAACGAATCAATTATTATAAGTGCGATACAGTAAAATAAATAGATAGCGAAGAATGACGTGCGAAGCGGTTCGAGCGAGCCAAAGGCGAGCGAAAAACACTCACGAGGCGCACGACTCGCTTAATGACTCGCTTTGCTCGCCATTGCTCGTCATTGCTTGTCACTCTTTCGGCAAGTACAACCTCACCTCCACACCTCCTCCTCCATTAATCATTTCCAACTCCCCTTTATTGAACCGCATCAACAGTCTGCACAACGGTAGCCCCATTCCATACCCGTTGACCTCGTCTCTGTCAACCTCTTTCGCTGTGGTGAAATGGAAATGCCATATCTTATCGATAATACTTTTCGAAAGACCACCGCCGCAATCGCTGACTTTGATAACGGCAAAATCTCCAGCTTCTTCAGAACTGATTGTAATTGGCGTACATCTTTGCAATGATGGTATGATTGAATTTTTCAGAACCTCGAATAAAACGTGTTGCAATTGTTGTGGAACACAAACTATCACACCATCATCCACTTCAACGTTTATCCGAGGAATCGGATAATCGTTCAATTGAAGAATTGTTGAGGTGTGCTTGACCGAGTTCTGGACCAGTGTCTTTATCGGAATCGTTTTAATTAATGTGTCATTGCTTATGTAATTTGCAATTTCAAAAGTTGTTTCAATCCTTCTATAATGGTAACTGTTGAGAAATGCATGGATTTGAGAGGAATAGTGTCGATCAAGCCACTGAAAATCTGACGGTTTCAGCGATGTTGAGACCAATGCTAATTCTTCTGAATGAGTGTAGAGTTCATCTTTGAGTAGCCCAGAAAATCTGTAATCTGAGAGTTCTTTTGAAACTTCGAGTTTTTTTATTCCATCCAGGTAGCCAGTCGCCAGGGACGTGTAATGAGTTCCAATTGAGGTGTTGGCTAGCGGGGACGTAGAGGATAGCAGCAGTGTCGCCTGAGAAGTGTAAAGATTGGTCAATCGGTGGATGATCTGTGCTCGACGTTGGGGATTGGCAACGTTGAGGAAGGATTTTAAGGACGCCAGGGTGAATCCTTGTCTCATTGTGAAGCTACGAGCGACGCTACGGGCAAAGTACAAGCGGAGCGAGTGGCAAAGCGGGTAGCAGGCGAGTAGCAAAGTGGATAGCGTAGTGAAGTGGGTAGCGGAGCAAAATGGACAACTACGGGAATGTGAGTAAATTTGAAAAATTGATGCAATGCGAGTTCAATTTGGCCCGGGGTGGATCCCGGGGCAAGGGATCTGGGGTAGTCACGTGATTTGCGCGAGCCACGAGCCGCACGAGTTTAAGCCGCACGAGTTTAAGCGAGTGGTGACTGAGCGATGAGCGATTGACTTGTCTCATATGTCTTTTGCGAAGCGGGCTTGTTAGGTGTGAGACTATAAGGCAAATGCTCTTAAAGAACTTATTTGATGTCCAGGATTTCCCCTCATGACGTCACCAAATTATTTTTTTATGATAATTAAAAATGAAGAGGTAAGATAGCTGACTCTCGTCATAAACTCGTCCCTACCACCCCCACGACCTGGTCTACATGATTAACCGCCTGGCACATATACATTACGGGAAACACTGAGTAACCATGAAATGCTCTTTTCATCATTTGTAATCATTTTGTCGTTATATTATTCGTCATTCTATTCATTTCGATGAGTGAGTAAATCACTGCTTTGCAAAACAGCATCCATGATATACTGATGGTTATTACAACTCGATTCGCTAGTTGTTCGCTCGTTCGCTCGTTCGCTCGTTCAATCTATTCAATGGCTCGTTCCTTGCTCGTCACTTCTCATAGTAGGAAAACCCCATCGTTGGAGCATCATCACCCAAAAAAATTCGTGCCTTCTCCTCTCTTTCATCACCTACACTGAACTCACTAGACGGAGCAGTCATTGGCTTACCCTCTCTCCTACCGAAAACCCCCTTCTTACTACTCCCACTAGCACTCGATCTGGGCCAATTGCTGGAACTGGACCTCGACAAAACCCGAAGATCTGTGATCTCACTTTGATCCATACTTCCATGTCTCTCCGGAATTCTACCATTCCAAATATGCGAAGACGATAATGACGTCGTTAATGAGGCAGTAGAGGTATCTCTAGAGTCCTCGAAAACGGCTCCTGGAGGTATTTGAATCAACGGAATGGATCTCATTCGATGAACACGCCTCGAGCTGGCACCTGCTGCTGCTGCTCCTATCGATCCACGACCACTGTAGGTCCGGAAACGGAAATCCATCGAACTACTCAATGATTCAGATCTTCTACGTTGATGTGATCTTCTTCTTTTCAATTGAGGCATCTTAGAGTTCAGTGGGGGATCTATCAAGGACACAGGAACATTGGATAGCTGTCTACTTGAACTTGTAATCAATCTTGATCTGATCCTTGCAATTGCGGCATCCAATGAAAATTCAAGTGAACAGTGGTTGCGTATAATCGAAATTTTTGGCCATGTTGCACGTGCACCACGAACTAAACAATCTAGTAGAAAATCAGGAGTCGGATTGACTAATAATTTGTTCATTTCATTGAGTCTAATCTCAGGTAAAATAGTAATATCTCCTGAATATGGTTGTGATAGAATTTGTCTCATTTTAGTACAGAAATTCGTAGCAATTCCTAATTCACTTGAAAGCTCCAAATAGTGCATTGCCTCGGTGGACAATAACCCACAGGCTTGATTCAAAAGTTGCTTGAACTTAGCACTGTATTCATTTTCAATTTCACCACCAACGCATTGAACAGACATTTTCAAAAATGGCACAACATGAGGATTCACCTGACATGCTATAACATGATTCACATTGAACATTTCAGAAAGCCTTCTAATTGGCAAATCAGAATTAACAGATCCATCAACAAATTTAACCATTGGATTAGACCATTCTTGGACTTCGCCAGTTCTGAGACTTTTTTCGTAGATTGTGGACGAAGGAAAAATCCCAGGCAACGAACAACTTGCACAAACAGCAGACCAAATCAAAACATTAGGTGCAGTGAGATAATTCAACAACGTTGGTTGCTCATGAACACTTTCTGATGAAACGGTAATGTTCAATATTCTTCCAGTCCGATTATAGGCTCCACGGAATGTCATATCACCTAATAACTCTTGCATTGTTCTCCTCAAGTGTGAATTATCAAACCATGTTCCATATTTGAGCAATCTACCGAGACAGCTTAAAAAGCTTTCTGGTTCCTCTTGGCGTTCGAAAACTTCGAAAGTGTTTTCAAAAACTGTTTCCATGAGTTCCAGTAGCTCACTAGTCGTTTTGGAACAGATTAATGCACTTAAAATTGACCCACTACTTGAACCAGAAACGATTTTTGGTAATAAATCAAGTTCTAATAAAGTTGAGAAAACACCGATCTCAAGTAATCCAAAACATGACCCACCACTCATTGTAATTGCAACACGACCATAATTCTTTCTGGTTTGCATCAACATTGCTAAAACATAGTTATCGTCTAAATCCAAAATTTCACCCGAGGAAAATACTTCTAGACATCTTTGACATTCTTCATTATATTCTTCAATTAACCTTTTGGTGCCGACAAACGAGTGTCTATACAAGTTGATGTTATCCATGTTGGCCATATTCCTCGTCCAGGTGGTACGAATTAAATACAGCAATCTTTTGTGGTCACCTGAAAGTCTTGCGCTCCTCAACTCCTCTAAACATCTCTGCACCATCTTGTAGTCGTACAACGTAGATTCAGGTTCGTTCTTCCATAAATCTTTCTCTAAAAGAGTATCTAGCTTAACACTTGTCTCAAACCATTCTGTATAGCTTGTAGCTGCCTTTTGCTGTGCAATAAGTCTATCAACCTGCTGGGTGACTTCATCCGGAGGTCCTATCAGATGACGGATTAACGGTACATCCCTCAATAACCTGGCAATATGCTCCACAAATGCCGAAGTTAGTGTCCTGGTGGCTCTTGAAGTCTTTGTTGTACTTTTAGCCTCAAAATTACCAACTTGTCGTGTAATCAGCCGCTCAGTCAAATCTTTCAGTGGGTTCGCAAACATGGAGGCGTCATACGCCATGTCTTTGACCTCGTTCATCACAGAGGTCACCAGATGGGCAAAACAATGTTCACGATTGCTCTATTGACAGTGTTCTTCCGTCTGATTCCGCTTGGACGGCCCTAAACTTCTACTATTTTCGATGACTTTAACAAGGACAGATAAAATTTTAGTGTCAATTTCCCCGCCACTTTTGCCTTTTTTATCTAAATTGAATTTTTTCCCTCTTAAATTATTTTGAATTATTTATTTTACTTCATATTCCCCACAAATTTATATACGAGCACGACGGGCGGAACTAGTCGTACAAGTGGTTTGGCGATAAGTTACCAGAAAATGACTCATTTTGTTGGTGATTTGCTCGCTTATGGACAAACAAACCCACCATCACAAACGAGTGCAGCTCCAGTAGTGTAATTCGAAGCAGCCGTAGCAAGATATAAGTAAGCACCCGCAAGTTCTTTGGCAATTCCTTGTCTTCCCATTGGAGTCATTTGCACCCACGCGTTGAGGGTGCGCTTGTCCAAAAAGTCAGATAATCCAGTGTCCATGTAACCCGGACAAACGCAGTTGACACGAGCGCCAAACGGAGCAAACTCAACTGCTAGAGATTTGGCCATCTGAATACATCCGGCTTTCGCAGCATTGTATGGCATTTGGAAATTTGGAACGTTGACGATCAATCCAGACATTGATGCAGTGATCACGAGGGAACCTTTACCATTTTTCTTGAAGATTTTGCCCACATTCTTTGCACAATAGTAAACACCATTGAGATCAACATCAATCACTCTATGCCAATCACGATCGTCGTTATTGACGTCATCCAAAATTGAGCCTGTTTCCCAAACAACTCCCGCATTAGCCACAAACACATCGATCGTCCCAAACTCAGCCACAACTTGATTCATAGTTTCTTCAACATTTTTTGATGACGCCACATTGACTCTATAAGCTTTTGTTTTTGTTCCATATTTTGTGGCTAGTGCAGCTGCAGTTTCCGAAGCATCAGAATAATCCCAAATAACAAGAACATCACATCCAGCTTCACAGTAGGCTTGGGCAGCAGCGTAACCAATTCCATTCTCTCTGGCAGCTCCGGTCACTACGCAAACTTTTCCCTTGAGTGAGAAAAGATCCAAGACACTCGATTGTAACAAATGTGTTGGAGCTGGTTTAGGAAGTGGGGTTGGGTCGTCTGGGTAGATAAAGGAGGTAACAGTGTCGTCTTTTGTCATGATGTGTGTTTGTAGTTGTGTTACTTTCGTGAAATCAGAAAACGCTAGGAGTAGGGGGTCGCTGTCATATTTATACCATGTTGAAAGACCCTTCAAACGTTTATCTTTCAACTGCGGCTAACGTGTAAAAGGAATTCCGAAAAAAACGGGCTGGAAAAGAAAAGCAAGTAGTAGTCTGCAAAAAGCCGGCTGGAGCTATGACGTAGTTACGGAATACCGAGATTTTCGACGATAACGACCAGAAAAGCGAGAAACATACTAATAGGTTTGCCAGGTGTAACATCAGCTTGCAAAGTATCACCAGACAGTTCCAACAACTTGGAGTGCTGTCGTCTTCGCTTGTTCTAGGTCGGTTTTCGGATTATCTTGCTGCCCTTTCTTTTTAACATTAAAAGAAAACCCCTTGTACAAGGAGCGGCAGAACGGGTTAAATCAATAGTTGAGTTTCGCACGCTCTTTTCGGAGTTCCTAAAATAAAAGTGAAGTTATCTTTAAGCTGAAAAATCTGAAAAAATACAAATATATAACAAACCTATTGTTTCAACAATTGGTCAATCTTGTCCTCGAGAGCCTTCAATCTCTCGTCCTTAGCAGCATTGGCCTCGTAGAGTTTTTCCACAGTACTTTCTAATGAAACAATCAATGATTGTAATCTATCAACAGTTGCCTTAAGACCACCGGCAGCGTTTGCAACCTTTGAGGACGCAGTTGATTTTGGCTGTTCCTCTAGAGCGGTCAATGGTGCAGTAGATGGTCCACTGGCCGGTCCAGTAGAAGTTGAGGATGAAGTGGTTGGCTCCTCCTTGATTTCCTTTGGCTCTTCCTTCACCTCCTTTGGTTCTTCCTTCACCTCCTTTGGTTCTTCCTTGACTGTCTCCTTGACTGTCTCCTTGACTGGGGCAACGTCCTGCCACTCATCGTCCTCGGCATCAACGTCTTGGGTGTCGTCATCGGAAAGGTCGTTGACTCTGTCTAGCAACGAGTTAACTTCCTTTTGGTTGGCAAGAGGAGACTCGGTCTTTTTGGCGACAATGGATGATTTGACAGGCTCCTCCTTTGGCTCCACCTTTGGCTCGGCCTTTGGTTCGACCTTAGTCTCCTTAGGCTCCTTAGGCTCCTTAAGCTCCTCCTTAATCTCCTTTGGCTCGTCCTTGACGTCCTTGGCGACTGGCTCGGTCACCTTTTCGACTGGCTTTGCCTCACCAGGAAGTGACAATGAAGGACTCTCGGCGCCCTCGTAAACCTCTCTCATTGACAACAAAACAGGGCCTTCGACAGATTTTCCGGCAAAAAATTCACTTGCTGAAAGAGCAGGAGTTGAAGATGGGGCGTCTGGGAAAATATCGTCTTGGAACATCTCTGCGCGTCTTGGGACGATAAACGAAATTGGCTCCACAGAATTGTCATTCAAAAGTTTGTAACCACGAACAACCTCATTCTCCTTGACATTGACGCACCTTTTTGGAAGAACTGCGAAACCACGCTGTGGGGAAGTCGATTGGTATTCAGAGATCTGGAACAATTCATCGTTTTCGAACTCGAAATAACGGATGTTTCCGTCACCTTTACCCGCAACAAACAAAAGACTGGTTGAAGGATCATAGAATGGCATCAGGACACCAGAAGACGAATCGACCGAGTAGAAGCCACCAATGGATCCTTCTTCAAGAGCGTCGGCTTTCCAGATTCCCAATTGACGTTCCGAGAATCTATCGAATCCAGTGGTGGCAAGTCTGTTGGTGTTACCCAGCCAACAAACTCTTGTGGACTTTGCACCTGAATGGCCTGGTCCCTCGGACAACAATTTCCCTGATCTGACGTCCCAGACACGTAATTTCTTGTCACGGGAAGCAGTCGCAATTAAGGTACCGTTATAGTTGAACGAAAATGATGTGACGAGATCCTTGTGTTGCAACGTGACCTCAACTTTTTGTGTTTCGAGATTCCAAATCTTAACACTGTAGTCGAACGAAGATGAAGCCAGAACATTCTGGGCAACTGGATGGTACAACACGTGACCAACCTTACGTGAATGGCCAACCAAAGTAGCCACTGGACTAACATCAACGATATTATCAGAGTCAACTTTAGTGAATGAGTAATTTTCTGGAATTTCCCATAGTAATATTTTACCGTCTTCGCCAGCTGAGGCGATTTTACGTTCATCGAATGGATCGAAATCGGTATCGAGAACGGCACCACCGGTGTGCCCGCGGAACATTGGGACTTTATCAGGAGCTTTTCCGACTTCGTCGACCGGAATCACGATGAAAGCTCCAATTCCGTTAGAATTGACCGAAATGTACCGACCATTTGTTTTGACAATGTTACTGTCAAAAGCGTTGAGAGTCACTTTCAGATTTTCGTAACAAAGCTCTTTTTTGAACGCCTGTCCGTACACGTGACGGTACTTTGATGCTCTGACAAATCTTCCACTTTGGGGTGTTAGTATGATGAGCGACGGGCGATGGGCGAAGCGTGTCATGTAGTCGAGTCGTGCAAGTCGTGCGAGTCGTTCGGCGCAATGACTAGCGACGCCAGTCGGGCCAGCGAGGCTGGCCCGCGCACGGAACCTGCGGAACGCAAACTGTCACATTTTGCACCTTCCATTGAGTGGTACTCACCTCATAATGGGTTGTGTTGGGTGACGAAGAAGCGGTGGTGAGAAGAAGATGAAAGTTGTCAAGATGAAAAAATGAAATAGCGAATTCGAGCAAGTGACAAACAAATAGCGGGCAGAGGACGAGTCGACCACGGGCTGTCCACGGACGGGGCGAGGAAGCAGAACCCGCGGGAAATTGACGGGAAAAGAGGTGGTACGGTGCTGATTTGGCCCTGGTGTCGGTGGTGGTGAGCGGGATATACGAAGCGGTGACAGGCTGTCTCGAATAGCGTGCGTCGATCGACGCGACGACGACAAACTACTCCATCAGCAACATCTTGTTTGCTGACGGTGCCACGACGGAGTGCGCCACGACGGAGTGCGGAACGACAAACGACAAACACTGCCGTTTGTTTGGGTTGTTCGTGAGTCGGCTCACCCGTGTTGCGAGGCTCCGGCCCAGACCAATGGGTCTCACGACGGCAAGGTGAAGGGTGAGCAAACGTCAGGCAAACATCAGGAACCCAGCAGGCGCACAGCAGGAAACTGGTCTCCGAACAACGTCCAAGCAACCGTCAACCAACAGTCAATCCGCACGCGAACTCCCGCGAGCTTCCGCGGCTGGCATCGCTGGTCACCGGCTTGCACAGCTCTTTCTCACGACTCACCTCGCTCGCTATGGATCACCAATCGCGACCCCCCTGAAAAATATTTTCAAGATCAAAAACTTCTTCTTCCTCCCCCGTCAACTATCTGTCTCCCCAACGCAATCCCGCGGCCAATCAACCTCCAGAGCTGATACTGGCCACTCTCCGTCTTGGGAATATCACGACAAGCTTTTGTGCCCCGAAAACGTATTGGCTGTGCTCCACACCGCCATCATACTGTAACGCGTCTCTAGTATAGTGATGGACCCTGAAACAATAGAGACACGGCTTGTGTGCCGAATAACAGAGTCGCACAGATGTCCGAACGACGATGCGGTGCAACAACAGGTCTTTGCGGATTGCTATGAGTATATGACGCAACGTACCGACTCAAAACATCGGCTCTGCGAGACAAAATCGGCTATCATAATAACGTACATGCTCGTGATTTCAATCGCATTCGAAGACTCTGATATCCTGGAATACCTCAAAATTACCATACGTCATGCAATCGATTCATGTCCGTCTTGTATGGAGGGATTCCATCATGCCCGTGCCACAATACGCTCTGACTTCATACTGAAGCGTAACTTGCCGTACGATAACGTCGAGTTGGTCATGCAGAGAATATATGACTGGGAAGCAAAGACATTGTCGCAGAAGCTGGTCTCGTCAATCAGTGAGATCAGATCGAAGTCTCAAAATGCTTTTGAAGACCCAATTCTGTTGAGCGGCTTCCTCGAGTTGCTAACCTGTCCAAACCTCATGAGAAGAAACCCAACGTTGCGTTCGGTGTTCACAAAACTACTCCCAATATTGAAAGGTGTGGTTACAGGCTCCAAACGTCCAGAAACAATGTGTATTTATCCAGGAATGCTTTTCCTACTTTTCGAGGGAAATCAAGAAGAGAGGACAATCGCAGCCTCATTGTTCCCATCTGGATCGAAACCTAGTTTGGACTCCCAGGACATCACCAACCTCACTTTAGAGGAATACGAACGTCATTTTTTCAACATACAAGACCCAAAATTCTTCACACCAGAATCATGTATTAAGTTCTGGGCAAACCTCCTTCCGATCTTACGTTGCACTACGGAGGAAGCCATCCTAGATAAACTATCTATCCCAGCTACTGCTGCCTCATACGAACGAACTGCTTCGTTCAAAGTCGTCCCGTTGATAAAAGTTTTCATCAACCAAATCATGTCATATTTAGACACCCCACTTCCGTTTCTATTGAGAGTGTTGCACTTTCTTCTGAGGGTGTTCGGTAAGAAATTCTGGGAATTGGTGAACCCTCACACGTATCTGAATCTGTTCGATGTCACATTCAATAGTCCACATTACTCCAAGTATCTTGCAACGCTAGAATTGACGCCAAACGTCGACGCGTCGATCGACGCAGAAGGAATCTTATCGGCGACTGCCTCACTTCAACCAAGATTAGATGACATGCTGAAGTGGGTTTTCCCATTGTATCAATCCCTGACGCCGTCCCAAAAAACTCAGGCAGCATGCATCGTATTCAAGGTGTTTGTGGAACGACTGAGAGATGCCCACCATGGATCGTTGTTGGCCTGTATTGGTTTGGAACTGATGTGCGATGAGCTCCAATTACAAAATAAACGACCAGATCCAAAGCTGACTGTGGAATTGTATAGTAAAGCCGACGCTCGTGCCCTGGTTGACAAAAAGGCAATTGTTGTCTTGGATGCTATGGCTATCCCACCACATGCCAAGATGAAAGCCATCGAGCTTGTGAAAGCGGCCTTGAAATACGACGTGGCTCTTCTAGCACAATTTGGATCAAGTTTATCGCGTTTTGACTCCAGCGTTGTCTCCAACTTCTGTGGAGATTTATGGACTTTGTTAGGAAGGAAGCTGGTTGCTAATGATCTTGATGCTGTGCGAGGGGTTCTTTCCACACTGGGTACTGATATCGATGGAGTTTATGCCATGGACATTACCCTATTGAAACTGAAATACAGGGAAACTGCTGGTTATACGGAAGAAGGCCTGCGTTCATATGTTTCTTCTTGCAGTAGACACAATCGTGGTGTGGCGCAGTTTGTGGCTGGTGTTGAAGGGATTTTTGGTAGACTTTCAGAGCTATGTGAGCATCAAACGCTTCGGAAACTGATTTCTGATCCCGTTTGTGCTTCTTCCATTTGGAGATGCTTGTTTTCTCCAAGTGAACAAGTCTATGAGAGTGCTGTTGCCCTGCTTTGCGAGGCGTTTGACGTCGAAGGACGTTTAGAGGCTTTCAAAGAAGTTTTGGGAGCAGAGCTAGACCAGACCCTGAACTCGGCCAATCCTGCACTCGAGTCATTGCGCTCTTTACAACAATTCGGAGCAAGTAAACGTGGAGTTCGTGTTCTGATTGACTTCATCACGTGTTTGTTTGATCCTATCAGTGGTCGTCTAATTCAGCAGCGTGATATAACATCCAAAATCAAAGTCAGCTTGGTCAAGTTTTGGGATGAATGCTGGTCGTTCTTGAGAATGATTTATGTGGCTATCTTTGAATGGTCTCGTGATTATGAGAAAATCAAAGCCTCTGTTGCTAATAGAACGTTAACAGAACGACTTTCTCGTGAACTTTTGGAATTCACAAGAGACGTTTTGGATCTGTCAAGACTGCTTTTAGGAGGCTACAAGATGCTAGTTCAATGCGTTGACTCTTCTGGATCACAAGAAAGAGTGGAAAAGGCGCTGATCGGCCCCGTTTTGACTACGTTTGGAAAGAGTATCAACTGGCTCAAGCTGAGCGATACTGGACTGCTTTTTCTTTGTGCTCAATTGACGGTGAGCATCCTGGAGCTTGCGGCGGAAAAAAATGTTGGTATTGACGATGAGACGTTGACGGTTCTAGCGAAACTGTGTGCGAAGGCCAAGAAGTTCAACAACAAGCTGTCTGAAGAGCAACGAGGTGATATCCTGTTGCGTGCCAGAAAGTTCAATGAAACGTTGGTGCAGGGAGTTGTTGAGGCGGCAACGGTAGCAGCAGCAGCAGCAGCAGCAACAACCACAAGTTCGACAGTCTCGCCAAGTATATCGTCAAGCTCTTCCACGCCATCATCCTCTCCAACAGTGAGTGCTGCTTCGCTTTCAAGAGGTAATCGTCAGAGCACAATCACCTCGTTTCTTCCGTCATTTACTAGCGCGGCACAGCCGAGCGATCCTCCGTTGAAACGGCTGTCGATGTTGGAACAAGCCCGTTTGCAACTGGCAGAGAAGAGAAAACAAAGCATGTCTGGAAACTCACCTGCTCCTGCAACTGCTCCTGCAACTGCTCCTGCTCCGCCACGTCCTGCCGGTTTCAACAAACACAGACGTTCGTCTTCGTCGTCTGACGAATCTGATTCCGAAGGTCTGTTCACTCGGGAACAGGTGGTTGCCAAAATGAAGAAGAGCAAGTTAGCACTTCAGTCGTTGAACTCTGCTCCCCAACGCACTCAACGGACTTCAAGTGCTCCGAAGACGTTGGCACAACGCAAAAACGCCGAGGAACTGATGCGTTTGCGGCTTAACGTCGACACAAGCTCTTTATACCGCACGATTTTGAAGTGGTCGTACACGAGAGAAGGTGAATTCCCGGCAGACAAGGCTGAGTATAAATCGATCCGCAACACTTTCGATTCTGCAACGGAGTACCAACAAACTTTCTTGCCTCTTTTGCTACTGGAATGCTGGCAGGCAGTTCAGAGAGCCAAACAGGTGGCTCAAGAGACTCCTTTCAGGGTTACTGTTGGTTCACGTTCTGTTACAGATACCTTTTTCGACGTCTACACATCTGTCAAGAGGGACATAGTCACTGAGAAACGGCTTGTCAGCGACAGCGATCTGGTTGTTTTGGTGCAGGTGGACTCGCTAAATCCTGATGGCACTGTTCCATCCAAACGGGTTCTGTCCGCCTGCAAAAACACAGCTCTAGGAAAAGTTAGAGAGATCAAGAACAACAGCAATGGCTATTCGGATGTGACGATTCGTGTCGATTGCGAAACAAATCTCAATGCGTTTTTGACTCCCGGAACCGAGCTTGTTGCCATGCGCGTGATGCAAATGATCACCATTGAACGTGAGTACTCGTCACTTCAAGCCCTTCAGTACTACGATCTGGCCAATGAGATTGTACGTGCTATTCCGTCAGCCCCAGCTGTTCTGGACCCGGCAACTGTGAACCGTGTGAAGCGAGTTTACGGAGTCAACGACTCTCAGGCTGTTGCCATTGCCGGTACTGTTCAGAAAGAAGGATTCTCGCTCATTCAGGGTCCTCCAGGTACCGGTAAGACCAAGACTATTTTGGGTATTGTGGGACAGGCGTTAACGGGTTCGCAATCTGCTGGGTCTATCTCTGTTCCTGGGGGCGGAAACACTGCCAACGGCAAGGCACATAGGAAAATTCTGATCTGTGCGCCTTCGAATGCGGCTGTTGACGAGTTGGTTCTTCGTTTGATGAACGGTATTACCAACGCGAAAGGTGAGGCGTACCAGCCACGAGTGGTTCGTCTGGGTCGTTCCGACGCCGTCCATGCCCAGGTCAAGGCGACTACTCTTGAAGAGCTTGTTGATTCGCAACTAACAGCCGTGGCAGCAAATTCGGACGATAAAAAGATCCGTGAAGATCACCGTAGTTGTATTGCAGAACGTGATCAACTCCGTGAAAAATTGAACGATCCAACTTTGGACTCAGATGGAGTGGCAGCTTTGGAACTGAGACTCCAAGAAGTGGTTCAGAGACGTAAGGAGCTTGGTAAGAGATTGGATGAGCTCCGTGAACAACAGGCTTTGAGTCACAGAAATCGTGAGATTGAACGTCGTAATGCTCAGTTCAAGATTCTCAGTGGTGCAGAGGTGGTTTGTTCTACATTATCTGGGTCTGCACACGATGTTCTCGCCAGTATGTCATTTACATTTGATACGGTGGTCATTGATGAAGCTGCTCAATGTATTGAACTGAGTGCTGTGATTCCTCTCCGTTATGGATGCCGCAAGTGTATCATGGTTGGTGATCCAAACCAACTTCCACCAACTGTTTTATCTCAGAAGGCAGCTGCCTACAATTACGAGCAGAGTCTTTTCGTGAGGATGCAAAACAACTACAAAGATTCTGTCTATCTTCTAGATGTTCAATATCGTATGCATCCTGAGATTTCAAGATTCCCGTCAAAGGAGTTCTATCAAGGCAGGCTGTTGGACGGACCTGGAATGGCTGACAAAAACACTCAAAAATGGCACAGATTCGACAAATACGGGCCTTACAAGTTTTTTGATATTCGTGGAGGCGCACAGAGACAAAACGAACATACCAAGTCTCTGTTCAACACAACAGAGGCTAGAATCGCTCTTGAAATCGTCAAAGACTTGTTTGCAAAATTTCCAGAGATGGAATGGAGCGGTAAAATAGGTATCATTTCACCTTATAAAGAACAGATAAAGTGTCTCCGCGATACTTTCGTTCAAGAATTTGGATTCCCAATCACTAAGGAAATCGATTTCAATACAGTTGATGGATTCCAAGGTCAAGAGAAAGAGGTCATTCTGTTCTCCTGTGTGAGGGCTGGCGACTCAAGTGGAATTGGTTTCGTGGCAGATATTCGTCGTATGAATGTGGCCCTGACCCGTGCGCGTTCTTCTCTGTGGATTTTGGGCTCCAGAAGTACCCTGGTTAGTAACCGTACATGGCGCGATTTGGTGGAAGATGCCGACCAAAGAGGTCTTTGTATGGAAGTTGGAATTGGATTCACAAAAATCAACGACTCGATTAGAGAGAAGGAGAAAGAAGGTAAGAAGACTTCGGTTTTGCCTAATAAACCCTCGCGGTCTCATTCTCCACAGCGGGCTCCGAGAGATAACCCTCCGCACGGGAAAAGACCAAATTCAACAAACCCTCTGCCAAGCAAGAAACCGAAGAAGCCAGAGCCAAATATGCCTGTAAGACCTGTTAACTCTGGTCAGTTGATTCCAATGGGTCCGAAGGGATATCCGAAAGGGCCTTCCGCGTCAGGACGGTTACCTCCCAAGGGAACTCCTGCGCTTCCAGATGGGGCTGGTTTGATAAAAATTAGCAAGCCAAAGCAGAAATTTCCTTTCAAAAAGAAGTGAGACGAGCTGAGAACGAAGCCAGTCGTTTGACCGTCTTTTTTTATATGCAGTCGAGCAAATGGCTCGCTCCACTAGCTTCGCTCTTGGTGCGCACATCGTTGTCTCATTGCTCCTGAGAGTGAAGCCCCCCTTCACATCATTCGTTTGTGTCCCTCACTTACGACTCGTTTACGATTTCATCATCAATAAATAAATAGCATATATCGAATTTTGTAGTGGCTACCAATCGACGCGTCGATGCGTCGATTACTTTGCCGACTCTCGTTGCGTGTCTACCGCTAGTGGGAAGACCCTACTTGATGTGACGAGTATACTCGGTATGTTTCCTGTTACTTAGTCCCTATTGGCTCCACGGTTGACTCGTACGGCTTGATCGATTCGCCTCGCACGATGTCGCGATGTAGTTTGCTCGTCCATCCCCGTCGCTTGCTGGTCGCGACTGAGGCTTATTATTTCGCACTATACAAAAAAACTCTTCATTACTTCACTACTCAACCAGCTAACCACGTCACAGTCCATCTTCCACCAATACCACCATGGGAAACATACCATCAAGTCTGCTGGATGACCTATCAGAGGGAACAAACTGTATGTAACTCCGTCCGTTATCCAAGTCCCCTACTAACAACCGATAGTTGGCTCCGATGAGATCGACCGTTTGGCTAAACGGTTCATGAAACTTGATGCTGATAACTCAGGGGCGATTGATCGTGATGAGTTTTTGTCTATTCCTGGAATTGGACAGAATCCACTTGCTAAACGTGTGATTGACATTTTTGATACCAATCGCGGTGGTGACATTGATTTCAAAGAGTTTGTCGAAGGATTATCAATTTTTTCCAGTGGGTCTGTTGATGACAAACTACGGTTCCTATTTAGGGTTTATGACATTGACAATGACGGGTTTATCTCCAATGGGGAGTTGTTTTTGGTGTTGAGAATGATGGTTGCGAACTCTTTGACAGATGTTCAGCTACAACAGTTGGTGGATAGAACTATCATGGAGAACGATGAGGATGGTGATGGACGGTTGAGTTTCGAGGAGTTTAAAAAGACTATTGCTAACACGGATGTTGCAAGCAAGTTATCATTGGAGGATAGGATATGAGCGACGACTAACGGGTCGAGTCGTGTGAGTAGATCATGCCGTCGGGGGCAATGCGGAGCGAGTGAGGGGCAAGCGACCCCCAACTAACGCTTGGTTCGTTGTGCAGTGGTCGACAATACCGCATCTGTAAGCAAACTACGAGAAAACGGCTCGCTCCGTACGTCATTGGCTCGTTATTTGTCCGTCCCTCGCACGTCACTCGCACGTCATTCGCACGTCTAAAAAATATTTTTATTTCGCAAAAACGAAGGCGTTTCGTTATCTTATCAACAAATAAATCTCTTTAAATCTCTTTAAATTAAATATCGAATGCCTTTTTTGTCATGGATTCGACCAGCGCGTTCAAATTTGAATCATCCTTTGCAAAGAGGAAGAACCTGTCACGAATAGGCTCGGGGGAGGCGATTTTGGGGACAACGCGGACGGAGCTGGGAATGGAGATAGGGAATGATTCCCAGGAAGAATTGGTGACGTTATCGCCCGCAGCTCACACAAATCCACCAGAAGTCAACCGTGCCGCTTCGACTTCTCCGATTTCCATTGCCAAACCTTCCTCCCCTAGTCCTGCCGGGGCTGTGGGAGACGTGGGTCTCAGCTACGAAATGGGTCCCTCCCTTGAATCCGGTTACAAAGACAAACTTTTCTCTGAAATCAGCCACCGACAGCCCTCTCTGTCGCCCTCGCGCCAGCTGGAATCATCGTCTCTTCTTTGGCCTGAGCTGTCGGCCATAAGCTCGTCCCCAAATACAGATAACAGCATTCCATTGAGAACACAAAAATACCCACGTCATCCTTACGAAGAAATACCACTAGCCCCGTCGCTCGGATTGGTGGACGATCCGCTCCATTTTTTGAAGAATCAAGAAATTTTGGTACTTAATAAGCTCAACGATGTGTTGACAAGACACAAAATGCATCTGAGCCGGGGTAGTCGAAAAGTGAACCGAACGCGAGCCAATTTGTTGACGCTGTTCAGTCAACTGAATCAAATCCATCAGGCAATGCGTGAGATGTACACCACCGAACGGATCAGTAGGATCAATGTGCTTGAGAATTTCAAGAAACTCGAACTCAAAAAGGGTAAATTGTTCACGAAAATTGATGAGATCCAGAATCATACAACTGAAGGACTCACATACAAGAGTTTACTGACTGAATCAGGCAAGATTAGTATGGAAATTGAGCAGCTAGAAGCTGTGTTACTCAAGCTGAAACAAAAACAAAAATTGGTGGATCAACAGCTACGTGAATCTAAATCGTTGTTGGATATCAGACTGAATGCATATCTTGAATCACTAAACCAGGTTGAAACTACTGAGTTTCAAGAAATCGAGGCTCTTCAAGCAGATAAGATGTTCCGAAAAACGTTGACTCCAACCGCTATAATTGAAAACCTCGATCTTCAAGTCGAAGCACTGGATGATCTGGTCGCGTCTTCAGAACATAAAGAAATTGAGTTTCAAGAGTGTTGTGTTTATCTTTCTGATATTTTCGAAACTTTAACAAAGTTGGAGGCTTCGTTGAAACTTATTATTACGGGTGAAGGATCGGATAAATCTGAGATGCTGTTAAGCAAACTTGGTGAAACACTTGATTATCTGAATTCAAGGTTATCACAAGTAAACAATCTTCATTTGGGATACGTTAACACGATTGTCTCGGATGAAATCAAAGCAATTAAACACGCTATGAAACTCATCGAAGGTGATGAACAGAGCTCTCCGTCACCAGACTCAGTTCGTCCAAACAATTCAAGTGTCAGCCTTTCTGTCTCTCCGCTACCTATTAAACCGGCGTATTCTCAGCCGGTTGCTTCGACCACCGTTGCTTCTCCAACGACAGAGTTATCGAGTTCGGCGAAGAACGGTAGTGCGATGGAGAAGGCGAAACAGTACACGCAAGTGAATAGCGTGATAAGGGGTGGGAAGGGAGAGAAGAAGGATTAGCGAACGCTACGCTACGCTTGTCTCATTCCCCTCCTCGCTACTTGCTCTCGTTCATTAAGGCATTCAAGGGACTATTAATAGTACATATACAATTTAATCGGCAATTACATATCATGACACGAAGGACTCCCTCGTTTCGTCATCAGTGAGTCTCTCTATCATAATCGTACCCCCTTGCAATTCCCGATCTGCCTTCTTCGACCGCTGCACCCTCGTCATAATCTCCCTCTTCTTCCTCCCTCTTGAAATCACTACCCAAACCGGTCCACTCTCTATTATGCAGATAATTTGCCGAGGTACTAACAGTATTTTTCAACGACAATGTAGTATTGAATTTGGCCACCAACTCTTTGCCGTCCTCTTGGCTCTCTTCACTCTTGAACGATCCCAACTCAATCTCCAGGTGCTTGATCTGACGTAATGGCTTTGAGGCCTGCAATTGGCCGGTAACGGGATTGAACTCTGGGGCATAGTCATCCTCATCGGTTTCCGCTTTGGCCTCTTGCTCATCGTCCGATTGATACCCTTCTTGGTTCATAACTTCTTGGAAATCAGTGACCCATTTGCCTGTCCAAGAAACTTCATAATTTAATGCTAGTTGTAACTCATATGGTGTAATGATGTGTTTATAGTATTCGCCAAAAGAGTCAATAATGATACCTGATTGGCCGCAACCAATGATACACCAAACATCTATACTCTCGAAGTTCGCCAGTTTGGCAACGTTCGGCTTACCAACAACAAACATGTAATGTTTCTTGCCGGCGTTTCTTACCCATTTGACGACCTTATTCAACAGCTTCTTTGTGTTGGAAAGTGAAAGAGTGTTGACCAAAATCCCCACAGTGGCCGCACTTCTCGCCATGTGCATCGACTTGTACCGTCTCATCAGCGATGGGAAAGGACCCTGGCTCGTTTCGTTGGTGACTGGGTCAAATGTGGTGAGATCTCCGAACTTGGTGGATAGGAGCAAAAGTCTTGGATCTTCTGGAGTCGTTATATGGAAAAGAGAATAGTTTCGCGTGATTTCGTCAAGATCAGCTTCGTCTGTCTCTGACACATCCTCCTCCTTCAATCCATATACTATACGGGAAGCAACAGCGGTGCCTGTGGTTCCATTAGTGGCCTCGTGATCAACGATTGTGGCAGTCTTTCCAGGCTTGGTAAAATCAATCGCAGCGTAGGCAACATTCGGATACCGTTCTTTCAAACGGTTGTGCAGCTCTGGAAGATGGTAGCTGAAACAGGTGTCTGCCATAAGCACTATGCATTGTTCAGTATCGGTATACGTCTCAGTAAACTTCGAGATCACCTGATCAAGATCCAAGTATGGTTTACCAAAGACATACGCAGCAGGTAATTTATCGACTGGATTCAAACAAGCATCACCAAAATGAACAACAATGTCTGCCATCACGTGTTCCGCGGCAACCTCATCAATACAACAGGGAGAATATGAAGTGTCTGCCAGGATCCAGACCTGCTGTTCTCTCGAACCTGAGTTTTTGCAATCGCCACCGCATTTCCCAGTACATTTCCCTGCCTGTTCAATCTCCACAGCCTTGTGAGAGCACGAGGAACTGGTGAAGTCTGTCTCAAAAGTCTCTGTCGGCACCTCCTGATGTTCTAACCCTTCTTGTAAAAGTTGAAGAACTATGGCAGAATCACACACAAGAGAGTCAGGGAATTGTAGAGCAACCTTTCTGTACAATATTCTGCCTTGTTCGTTTCTTTGGGCCAAAAATTCAATCAGTTTCGGGATGCTGTAGTAATCAGAGATCAAGTTCTTGATCGCTTCCTCTGATATATCGGTTTTTTCATTATTGAAGATCTCTGGACCAAGATGAGACCGTTTTTTGTTATAATCAACCGCTTCGACGCGGGAAAACTCAAACGTGCTCTCATCTTGCGCGGTCGAAAGCGCAGGTGGTACCAAAGTATCGGACATCGAGGGGCAGTTAGAGTTGTAATAAGAGTTAATGGTATAGAGAAGAAAAAATCTCATGATAAAAAAAATTTGTTAGATCTAAAAACGACGGGCATAGCGACGATCGACGGACTTACAGTTCGCTTCGCTAGTCAATCATCTACTCTGATTATATAATCGTTCTGTCATAAATTATCGATGAAAAAATTAGTCCAAAAACTCGAAATTAATTAAACTCTCACAACCTCTCACATCTTCTTAGGAGCTCCCATCACCTCTTTCAACCAGCAATCACAATGACCTCCATCGAGCTCGGCTACACCGCAGACTATCACGTCCACCTCAGACAAGATGAGATGATGAAAGTAGTCACTCCTACTGTCAAACAAGGAGGTGTCTCGATTGCCTATGTTATGCCAAACCTTGTTCCACCAATTACAGAACTGGAAAGAGTCATTGGATACAAAGAAACATTGCAACAATTAGCACCAAAAACAACTTTCCTCATGACATTCTATCTTTCCAACAAATTGACTCCTGAATTAGTGGAAAAAGCTGCAAAACTCAAGGCTATCAGAGGAATTAAATGTTATCCAGCTGGCGTTACAACAAACTCAAGTGCCGGTGTTGATCCAAACGATTTTTCGCAGTTTTATCCAATTTTCAAAGTCATGGAACAATACGATCTCGTTCTCAATTTGCACGGTGAAAAACCATCAGTTAGTGAAAAAGGTCAAGATATCCATGTTCTCAATGCTGAACCGGAATTCTTACCAGCTTTATTCAAATTGCATAAAGATTTCCCAAACTTGAAGATTGTTTTAGAACATTGCACCACCAAAGCTGCAATCGATGCTATGCACACTATCAATGCTGATCTCAAAGACGGTGAACAACCAAAAGTTGTGGCTTCAATTACAGCACACCATTTGTATCTTACTATCGACGATTGGGCAGGAAATCCAGTCAACTTCTGCAAACCTGTGGCTAAACTTCCGGAAGATAAAAGAGCTTTAATTGAAGCTGCCACTTCTGGTAAACCATACTTTATTTTTGGTTCTGATTCTGCTCCTCACGAACTTCATAAGAAAGCCGTTCATCGTGGTGTTTGTGCTGGTGTCTACACCCAGCCTTATGCAATCGCATATTTGGCAGAAGTTTTCGATTCATATGGTAAGCTCGACAAATTGAAAGATTTCGTTTCCACTTTCGGTAACACTTTCTATGATATCAAAGAGGAAAGTTTGAAATCAAAATCAAAATGCTGGATCGTTAAGAAGAAATTTGTCGTCCCAGAAGTGTTTCAAGAGGGGGGGATCAAAATCGCTCCGTTCCTTGCGGGTTCTGAATTGTCGTGGGATGTGGAGTGGAAATGATTGACCAGTCACTCACGCGATAGTGACGAGCGAGACGAGTCATCCAAGCGATCTCGTTTTGTATTTAATGGAATTTCCAGTGAATATAAGTAAATTATGAGCGAAAAAAGCCACATGTAGTATATCTCATAACTCGTCCCGAGTCACACATTCCCCAAAACAATCATAAATTTCAAATGGGGATCATGCCCCTGTGGAAACGTTCCATCCTCATTGAAAACACACATACTATTACTCTTCCAACCCCAACTTTGAGATTTATGGAAATCGTTCGGAACTGATAAAAATGATGTGATAGTTGGTTTCTCTCTTCTTGAAGGAGTGAATATGACGAAGTATACTCTAATCACGTTCCTCTGATCTTCATAAGTTAAGAACGATCTTCCTTCACTAGAGTTTGTTCTTCCACTGGTTGGTGTTCTAAACGCTTGTGCTTCTGATGAAACAGCAGATCCTTCATTTATCGACAACTCATTCAAACTCATAATTGAATCATCCTGTACATTCTCTTTCTCTTCTGAACCAACGCCTGTGTTTGTAGAAATGTCCCTATTTTCATTCAAATTGATATGCTGATGGTGTTTCTTAGGGAGCGTTTGATAATTTATGTTATTCGCAAAAACATCAGGATTGGTCAGCCCATGTTTAGACGATGGGTTAGACGATCCGCTATTAGCCCTGTGTAGATAAGCACCAATTTGATAGGTGTTTTTAGATTGAATCCTATTTTTTTGCAAATACAGGTTCCAATATGATCCAGCATACCAAAAAGTCTTTCCATAAACTCTTTTATCTGTCAATAAGTCAGAAACATTCGCAAACGCAATAGAAAATCTAAATGGAGGAACGTTTGTCCAATTGTAGAACTTTTCTGATTTATTCGGTAACTCATCCTGTGTTGATTTTCCAGTTTCAATATTGCCGCCTTGAGCGGATGAGCATAAGGTTTCGGTCATTCTCTTATCAAGTTCAGCAGGTAGTCCAGCTAATGTGGCGTCTTTGATAGGAACACGGAACCATTTGGAGTCTGATGTTGGGGGTGCTGAACTTGTAACAGTATTGGCAAGACAGGGGCTCGATGATGTAACCACCATTCTTTGTAGATATACTGCCTGCCATAATGCTTTGTGCAAAACTTGTGGGTCAATATACGGATCCCCATTGATGTCGTAATAACTTTCTAGTTCTTGTAATTGTTCAGGAGTCATATGACAATAATGTATTTTTTCATTCAAAATTTGTTTCAGTATATCAATTGATTCGCTTTCAAGTCCAAGAATTTCCAATCGTCTTTCGATCAATTTGATTATGAAAATACACCGATCCCATTCGGTGGGAGTAAAGAAAAAGTCCTCCCCAACAACCTCTGCTATCACTGAAGCTGGTATTTCATCCCATTTCTCAACACCAACTTCCCATCCGTCTGCACATAGAATTCCTTTACCATTTTGAATGATTCTTTCACTTGCTGAGCCGTAACTGTTTGAGACAGCAAACTTGATGATTTCACAAACATTCGACATATCCATATTGCGAACAATGTATTCTGTCGCAGTGCAAACCACCTCTCCGATAGCAAGATACTGTCCAATTGCAATCATACTATAAGGAATTTTATTTTCTTCCTTGACATTGACAGCTCCATAAAGACGAGCAATTGCAAGCTCAAAACTTGATTGGTTGATTCTTGGATCGTCGAATTCTAGTTCATAAACGTTTCTCTTGATATGTGTATCTTCGATCACTTCTGTCTGTTCATCATCAAACTCATCTTCGCGTTCAGACCATTTGAATAACGATCTGAAGTAGTTGCTTTTGTCTAGGAAGAGTCTATGTAGCTTGTAGCTTGTTCCAAACGCCTTCACAGTGACATCAGAATATGCGCCTTCAATGAAACCTCTTCTAAAGAAATATTCTGAGGAACTCTCACTCTTGCAACATCCATACGGGCATGATCCGGGCTCCAGCTCTGTATTATCGCTCTTCGGAGCACTCCCACTGACACTTGTGCTTTTTGTAGGAGGCTCAGAAGGGACAGAAGTATCTGAAAACGTTGTTTCGTATTGAGGGAATCCAAACTGAGATTGCGGCGTTTCCATCCAATTAATGTTTGAAACTTCAGGATCCCTATAGTACGTCAAATTACCCGGTGCGGAGCCCCGTAGAGGTCGTCTACGTGGCATGGATCCGGCAGCATCTGACATGTTGTGCTGAGATTGACTGTTGAAGTGTATCAGAAACAATATTTATTTTGTTTAATTTATTGAGAAAAAAAAACAAAGGATGTAGTGGGTTGAGTGCACCACAATAAATATATCGGGGCTTTGGGGTGTTTAAATTGGGGCTGTACAAAGCTTTCGCGGAACGAGGATGTGGGATATGGTTTGTTACCTAACCAACTTTTGCCATCTCCAACTTGCGGATCTCTTACGAACTATTTTGGGCTCCGAAAGGCTCCGAGAGCCCCAAAATCGGTTGACATTTAAACACTTTAAATTTTCAAAATTGGGGCGATGGAATGGGGTTGTGGTATTTCTACTGTATATTCACATCACATTGCCTCATCTATAACGTACAAAATACACCATGGAACCAAGACGGCAGCTCAGCAGTCATCATAGTCCACACAGCGTCACCGGATATGCACATCAGCACACACAAAGAACTATGAATTCCCAATCATACTGGTGATTTATCACTTCACTCATAAGAAGCAAAGCAGGTTGTTAAGCGAATAGAGCTCGTATTGGGCCCACTGATCTCACGCTCGATTTCCCTCGCTTGTTGACCTCTCGTCGTCCTCTCGGTGCACTCGCCATTTGCCTACTCCTCCTCCGAAAATTCCTGGAACAACTCATTAATCTTTTGTGAAACCACTTTATCCTTTTCTGTCTCCTCACTCAAATCATCCTCGTTTTCACCAATATCTTGCATCCAGAACAAGTTACGCGCGCCTGAACTCAAGAACGTAAGCATATAAACCCTACCTGTCTTACAAGACTTCACTTTTTTCCACGTGACATCTCCAACAACCACCAACAACTCTTCTGATTCGACGCCTGCCACCGTCGTTTCACGCGGGCTCCATGTAAACGAATAAAATCCTTCTCCTTCTTCACTTTGTTTGATTGTGATCTCTCCCTTTGTAGGAAGCGGCGTGTAAACCTTTGTTTCCTCGTTGTAATCCACCTTTCCGGCCTTGAACTTGAGTGGTAATGTTGACGTCATGATGATTTGATATTCAATTGCAATTAAATAGATTGCAGTTTGCCGGTTTGCCACTCAAATCACTTTGTCAAAAAACATTGTGAGAAAAATCAACTCGTAATCGTTCGCTACAAACATCCTTGCACCATCGACCCTTTTTTTAATGTAAAAAAACATATTTTCAACTCAAATTTATCAGAATATCTACATTTCATTGACATTCATCACCTTTTCTTCACTTCGTCAAATCACGCCATGGAGTTCCCACCGCAGGATGTCAAAGTATTGGTGACCAAGATCGCCGAAATTCTCCTCGAGCGTCAACAGACGGTTTCCGTTAGCGAGGGAGCCTGTGGAGGCTTACTCAGTGCCTACCTGATTTCCCTTCCTGGAGCATCCCAGTTTTTTGACGGTGGTAGACTCATCTACAGTTTGAAATCTCGACTTAAATTGTCAGGCTGGGACAACGAGCAAATTAACAATTACACAGGTCCGAGCGAAGCGGTTGTTTTGAGAATGGCACGCAGTTTACGGATAGAGTTTGGCTCAACTTATGTTCTCTCAGAATCAGGATTCGCTGGTCCATCAGCTGATGTTGGTCTCGGAGATCAGGGGAAACAGGGTAAAGTGTATTTGGGTATTTCGGGCCCCGGAGGTGACCGTTCGTGTGTGGTTGATACTCATACGGATGATCGTTCGCAAAATATGCAATTGTTCGCCAAGGAGGGATTGGAGTTTTTGTTGAGGGTACTGGAAGACCAACCAAGTGGGTCGTGACGAGGCTGCCGTTAGAAACCTTACTCGATTGATTACTTAATCAATTAGACGCAACTTGTGCAAATTATCATTAACTATTCACGACTTACTCATGACACGAATGACTCGCTTATCAAGACATTCGCTTCGCTCACTCCTCGCTGCGCTCGTCGTTTGCTCTTATGTACATAGCATTCCTAATTCTTAAAATCAGCCAAAGCCTTTCTGATACCATCGACACCCTTGGCCAAGTCCTCCTTGGAGATAACAAGTGGTGGAGCCAATCTAATGATGTGCTCGTGAGTTGGCTTAGCCAAAACACCGTAATCCTTCATCAACAAACACAAGTCCCAAGCACTCTTTCCGCCAGTCTTAGACTCGTCAATGACAACGGCACACAGCAAACCTTTACCTCTGACTTCCTTGATTGCACCGGCAGATTCTTCTTGGAGTTTCTTCAATTCTTGTTGCAAGTATGCACCGAGTTCCTGGGCTCTTTCAACAAGTTTCTCGTCCTTAACAACTTCGAGAGCTTCGATTGCGACCCTCGATGCGAGTGGGTTACCTCCGTATGTGGATCCGTGAGAACCTGGCTCCAAAGTGTGCATCACCTCCTTAGAAGACAAAACTGCAGAAACTGGCAAAACACCACCGGAAATAGCCTTACCAAGCAAAACCATATCAGGCTTGTCTTCTCTTGGGAGGTAGTGTTCCCAGCAGAGAAGCTTACCAGTTCTGGCAATACCGGTTTGAATCTCGTCGGCGATCAACAAAACGTTGTGTTTCTTACAAAGTTCCTTGACTTGACGGAAGTAGTCAGCCGGTGGGACAACAATACCAGCCTCACCTTGGATTGGCTCAATCAAGATGGCAGCAATCTTGTCGCCAGCATTTTCAAAAGCAAGCTTAACATCTTCGATTTCACCATATCTCAAGATCTTGCCGTCGGTTCCCGGAATAACAGGTCCAACTTGTTCAAGATATGGGCCGAAGTCATCTCTAGCTTCTGGATCAGTAGACATACTGACAATAGCCAAACTTCTACCGTGGAAGTTGTTAGCACATGACAAGACAATGGCCTCGTTGGCTGGAATTCCCTTGACTTTGTAACCCCATCTTCTAGCAAGTTTGAGAGCGGTTTCAACAGCTTCGGCACCAGTGTTCATTGGCAAAACACATTCATAACCAAAGAACTCAGTGACATATTTAGCGTAAGAACCAAAAACATCAGAAGAGAAAGCTCTTGAAGACAATGTCAACTTTTGCGCTTGCTCAATAAGAGCAGCAATGATTCTTGGGTGGCAGTGACCTTGGTTAACAGCAGAGTAAGCAGAGAGGAAATCTAAGTATTCTTTTCCTTCTGGATCCCACACCTTTGCACCTTGAGCCTTAGAGAAGACCACTGGCAATGGGTGGTAGTTGTGTGCAGCGTAATCGTGCTCGTATTGAGTAGCCTTAGCAGAAGAGAGGTTGAATTCTGGAGCCATTTTGTGCTTTGTTGGTGGAATCAGTAATCAAAGTTGACCGAAATCTTCGTGGATCTGCCCTTGCCTATTTATATTTTCCCATCAAATTATTTTTCATGTCTGTTCGACCGTTAAATCATCAGTTATCGGCTACTACTGCTCATAGGGAATCATATACAATGTCTCGGTATCTCTTTCGTTTAGCGTATTTTTTGTGGGGCACGCGAAGGAAGGCAACACCGAATCTTCAAAAGTGAAAAAAAAAAAGTAAAAAAATTAAAAGCCCGATGCGGGGCTTGAACCCGCAGCCTTGTGATTAAGAGTCACACGCTCTACCGATTGAGCTAACCAGGCATTTGTTGCTCACAAAAAGAGGGTAGTTACCTATGGAGTAGTAATACCCCGTCTGTGTAGGGATGTTCCAAATTGGTACTTGTTAGTTTCCACAGTGTTCAATTTTTATCAGGTTCATGACCGATTATCCTAAACCCATAGGGGTCAATGGGATCATATATCAAAAAAAAAGCTTTTTCTTATGGTCTCCCAGATGCACGAAGACCATATAACGCTCGGATGGAGAATTGACAAAAAAAGGTAAAAAAGAAAGCCCGATGCGGGGCTTGAACCCGCAGCCTTGTGATTAAGAGTCACACGCTCTACCGATTGAGCTAACCAGGCTAATTTGTTGATCTGAATACCCATGGTTATATATGATAGTGGCGGTTCGTTGACGATACCTTATTTACTCATGCTAACAATTCCAAACTGTTTTCCCATTCATTTTTGTGTAATCAACTTGCAGATACTCGTTTTTGTGAGACAAATGGATGAAGTGAAATTTTCAAAAAGTGTGAGAATTTGAATTTGGGGAGTTTGCATCAGATCAATTTCCGGACACTTAGCACCTGAACGAAAAATAGACAGACCCTAAAGTCTCTTTTCAGTTTATAAAAATGAAGCAGGAAGCCCGGATTCTACCCAGATTAATAATGATGGTTGATTTCAGGACAAGAGGGTTTTGGTTACGTAGTACACAATCACAAAATATATTTTCGCAAAAATAAAAAAATAAAAGCCCGATGCGGGGCTTGAACCCGCAGCCTTGTGATTAAGAGTCACACGCTCTACCGATTGAGCTAACCAGGCATTATTGACAGCAACGGAGGAGGTAGAATCATAAGTAGAAAAAAGAGAATTTGCGTAAAAACAGCAAAAAAAGCCCGATGCGGGGCTTGAACCCGCAGCCTTGTGATTAAGAGTCACACGCTCTACCGATTGAGCTAACCAGGCTTAGTTGCGAATAAAAAGAAGTGGCATGATCACACTTTGTAAGAGCCATCGTAAAAACTCGGAACACGACGATGATCACGAAGATCACGCGAGTGCGGGGAATGAGATTTTAATTACACTGATATCAAACGGAATAAAGTAAATGTTATTGGAGCGTACTAAATAAGCATGAATATTGTATGTGTTGATATGTTATCTGCGGTGATGAACAGCTTCATCGATCTGGCCGAGTCTCGAGTCCAAATTTGCTAGGTTCAGACGAACTCTACGTAACGTGCGTTCTTCGTTCTGACGATATATCAGATCTCTGTGTGTAGGGATATAGAGTTTCAATGCAATAATTGGAGTAGCAAGACCTGCTAGAAGTCCAAATGCGCTAGCGTGATGTTAGTAAACTATCAGAGGGCAACTAATGGTAAATTATACTTACAGTGGGTGTCTCCTTATAAGTTGTGTAACCATTTTGTTAGATATGTGTGATGCGCTTAGAGGAAAAAAGTATGCTAAAGTTCGTAAAAAGATATTACATTAAAATCACAAAGTTCTTCCCCAGGTTTCCCCCTTCCTTTTATACCCCAAATTTTCCCCGACCAATCCCCGAACGCATTTTTTTCCATGACAATTCGGGTGCCGTCACATTTTCTAGAAACGGTATTATGTGGGGTAGCGAAAAAAAAGTCATCGGTGAAATGGCGAAAATATAATTTTCAGCAACTTTGAATTTTGGAAGATCGGTGCTGTCTGGATATAACGCTCTATTGAAATAAGTAGAGCGGCCGATAACACAGAAACCAGCAAACAAACAACCCCCATTCTAGCAGGTTCTGAAGTCACACTCAATATTATGAGATCACCGTAAGAAAAACTCATGGTTTCTTGCTTAAACTCTTGAATCAGATCTCTAGACATACCGAGCTCACTCACAAACGACACAACTAACTTGACATGCTGTTTCAAATGATCAAGATTAACAAGGTCGATTGTGTCTCGACTACTATGAATGTAAGGATTGCTCAATTCTATCTCTGATTCCAACACATAGACAGCAGGATATCCATTGAGAAGTGCGGCCGAATGATCTGAACACACCCGTGAACACTTTGTATCATGGTATTCAATATCACAATACTCCCTTATCAGACTTTTGACAAACCGCATCAAACTAGGTGAGCTATAATCTGTCACCACACCAAAATGGTCATTTCCACTGAGCTGTGTAAAACCAGCCATATCCTGTTGCAAATGTCCCACTACCTCTTTTCCATCTCGTGTAAACGATTCATAAATTTCCAGCGATCCTTTCATTCCAACTTCTTCAGCAGCATAAAAATGGAATTCAACCGAATTGAAAGGCCGAAAATTTGTGGAGCAGATTACATAAGCAGCCTCAATAAGTGTTACCACTCCTGTTAGATTATCATCGACTCCAGGAGCAATGCCAAAAGGTAGAACATTCAAGGAATCCAAATGACATCCAACCACGACAGTTTTTTTGTGCTCTCCGTTGATCCGGAACACTACGGATGGCTGCTTCCATCCCAGATGGGGATATAAAGTAACTTGGTAAAGCTTGGGATCAGCATCAGCCAACTTGTGTAGTCGCTCATGAATATTGTGTGCGAAGTTTCGACCGCTAATGGAATCATAGTGACGGTAGTTGGAGAAGTTTGCAAGCTCTACTAGCAGATCAGCAAAACGATCCTTGTCAATCTGATTTAGCATGGTATTTGTAACTTCCCCGTTATATGCGGGTCTCTCCGGGTATTTGTAAGTAGCCAAGTTGATGGGTTTTTGTATGTAGGAAAATTTGAATCCGTGAACCAGAATTAGTAGGAATAGTATACCACTGGCTATTACAGCAGGTGGTATGTATTTTTTTCTGGACCTCATTGCTCAGACGCATCACACGATTAAGGGATGGGGACATTGTTTGACGGGTTGTACTGCCCACTTTTTTTTTATTTTTACATGTTTTTGAACTGAGCCAGGCCGATCACATGACGTCGGTCACATGTTAAAGCAATTACAATTTTTTCCCAAAGCTCGATGTAGTACAAAGTTATAAACCAAGTTAGAAAATAACGTCCTCTTCTGTTTGCGCTGTTAAATCACCAGAACCACCTTCACTGGCAATTGCGAGCTGCTCTGCAGCTTTGGCCTCTCCGAGTTCGGCTTCCTCTGCAAGTTGAGCTTTCTTTGCAGCATTTTCAGCATCGATTCTAGCATTTTCAATTTGCTTCTTTTCTTGAACTTTTTTAAGCCTGTAAAATTCCTCTCTGTCAAGCTCATCAAGCTCAGAATTGATGTATGCAATGGTGTTCTCGGTCCTAGGTATAATAACGTGCTCAATTGCATTAACTCTTCTATTGGTCACCTTGATAACCTCATCCAAAATCACAAATGCTGTTTGCAACGAAGCCAATGAAACAAGAGTTTCCACAGACTTGGTATACACCATTCTTGCCTTTTGAACCTGCTGTCCTCCTCTACCCAATCCAGTCATTTTGAAATCGTTGATACTCTCATCGATATCAGCTTCAAATTGTGGTAAATACACACCAGAAACGTTCTCTTGTCTGGCTCTAACACGGAACCGTGCCTTGTTGACTGATTCCTGAACTTGGTAACCTATGTTTCCTCCAGTTGCGTACGAAACTTCTGCTAATGAGAAAGCTGCTGTCTGCATGACTCTACCCATCTTTCTTTTTGCGTCATCAATTCTTTTCGTAATATCTCTAAATCTCTTTGTCAATGCTTCGGACTTTCTTTTCAAAAGTGAATGACCTTGTTGAGCACCCTTAAGTTTACCTTTCATCAACCCGAGGGTCATACGGGTTGGGAAGACCTGTTCTCTATAAAAAGGTTAGTATGGAAGAGATTCAATTGGTATAAGGATACACATACCTATTAGCAGCCGACATTTTATGGGTATTTGGGCTTGATTACCACCAATCGCGCCTTAAAACCTTTTTATACCGTACTTTATTTATATCAATTATTTTATCTTGAACATATACAACTCACTAACAAAACTTGCGTTTTGGCTGCTTCAAGAAATCTCAAAACTTCGCCCGGGTAACCAAAATTGATTTAAGGCTGTGCAATGAATTTTATTTTTTTATACATTTTATTTCAAAATAAAAAGAATTACTTTTCAAATAACCACTACGGGAGCTACTCTTCAACTCAATACTCTCCTCCACATGGGAATTCTTGATTACATAACCGACGAAGACGTTCCATATGAAACTGCACTTCTCAAAGATCCACATTCTTTAAATAAATGGCTTGATTACATTAGATTCAAACAGAAAACTGCATCTATAGAAGCACAGCTGGCTGTTCTCAATAGAGCAGTCAATTGTTTATCGAGATCTTACAAGCTTTGGATGATTTACTTGAGAACGAGAAGGTCTGTTGTTGACAAAAACCCTTCCAAAGCAGAAATATCCACTCTTATACAACTTTATAAGAAAGGTCTCGTATCGTTGAACAAATTCCCAATTGTTTGGATGGAGTATTTGAGTTTTTTAGTCGAACATTATGAACAAGTTGGCATAATTTTTGTTAGAAATCAATTCAATGAAGCGCTGCAAAGTCTTTCTGTTTCCCAGCATACTCAAATTTGGTCGATTTTTTTGAAGTTTTCTAATACTATGGGGAATGATCTATGTTTTGATGTCTATAGACGGTTTTTCATATTCAGAGTCAGTTTGGACAAAGTTGGATACACAGACAAATTGCTTCAAGAACTTGATGATCTCGAAACTGTTTTGGACAGACTTATTGAGTTAACATCTAATGAACATCAATTGACAAAGATAACTGAAGTTTTTGAATATTTGAGTGAGAATCCAGGGTTTCTCATCAAGCTTTCATGTTCTGAAATGGAACTCCACATCAAATACTTTGACTTGTTAACGTCGCTTCCCAAAAAGTGTAACTTATCGAATCACACCAATTATGGACATAAAATAGTGGATTTTTTCAGCCATTTAACCCGCAAATTTCCTGACCAACTGGGCCAGTTTACCGTTAAACTTGCAATGTTTTGGGCAGAAACAGGAGATTTTCTACGTTCAATTGACGTTTTCGAAACGGGAATCGAAAATTGTGTTACTTTGAAAGATTTTACCATAATTTACGACACATATGTGGACATGGAGGAGTCTAGATTGGGCAAATTAGCAAACGAAGTAGAAGAACTTGAAAATAACGGCGGGGAATCACAAGAAAAGAATACAGAATTGAATATTTTGTTCTCAAGATTTGAAAATTTGCTCAATCGACGTAAGTTTTTGTCGAACGAAGTTCTTTTGAGACAAAACAAGAACAATGTTGCTGAATGGTTGAACAGAATTGAGCTCTACGACTCTGAAAAAGAACTTGATAAAATCATTGATTGTTATGTTGAGGCAATCGAAGCTATTAATCCTCAAAAAGTGTCTGAAACAGGTCTTTTACCGAAATTATGGATCAACTATGCTACATTGTATGAAAAAAATAATGACTTACCATCTGCCAGGTCGATTTTCAACACAGCCACGAAAGTCCCGTTTACTGATGTCGAGGATCTCGTGACAATTTGGATCAGTTGGAGTGAAATGGAATTGAATAATAATGAATTTGATCAAGCGATTTTAGTGGTCAAAAAAGCTTTAGAAATACCGAAAATTGATGGGAAAATTAACTATCACGATACCGAACTGAGTCCTCAATTGAGAATACACAGGTCCAACAAGCTATGGGGTTTGTATTTGGATCTTGTTGAAAGTTCTGGTGACATCGAAGAGACATGCAAAGCCTATGATGAAGTCTTGAGTCTCAAATTGGCTACCCCGTTGATAATTCTCAACTATGCTTCTTTCTTACAAGAAAATGAGAAGTTTGAAGAATCTTTCAAAGTCTATGAAAGAGGAGTCGATGTTTTCAAATATCCAACTGTTTATGAAATCTGGAATGCTTATTTAACCACCGTTGTTCGACTGAAAACCGATTTGAATTTGAACCAGGAAAGAGTTAGAGACCTTTTTGACCAAGCATTGGTTGACTGTCCCTCCAAATTCGCCAAGTCGATATATCTTCTTTACGCAAATTTTGAAGAGACTCAAGGATCAAAACTGAGATCTTTAAGAGTGTTGAAAGAGGCGATTGAGAAGTCAGAGACCAGCGGTGATAAATTGGAACTGTATCAGATTCTAGTCACAAAGACCATAGAATACAAAGATTTAGAAAGTACAAGATCAATTTTCGAAGAAGCTCTCCAAAAAGTGTCGATTAAAACCCCTGGATATATCGATAATCTCGTCATTGCGTTCGTTCAAACGGAAGCAAAACTGAATGAATTAAAAAGATGTCGTGAGATCTTCAAATACGTCTGTGAACTGTTCATGAGGTTCAGTAAAAAGGATGAAGACATCGAAGAGTTGTGGAATCGCTGGAAAGAATTCGAACTCGATCATGGAACTGAACAAACGTATAAAGATATGTTGAGATATAGAAGACATCTCGAGAATGTTCTGAGACCAATCATGGAAGAAAGGGCTGCTAAAAAGGCTGCCGTTCCCGTGGGGTTCGTTGCTTCTTCAGAAGGTCCAAAGGTTACGAGTCTTGGTTTTGATAAGGCAGAGGAAGAGGAAATCATTAACAAGGATCAGATTGAGTTGGATCTTTCGGATATCGAGTAGCAATGATGGGTGAAGCGAATCACTGCTAGATACTTCGGGTTAAGATCAGTCTATCGCAGAGTCTGCATGGAGCCCCGGTTTGCTCGCTATCGAACAAACTAATTATAATTGGATGAATGAACGACTCGTACGACTCTGTTGTACAACTCGCGTTGCTTGTCATACAAGACAGCCGTTGTCGCATCGAATAATATTGTATAAATTGTATAACGCTGTAAACTATCTAGGTCTTGCATTGTCGACCCAATCCTGCGTACTCATTTGGCTTAATCTACTCAAAGCACGGGCAAAAGCGAACCTTTCTTCGTCCAGATTACCAAACATCGAGGCTTTCTTTGCGATTTTCTTATCAAATCCATGTTCTGTGACCAAATTATCGTTTTCCATGATTTCATCAATCTCATCTTGTGGTTTATGTTTCAATGAAAAGTCCCCGTCTGCAATATCTTCAGGTTCCACAAAAATGTCATTGAATGGAGCAGCAGCGGTAACAGCAAGCCTACCATGATTATCATAAACTGCATCTAAAAATGTGATGAATCTTCTAACTTTATCCCTAACATTGATACTCATGTATGGTATATCAGTGACGATAATAGATGAGAAAGATGTTGCTAAAGTCAAGTAATCACCAGCAGCAAGTGGCTGACCGCAGAGTTCTTCGAAAGTAAACTGTGCAACGTATGGAGGTGAACAAATTGGGACAATCAGTTCTCTTCCCCAGATAGGCAATGGAACGTTATGTTCTTTCGCATGGCCCTGGGAAAAATATGTGTACCAACTTTCGATATGATCTTTTTGTTGTCTCTTTGATGTCTTGGAGTTGAAATTAACTCCTGGTTTCGGACTGTAATAAACGGATGAGATTGGTTTTGGAACCTTACGGTAATCAGTTGGAGAATTCAAATAGATCACATTGGTGACACGTTTGATCAATTGAATGCATGGAATGAACGATTCTCTTTGAATTCCATTGATGTATAAGTCATCTGGAGCCCTGTTGGAAGTAGCAAACAAGATAAGCCCATGATCAGGTCTCAAAACAAGATTTAACAAACGACGTAGTAACATTGCGTCGGCCACGTCAGTCACTTGAAACTCATCAAAACATAAAACGGTAGAATGTTGTGATAGTTCCCATGCTAAAAGAGGAATAACATCGATATCTTGTTTCCCTCCATGTTTCAATTTGAGCTCGTGTGATCTCTTGTGAAGATTTTGCATGAATTGATGGAAGTGTAATCTTCTTTTAGTAAGATGTGGGGGAATTGTATCATAAAAAAGATCCATCAGCATGGTTTTACCACAACCAACATCTCCGTACAGGTAAATACCATGTGGAACTACTTGTTTGTCGGCTTCTGAATCTTTTTTACCAGATTTGCCGAAAATGGAACCGAAAACTTTGGACAATCCTGTTCGTGGAGTTAAGTCTCTCACATCAGGTTCTGCAACTTGTGGAGGCTTGTAATCCAACAATTCAGAGTGAAGACCTTCTAAGTTAGCTAATATACCACGTTGATATGTATCATCCTTCAATTTGTTCTGGCTAACGAGCGAATTATAACGTTCGAGTGGTGAATGAACTGTGCTTTGACATTTTTGACCTATACGTGAATACAATCTTGTGATCCCCAGCACACGAACTGTGGGTCTCAAAGCACTCACCGACATTGCAGTGTAAATCGTTGTCAATGCTGCAAACTTAATTGAGATTAGGTTCTGATTGTTGAAGCTCTTCTCGGGTCTTTATAGAAAATACTTTCTGCCAGCTAAAATTCTGGGTGAAAAACCGCGATTGTTTTCGGGCTCCGGGGATTAAGGGGAAAGGGACCCGAGGGATCCAAGGACCTGAGGGTCCTGAGGGGTTGAAAATGGACACAGGGGAGCTCACAAAGTTCCATTCATAAAAAATGCTTTTTGGACATCTTTATAAAACGTCTGGAACTCGCATTCTACCTCAAAAGCTCATTAGGGATATCTCGAACGTGGGAGATGTGGTTGACTTAGTGGTGAAGTAAGTTTGATGAACTTTACAAGTGTATATTTCATCCAACACACATTTTTCCCACTTAATATTGACCCCTAAAAGGAGAAAAGTGTAGAAAGGGAATCAAAATTGATGGAACTTTCATACTTTATTTATCCTATTCTCGGTCCTTTCCCTTTCACTCCCTCTTCGCTCACCGGGTAACACTAATCAGGTCCAATCTCTATAATTACATAACGTCTCACGTAATCCGAGAGCTTGAAATTTTTTTTTTTTTTTTTTTTTTTTCACTTTAAAGATTTTTTTTTCTAATAGTAGCTGTGTGTGATTCCCTGACCTAAATCTTGTCTAAAGCATCATTTGTTCACAGATCAGACAAACCATTCGTGCTCCTGAGCCATATAGACCATTAGCATTGCACTGAACAACAGAACACTGAAAGAAATGGATATACATCGGTGCAGATTTGTGGACTATACTCCACATGCTATTACAGCAGCTTCATTTTCGCATGCTTCGAACGGATCTGAGCTCGCTCCCAAACGGCTTCGTCTTGCGGTGGGTCGGGCAGATGGATCTTTGGAGATTTGGAATCCTAAAAATAGACACATTAACTGGCTCAAAGAGGCTGTGATTCCTGGTGGAAGAGGTCGTGCAGTGGAAGGATTAGTTTGGTCTTCAGAATTGGATAAAGAGTCACCACCACGGTTGTTCTCTATAGGAGGCTCGACCTTTCTCACAGAGTGGGATATTGCTAAGACTATTCCTGTCAAAAACCACGACTGTAATGCCGGTATAATATGGTCTATTGCCATCAACAAAGCTCAAAACAAGATAGCAGTTGGTTGTGATGATGGATCAGTGGTGGTGATTGATATTTCTGGAGGTGCTGGTGTTATGGAACATGAAATGATTTTGCAAAGACAGCAGGCGAGAGTTTTAAGTCTGTGTTGGTTGGACAATGATCTCATTGTTGGAGGTTGTGCTGACGGAAGAATACGATGCTGGTCGTTCTCCGGAGAGAATAAGGGCAGATTGATACAGACTTTGAGAGTTGATAAGTCCAAGAGTGAAAGTACGCTTGTTTGGTCTGTTCTTGTTCTTCCTACCACTGGTCAACTTGTTTCTGGTGATTCTACCGGTTCGATCAAATTTTGGGACCTGAAACATTTTGTGTTACAACAATCATTTGACGTTCATGAAGCTGATGTTCTCACTTTAACTGGTGATTTATCTGGATCCAGAATATTCAGTGCTGGTGTTGATCGCAAGATTTTCAATTTCAGTTTGGTTAAGACAGGTAAGAATTCTTTCAAATGGGTTAATTCTTCCAACAGATTGCTTCACGGAAACGACGTCCGTGCAATGGCCTCCTATGAGTCTAAAAATCTTGACTTATTGGTTAGTGGAGGTGTTGAAAGAGTTTTGGCTGTGAATTCCTTGAAAAACTTCCAGAACAGTGCTACATATAAGCTCCCAATCAACCAAGTGACTTGCAATGTTATTGTCAACGAAGAGAGACGATTACTGATTATGTGGCAAGACCAACAAGTGAAGATCTGGAGACTTTTCAGCGATCAATCCAAAAAGTTGGTGGCCAAATTGTCATTGGCCGATGAAGATAACATCACCGCCGTTTGTGTGTCTAAAAACGGTAGATACTTGGCTGTTGCACGTCTTTCTACAATCAAGCTCTTTGAACTCATTGAAACAGATGCTTCGCCAAAACTTCAAGTTGCCAAAGTTCCAGCAGATCTCTTAGAAAATCTGGGAGCCAGATTGATTCGTTTTGTCGACGAACAAAACCTTTTGGTCATGGTTAACGAGGACAATGAGGTTGTTAGCGTCAAGTTCAACGTGAATGACGACGAGAGCGACGACAGCGAGTTGTCTGAGTTTGACGAGGAGCAGTCACCAGTCGAGTACGAGATGCCGGAGCCTGCTTCGTCATCATCCATCTTGCTTCATTTGCACAATTACACGACACTTGAAACCAGCCAAAATGGCCAATATGCATGTTTCTCAAGACTCGATGGATCTGTTGAGGTTGTTGATTTCACCAGCTCCGAAAGTAGAAGATTAGTGAAACTCAACGATTCTCCAACTGCAGTCAACTTCACATCTACGAACACTCTTTTAGTCACCACTGCTGACCATAAACTATACGAGTTTAGTCTTTCGGACTCAGAATTGCAAACTCAATGGTCCAAAAACAACTCTGAACATATGCCACAGCAATATCTCACTTTGGCAGGTCAAGCTTACGGAATTTTCGAGACTGCAGGTCGCTTCTGGTCATTTGGGCACGGCTGGTTGGCTTTCCTCGACAGCACTGTAGCCTCACCAGCTAAATCTGCTTCACCAACGAAAAATCAAGGTAAAAAACGTCTTCGTAACGGTTCAGTTAGTGAATCAAATGCAGTGGTGCCAGAACCTACCAGTTTGGCAAACGACAAGAGTTTCTGGTTCACCAACAAATACAAGAACCTGCTTTTTGTCGGTAAGCTCTCGAGCCATGAACTGGTGGTTGTGGAGCGGCCGATCGACGAGATGCCTTCTGCTCCGGCATTTAAACTGTCTAAGATCAGTGTTTAATGGTAGTAGGCTGAGTATTAATAGAGCGATGTCACTTATAAAGGAATGACGAGTAAGGCAAATGACTAACCAACGAAAAGTGGGGCAAATCGTTTGAGCCACTCAAGTCCTTGTTTAGCCTGTAGTCATCTCGCACAGAGGTGTTGGTGGATGAAATGGATCAAAATTTATTTTCAGACCCTTTTTTTGCGGGGAAGCCGTGTAAGGATTTTTAACATAACGATAAAAAAACAGGAAGTAATAATTTCTTGTCTACACTATCACTCAACCCACCCGAGTCGATTCATTATGCCTCCGCCGTTCAAATTCATTTTTCTCGATCTCAACAAAAGTCTCTGTGACTTATGGACTAGAAACATCGAAGATTTTTATAAAACAACAAATGTGCTGAGCTGGAATGGAAAACCTGCTCAATTACTGGTCCAAAACAGCGGTTTAGACGGTCTAGCAGATATCAAGGGTTCCAAGGAGACCGCTACAGGAACCACAGCAGTTATATCACCTGGGAATTCATTTGGATTCATGGGAGGTGGTTTTGACAAAGCCCTGGCAAAATGGTTCAGTGCTGAGGAAGACTGGCGAGAAACTGAACGACATGTTCAACAGTCGTTACTTGGACACAACCGTGGGTATCTAGTTCCAACTAGAGCAAATATCGTTAGATTTGATACGCTATCTCCCGCCTGGAACCTGTGTAAGGCCAATACCATCGTACACGTTCCAACTATGCGTGTTCCTAGGCCAATTTACGACGACTCCAGTCGATTAGAGACTGTTAGATTTGTGTTTGATTGTACGTGGCAGGCACTTGTTGCATTGGCTGAACAAGGGGACACAGAAATCGACACATTGGTCTTGTCAGGAATAGGGACCGGATATGGCCGACTTCCTTTGGATCTTGTGGCTCGGAGTATGATCTGCTCTGTTACAATATTTGCAAATGAAAAACTCCAGGATTTCGAAAAATCCAGGCTGTGTTTGAGATTCCTTGGGGAAAAAAATTATTTTTGGTCAGATTCCGATAAGATTTACGATCCAACTAACGATGATTTGTATAACTTCTATACGAATTGAAACATAGATCTAAGCTCTGTTGAGAGTGTTTTGTCTGCTGCTTTTTGTTGGGTATAATTTCAATGAAAGGCATGCGATAAGACCCATAATTGAGAAGACAAAACCAAGTTTAATTGAGTCACCGATGGCCTGTTTGTAAAGTTTAAGCACTTTGTGGAGATAAATGGAGTCAAGACCGTTTCTGAGATACAGCGAGTTGCGCATAAGTTTGTCAAAGATTTCTTGGCCGTTTGGCTTGTTTTTATCGAGGAAAAAATGACCCAGTTCGTGACGCAAGATGGTGTTGTAAACGTTAAGAATAATACCGACACCGGCAACTGATCCGATGGACCGGAACAAGTAGTTCATTCCTGTTACTGAAGCTTGGTTCTTCACGCCGACTTCGGCGACGACTAGAATCAGCAAGCTCACAAGAAACATTCCGTAACCGATTCCTGAGGCAGAGTATGCAATTGCAAGCAGAGCGACACCGCCAAAATTGAACGAAGTTTCTGGCATTCTCACTTTGAGTGACAAACAAACGACCAACAACAGTGTCAGTCCTATAGAAACAGCAAGAAATCCGTAGCTGAGCACACGAATGGCGCGTTCTGCTATAAGATGATCTTCGACACTTTTGTTATGTTTCAACAGATAACCGGCAAAAAGTGAACCAAAAGAGACTGAGAAAACTGCAAATCCATTGAAAACACCAAGTTGAAATGAACTAAAACCTTGTACAACCTGTAAATAAATTGGCAGAATAAAGTTTGTGGCATACATTGTCATGCTACCAAACATAGCAGTGAAAGCACCGACTCTCAGCATTCCTTGGAAGACTTGAGCATCGATGATTCTTTCTGATGCAACTTTGGTTTCCACGATGATGAAGATGACACCGAAAACCACTGCAGCCACGACACATGACACGGCACCACGTGCGTCAGCGGCGGAGAAGAGCAATAACACAGAGGTGATCCACAAAGACAAAGAAACGGAGCCTGGAATATCGATTCTTCTGAAATTTGACCATGTAAAACGATTTTTCAATCTTTCTTCGGCTTGATCGAGGTAATCATGAACATTGGTGTTAACCAAATACGCTGCCACCAACACCATTGGCACCTGTGCAGAAAACATCCATCTCCAGCCGTTATCTGGATCAAGAGCCAGACAGAAACCCCCAATAACAGGTCCAATAAATTGTCCCACACCAAAATTAAGGTTTGCATAGCCCTGGAAAACGCCACGGAGCCGCAACGGAACTATGTCGGTAACAATAATTGAACTTAGGGCCGAAATTCCACCACCACCAATACCTGCCAAAGCCCTTGCAACGGCAAACTGAGTGACTGTTCTGGAAAGCGAACACATAAGGCATCCAAGTGCAAACCAGAACTGTGCAGCGAGAAGTGTAGTTCTTCTTCCATAAATCTCACTGATTTTACCTACCAAAGGTTGAAACACCGCATTGGTAAGCAGATAACTCGTTGCAATCCATGAGACTCGATCAGAGTCGTTCAACAGAGACGCAATCGTATTGGATGTAGTAGAGACAATTGTACTATCTGCTGCTGCTAGGAACGAACCTGTCCAGAGAGACACGACAATCATGACCAGATTTCCCGGCACGGTGGCTTGGTCGTCGATTTTAGTAGATATGGTGGCATCGGGAGATGTTGGTGCCGAGTCTGTGAATGCAAATGATGTAGATTCCGTTATGAGTGGTGTAGCCTCTGTAGCCACAGATTTTGGGTTTTTGGTAGGGGTTGTTGGTCCAGAACAGGAACTTGAACCAACACCAGCCATGCCTGTCACCGCCCTTACAGCGTCGGGTATTCTAGAAGTGTTATCAGCGCCCATTGCGATGATTTTTCAACCTCTTCAACGCGTAAAAAGACGTAAGAGATAAAAAACGAGAAAAAAATAGCCGTTCAAAAATTGAAAATATACTGAAAAATTCGAGCAATACAACAGCCACCACAGTGATTAAATTGGCGAATCACAACACGGAGGAGCTGAAAAGAAGCCAAAAACGTCCAAAAAAGAGTTGAAAGGAGTCAACCAACAAGTTGGGTGGCAGTAAGCACTAAATTTACAAGGATTTGTCATTGATTACGTGACGGCAATAGCTGCTTTCTCTGAGAGATTCAAAAATGTGCTCCCATGTAAGCTCAACATGAACATTCGCACAAAATTATTCAAACGTAAACTATTCATACACAACCAGCTAAGTGAACTGTGATCTATGTGTGTGTGATTTGATCTCTGATCTCACTCGTAACTAACTACACTTGTTCAACCCAATAACTCTGGAGTGAGCCACATCGCTGGTCACTCACTTAATATTCCTGGCATTTTACTTCCTTGCACCAATCATCTTAACATACGACTGCTTCGTACTCTTACGCCACGATTTCCCCCAAATAATCAACGGGAGCGCAAGAAACATGATGAACAGATTCAAAACAGCCAGAGCAATGTACGTGTTCTCAGTACCAGATCTGTTCAACCATGGGGAACAAGCAAATGTGAAAATACACCCGATAAGGTTATTCATCACCGAGACAGCCACCAGGGTCTCAAGGATCAGCTGATCGTAGGTGCTGATGATGTATAGCATTGCGATATTTCCGGCTGATGAATACATGTACGCAATCATTCCTAATCCGACATAAATGACACGCCAATCCAGATTTCTTTCGATTCCAATTCCAAACATGAGCAATCCAACAGATCCAATAATACCCGATAAGAACGCAAAATAAAGTCGGAATTCAGATTCGACAATTCCATTATTTTTCCTAGCCATCCAAAGAATGAAATAATCAGTCAAGGAACCCGCATAAATGCATCCAATAACAGAGCCAATTATGCACGGCACGTTCATAAGAGCCACACGAGCTCCAGAAAAATTAAATGGTGGCAGATACAATTCAGTATCTTGAGTTGTAAGGTAGAACGTGAGGATCGCATCTTGGAACCCCCATATAAGACCAGAATAAATGACAGCAGGGAACCATAAACATCGGAAATTGAACATGAGTAATCGGAAATATTGTTTGAAAAAGGGTAGCCATAATTTACACTCTTCTGAAGGCGTAATGATTGCCAGTCGACGAGTCCGAGGCAGTGGAACGTCGCTATAACCCAAGTTATCCTCAGCATCATTACTAGAAACACCATGTTGCAGTAAACTCTTATTGAGTAACAGATTTGCTTTATCGTAAGAGAATCTTGAGTAATCAAACGCGTCTTCTTCTAAGAACAATAAAACAATCACAAGTAGAGCACCTGCAGCGATTGCGCCGGACCAGCCGACCCAACGGAACCCATGCTTGTCTGAAATGAAATTTGCACATAAGGGACCCAAATAAGTACCGAGGGCAGTTGCTAAGATGTAGATCGTAATAACTGAGCCAAGTTGATGTTTAAAGAAGACACTGCTGAGACTCAATTGAACTTGAGCTTCCGTGGAACCTTCAGCAAAGCCAACGAATATTTGGGAGCCAAATGCATCACCAGTAGTTTTGATTCTAGCATACCAAATTGACCCAAGTAATGCGAATAGTATTCCTAAAATGTATGTTATTCTTCTTCCACAAAGATTGGAAAGTGGAGCATATAGCCAAGAAGACAGAGCGATCGAGACGAACAACAGGCCAGCTGAATTGTTCAGAGCGTCATATGACACGTGTGTTAGTTCGTTGATAGAGTCCTGAGGAGCAGAAGCATCGTTTGCGATTGCTGCAGTGAACGCAGTTATCAGTATTAGTAAAAAGAAATGCACGAATTTGCGTCTTCTTGACCAGTTCAGCGGGTCATTGACTGAATTAGTCGGTTGTGGCAATAAAATAACACCAAAACGAGTTTTTAAATCCGGTATAGAATCTAGTGGTGTGTGAGAGTTAAACCGATAGTTTCGTTGGTCGAAAAAGGCAGTCTTTTTTGATGCTACACTTTGTCTTCGTTTCTGTTGTATGATTGCCGAAGAGTAGATAGAAAACGTCCCGGGTACATAATCTTCATGTGATATGTCAGTATATTTTTCCATTGATTGACAGCTGCTTGTTTACGGTAAGAAAAAGTGTGAGTGACGTTTTTTTTTTTCCTTCACATGTGTATTTATTACATATATAGTGAATTTTTTTGAACTTTGAGGGATCTACATTAAAATTTTAATGTTTATTGTTTTTTTTCGGCGAACCTCATGGCGATAGGGGCGGTGCAAATTAGCACACCAACGGCATAACTAGTAGCGATTATCAACCAAAACGAGTCGCGGCTGATCATCTGCTGGAATGCTCCTAGTGTCACCTGCTTGTTGTCGTTGAGTGGTTACTATGCTGCAGTTTGCTGTTTGGTTGCTCCTCTTCCGGAGAATCTTAGCTACTCAAAAAACGATTTTCAAAAGCCTCGCCCCACCAACTGTCCCATTGGGCCGGGGAGGCCCCGTAAAACACTAGATGAAAAAAAAATTACCGCTTAAGTCGCACGGATTCGGTTGAAAAAAAAGGGGACCCGGGGGAAGCCGGGGGCTCGAACCCGGGCTATAGCCCATGCACCAGATCCCGCGCAAAAAGATGTTGCAGTATCGCTTCTCCATATTCGTTGAGTCCATCATGTAAAAATCCGGTTAACACGATGGGATCGAATTTGAACAGTTTCTCGTTGGCCAAGCTCAGATCATGCGACACATACTGGTCATCCTCGAAAACAACCGCAGTGACTTGGGGAGCATACGCAAGACCTGTCATATTTTCCCACAAAACGGGCCAAGACTTGTGGCTGTGCACGAGGCTGAGCATCGGACCCAATTTTCCAATATCTGCTCCAAAATCATCAACCATTCCCGGATAATGATGCTCACTGGTGAAAAAAAAGTTCTTGGGAGCTTGGTTCAACATCCGATGAACAGTCCAGTTACTGGATTCTCCTGGCCCATTCATGTAAATGGCTTCTTGAACTAAAAAGTGCAAAATGTTCGTTTCGAACCCAGAAATATCTTGCACAGCCTTGAGAATTTTGTATGAAAATCTGCCTTGTGTTTCCAAATCTGTAGCAAGATAAAAGATAAGATTATGCAATGTTTCTGGACCGCGTGTGACGGCAAATAAGGTCCCCAATTGGCGAAAACGTTCCACACTTAAAACCCCACCGGCCGGCAACGAGACTCGTTGAATTGTCAGGTAATTGACAATTTTTTGAACTCGGGCTTCATCCTGTGGAAATCTACCAAAAAACCTTCTTGTGTTGTTTTCCGCAATCCGTAAATTGTTTTCCGCCGCACCAACAACACCGCCAGTTAAGGGAGGCAGTCCAGCCGCGATAAGAACTCTTTTCAAAGAATCTGGATACCTTGATAAATAACAAACTGAACAAAATCCACCGTATGATTGTCCCAGGATCGTCCATTTTTGTTCTTGGAGCAGAGATATTCGAATTGTTTCTGCATCAAAAACAATATAATCTTGTCTGAAGTAAGTGATAAACTCAAGTTGAGATTCTGGCGGTCCACGCGACACTATAGAGTTTACGTCTAATGCCGATGAAAGTCCTGTTCCACGCTGGTCTAGCAGGACCAAAGTGAATCCACGCTCAAGTAAGCCAAAGAAAAAGGCCGGCTTCACATCGTCCACTGGGATTGGGGTCTCATAACCTGGCCCTCCCTGGAGATACAGAAGATGCTCACTAGTGCTTTTGGGCCCAGTCAGAATTTTGGCTGCCACAGCAATTGTCTCGTCACAAGATGGGTCTCGATAGTCGAGAGGCAGCTGGAATAATAGGGTTTTAACCTGGACCGACTTGATATTGTAAGTGTCTGCCACACTAAAGGGTTGGGGAACAAGTTTGGGAGATGTCATCAACAGAATTGCTTTGGGGATATAAGGAACATCACATCACCTTATTTAAACTTGTTGCAACACTTGAAAATTACTAGATCGACGTGCGGCGAACCCTTAATCCGACGCGTCGATTAGCAAAAAAATCATTTTTTTTTTCTACTTCCCCATACTTTTTACGGTATTGTCACATGTCAATGCAATCAACTTTCATTCTTCCTCTTCAAACACAAACGCTATAGAACAGCAAAAATGACCTCAGAAAACCCCTTACTTCCTCAAACATTGCTCGCAGTCCTTTCAAGAGCATCGAAAAATGCCATGATATATGGTTATAGAGTGAGGTTTATCCACTCTGTGTCAGTGCAACTCATGTCAGTTGGAGCAACAAAACCGCTTTCTGAACAGCTCGTGACCAAAATTTGGAAAAGTGTGGCAATGGCAATAGATCATGGTAAAGTCCTTGCAGCATTTGCTTTGGTTTACAAGTTGACTTTGCTTCTACTTAACAATCTCACCAAGGCATCTCGCGGATCTGACCGCGAGCACAACAATAACCTTGTCGCGGGTTTCACAGGTGGCGTGCTGGTGTACGGAGGTGTGGTCAATAGAAAGTTTCCTGGCCTACTAAACGATGCAATTGCGAAACAAATCACGCTATATGCAATGTCACGTGTTATTCTGGGTATGGGAAAACACATCGCACAGTCTCTGGCCAAGCATCCTCGTGCACCCAACGTGAAAAAAATCGAGACGGTTGGTGCAAGCGCAGGCTGTGGAGTTGTCTGGGGACTTTTGATGTTGATGTATTCCGTTGATAAGCAGTACTATCTTCAGAGATCCTTACGCCAAAGTTTAGACTTCATCTATGGTGGCGGTGTATACAGTTGGAGTGAAATATTCAATTATGGACAGCGAAACTCGGACACCCGGTGAGGTCGATCGACGTTTCCGGGCACGCGGACTCAATCGGAGATCCAAAATTTTCCACCAAAATTTTTTTTTTTTTGATTTTTCTGAAACTGCTGCTTCTTTTTTTTTAAGCTTACTATTGCGATCCGGACTGCCGGTGAAAACGGTAACGCAAAAAAAAACCGTTACAAGCCAAGGCTGATAAGAATATCAGTATAAATAGCGGCGCGAATACTGCAGAGATAATATTCAAAGTTACCATTGATCAATAGTAAGGTGAAATGGGCGGAGTTTCGTTGATGCAATCAACTACAGACAAACCATTACGGTTTGCTCTTCTGGGACCACACAAATCGTCAAAGTCCTCGATCGTTTCAATCATCAGCAACAACCAATCACTGGAGAACTATTATCCAACAGTACAAAATTCCCCAACCTTGCTCCAGTTCCAACCCAAAAATGCCGTTACCAGAGCTCTCCTAGACGTGAACGTTACCGTTAAAGATCTTGAAGAACTCAACTTACTCAACAATCCAAGCATCGTCCTCAATGACACCATCATGCAAGTTGTTTGTGATCCTCAGAAGTCTCAGAACAAGTCAAAAACGGCACCTCCGACGTCGCTGGCGATGTCCCCGTCGTCTTCCTCTACACAACTATCAGCTCATAACGATCCTTCAGCATCAGTCTTACAAGAAACTTTGAATCATTACGATCTCGTTTACAACAAATCTGATACAGATGATGATTATTACGGTCTTTCGCCAACGTCCTCGTGTACTTCTCCAGGTCAATTTCCAGATTCAAGTCCTCTTTTCAGTTCACCAATGAATTACATGCAACCATCGGTACTCAGCAAACACTCGTACTTCTCTTCTGCCAGTTCTTTTGGTGGAATTAACAGTTCTTTTGGTGCCAACACGAGCGCCGCTGCACGCGCAAGCTTGAACGTGTCTTACCGCCCACCTTTAACCACTCCGATCTTGCTTGAACTGATTGATACTCCCGGTGTGGCTGGTGATGATTTGATTCCATTCTTGGAAAGATCGCTCGACTCAAGATTGGCTAAGGATGTGCTTCGAAACCTTGCCGAAGATAACGACGGCGAACTGGGCCGCGACCGTGTCAAACCGTTGATCACAGGCTCGGGGATCAGTGATCTCAATAGTAGTATCGATGGATACTTTTTATGCTACAGTTGTATCCCTGAAACCACTCTCGACACCCCTCCGCCAGGATACTTGGAATCTCAAAGCGGCGCCGCAACGCCAGAACCGAAATTCGAAGCCATTGAAACGATCAAAGCGTTGCACGAGACCGTCGTCGAGGCATGGAACGAGTATTTGAGTTATTATCGTAGCTGGGAAACAGGAAAAGAACATGACATTTTCTCGATCAATCACACACTGAAAAGTTTATGGAGCAAGCCTAAGAGTGCAAATGCCATGAAAGCCGCACAACAACATCCTTACACGCCTCCAATGTTGATTGTGGTTACTCATTGTGATCACGAACTTGGATCACCAGTTCTAGTGGAACAGGGACGCAAGTTAGCCAAAGAATGGGGCTGTGGGTTTATTGAGGTTAGTTGCGAGTATGAAAACTGGCAGAATGTGGAGGAGAGCGTTGGAATGTTGATCCGAGAGTCGATCGAGACAAAAAAGCGTACCTTTTCTCGCAAATCGGGACGTAAAAAGCACTGAGCGAAGGGTTCAGATGCATTTCAGGGGGCTGTTTGTACCAAAAAATTGCCGCCGCGTCGGTAGAAGCTATACCGCGGTTGTTTGATATCATATTCCGCGGTGCTGCTTGGTGCGGACATCGGGGCCCGCTTGCTATCCGCGCATATCTCTAAATTTGGCAGATTACGGCTCATTAAGAGAATATAGGAGAAAAAAAAACATTTTTTATAGTTGCGCACACAAATATTAAGAGTAATGAAACGGCTAATCTTTGTAAAGATATAGAGATTTAAAAGGAATAATAAAAGACGCCAGTTCCTCTACGGGGAACTTTATTGACGGATTTCAATTCATTTGAAAGCGATTATTAGTGATCGGAAGCAACGATATATTCCGAGGTCGGAATTCAATTATTAGACATCTTTACACAGCATATTTCGAGACTACCTCCACCATCATGTCATTTTTCAGTAAACTGCAAAGTACACTGAGCAGCAGCAGCAATTCAAAGAAGAAAAAGAAGGCTGCAACTACCGTTGACACTACTTCATCGTCTACAGAGCCACATGCGGAATCGTCGACGATTCCATTACGTCGTGAATCACATGCTCAATCTCAACAGCTATCGTCGATCAGTAATCATCTGAATGTTGAAGTTGTTAAAATCAAAGACTACAAAAAGGTAGCAAAGACTTTGCAAATTGCTTTTAAAGATGACTTGTATGTGAATTATTTGACTTCAGGAATCACCGATGAGAATCTCAAAGCTCAAATGGACTTGGCTTTATTTGAGGCTACCACGTATTCCACCATTCTAAACGGTCTTGTTGTGGCTGTCAGAGATGTTGAGGCAGAACAAGAAGATCCAGATGCTCCATTTCTGGCAGCAGCATGTTTTGAGAAGCCACACAAACGGAGTGAACATGAAAACCAGTCGATCATGAACTACTTGTGGTCGATGTATCAAGGTGGATACTTAAAATTCGTGTGGTTGGCAAATAAAGAGACCAGACATCGTGTTTTTGAAGAGCAGTCGAATCTGCTTGAACAATTCAAAGAGGATGTCTTAGGTGATGAATACGAGAAATCATGGTATCTTGCTGATATTGGAGCGGTCCCTCGCGGAAGAGGTAAGGGTTTGGCGCGCAGATTGATTGATTACGTAACACATAACTTTGTGGACGTGTACAGACAACCGTCGGAGAATCCCGAAGACGATTCTGATGATGAAGGCGGAGATGTTGGTGGTGAAGGATCATATCAACATGGACGTCGTTCATCAAGAATGGATGTCACAGAAGAATCATTAATCGACTCTGAAATTCAATCATACAATTTCGATTTTGATTTACAATCAGATACCTTTACAGATTATTCCGGATATTCCTCATACTCAGATTCCGACGCGTCATCTGCTCATTCATCATGGTACTATGACGAAGAACGAGACATTTTAGCTGAATACGACAAGAGAAAGAATCGCGGCCGTCAAGTTGGTGCCCCATTGTATCTTGAAAGTTCTCATCCAAGAAACAAAAAAATCTATCAGAAGCTGGGCTTCACGTACGTTAAGACGGTCAAAGTGGCTGATGTGTTGGACAGGGAAGGTAAACTCAAAACGCTCACAATGGATCTTATGGTGAGAGGTGTTAAAGGTGCCAAGTGGCACGGACCTGGTGACGTTGAGTTATGAAATTTTGTAATGAAATGGTATTCACGGTAAGTTGGAGCGCATTTGGTAAATTATATTAATATTTTTTTCTTATCTAAGTTTTTCATATTTCATTTTTTTGGATTAATTATCGAGAAGATCTTATCTATTATATTGTTATATTATTATTTCGGATCGGGTAACTTTGGTAATTCTGGAAAAAAAACGCCATCCCTAATATTTTTGTCAATTTCAGCTTTCTTTGTCTTCTTGTGCCAAATTGTGAGTCGATTGCGGTAAAAAATTGTGTCTAATTGATATCTTGCGTATGTTTTCTCAAATGTGCGTACCGATTGGGTTTGTTGGGCTAGATCGGCAGAAATAGATTTGATTTTTTCCGAGAGCTGTTCCTTTGAAAGGTCCTCGTCCGCTTGTTTCGGAGAATCTCTATTGTCATCTTCATCTTTTTTTTGTTCGGACTTCCAAAAATATTCTTTCAGCTTATTTAGTTGGGCATCTTTAGCAGCACGTAGGGCTTCTAGTTTTTTCAACTTTCGAACTAAAGCTGCTTCAGAAGCAATTAGGTCCGAGTGTTCTTTCTCCTTGTTGGTGCCGGTACCTGAAGTGTCATCCACGTACCTGACAGTGCAAAAATTCTTATCCTGAAGATGACTCTCACAAATGTAGAACCAATCCTTCTTGTTTGACGTTATCAAAACGGCCGAGGTGGATTTGAAACAGACACTGCAGGATCGGCTTTCCTGAGGCGGGGTTTTTTTCAATGCATAAATATTGGGAAAGGGTACAGACGCAGATTGAGACATTGTCACGGTAATCAGGATCAATCTAGGCGGCCATGTGGCTTAAGATGAGACTGGATGTTCTACTGCGTTCTTTTTTTTTGGTTTTATTTTTTGATTAGTTTCTGGAGTTTCACAAAATTTACGATAATTGGGTCTGCGCACGTGATAACCTGCACGCTTTTTTTTTTTTTTTTTTGCGAGCTGTACGGAAAACCGCCCCTGTTTGCCCATGTTCGCCCCTGTTCGCGGGAAACCGCCCCTGTTCGCGCACCTACACATTTCCGATTAATGTGCTCAAAAAGCAAAGCACGCGCGAAAAGGCGCCAAGTGTCTGCATATTACATGATCTCCTGCATCCGCCTCCCCAGGCTGTTAAATCGCCGTCAGTCTGGACACCGCGGGTATCTAGAATAAAAACAAGTTTTCAGGCTTAATTAGGAATCCCGCACACACCTTGAAACCCCGAACCATAAACACTTCAGCCTTCCGGCAGGGGCTGCATTAATTCTGGCTTTGGTGCAGAAGGTGGTCTGGGCCTGCAATCACTGGTTCCACCTATCCGCAGGCATGCACCTAGGAGGCGTCAGCAAAAGGCGTGATGTGCGCGATAGAGACTGAGACAGAGCGAGGGGGTGGGCGTGCAACTTGACAAACCCGTAGACTACCGGGCGATGAATTTAGTTGTGCGTGCTATTTTGTGCGTCTCGCATTTTTTTTAAAATTACTAACAATCATCCATCAACCTTGGCACTCCCGAATGGCGCCACCCGAATCCAAGCGAGACTTTCGATGCAGCCGTAAGTAGGTATGCGCAGTTGCAGCTTGTTCCGGTTTGTTTAGCAGCACCTCCGGCAGCAGCAGCGAGCTACATTGGAAACGGGCCAATACCGCATATATTAAAATCCCTTAATCATTTAGTCATTCATTCCCCTTAGATGCGGTTCTTTTTACATTTTGCGTACCTTAAAAACAGCGAGATTTTCGCCGAATAAAAATTATTTCTTAAAAGTTAACACCTCCTCAATTTAAAACACCTTTTTCTTTATACCAATATTATCATTTAATTCATATCAAATGGGTGCACGCACTTCGTCGACCACGAAGACGCCCAAGATAACGCCCAAATCAAGCACGTCCGGTTCCACGGCGGCTGGGTCGCCACCGGCAACCTCATCGTCGGGTTCATCGCAAAAAAAGATGAAAGGCCGCGTTTTCCAATGTGTTGGTTATAGCAATTGCTCAATGTCTTTTACAAGATCGGAACATCTTGCAAGGCACATCCGGAAACATACCGGTGAAAGACCTTTCAAATGTGAAATGTGTTCACGTAGATTCTCACGTCTTGATAATCTAAGACAACACAAACAAACAGTTCATATTTATGAGAATTTTATTTTGACTTACCCGGGCGAGAAAGTGAATGTGAGAATGAAGTCGAGTTCTGACGAAGAGGACTCTTCGGTGACAACAGCCCAATCCATCGCACACCAGACTAATACCCCAGTGTCTTCATCTTCATCTTCTGCCTCGTCGTCCGTGTCTGCGTCCGCCAACGCTACCGCCACCACTGCCGAACCTCATGTTATTGTTCAACAATCTACAATGTTACCTCCGCCACGTAACTTGCTTAGTCAACATCCTCAAAACGAGTTTAGACCACATATTTCCAACAAGCCGTGCCCAATTTTTGTTCACAATTCTAATGCCAACTTCAACCCGCAGCTAGATACTCCCATTACACCGAGATTAATGTTACCTACTCCTACACAGCATCAGCAACAGCAGCAGCAGCAACAACAACAACAACAGTTGCTTTTGACACCAAACTCAGGAGTCGCACTTTCGTCTTCCAACTACACCTCTCATGCTCCGTCGCCTGCTGGTTCTGCCTTTTACACGAAGCCAACCATGCAGCCTCATTCAAATCCATCTAGCAGAGTCCACTCGCCACATTCTGTTTCTTTTATAATTAATAGTGAGCCGCAGCCACAACCTGGCTCAAGCACGGCTCAAGTTACTGCCAGTGGTACTGCCACGGCAGCAGCGGCAGCAGCGGCAGCAGCAGTCTCTGCTCTAAGTCACACTAATACCCGGAGTTGGCTGCATAATGTGCTCAACGAAAGATCTGCTCGCTTTGCGAACGGTCCACAGTCACAAGAGTCTGCCTCACAGCAAGGTGTTCAAGCAAACTTACGCTTACCCGCACTCAACGAACTTGGTATTTGAACCAGCGATTTTTGTTTATTGTTACCCGGCCTTTCGGTGGCCGTTAATATCTACTACTTCTAATATAGTATAAACAGCGATGGACACGCACTACAAACGTGAGGCCCTTTCAAATGTAATTTCGCCAACAAAACCAAATGTATTTTTGTCGTACGTTTTTTTATCTTGCGTAAAACGAACATTATTTTTATCCCGCGGGGTATGCAAACGAATAACTTTAATTTCCTGGCCAGGCCCGGGGAAATCAAGACGGCTTTTCCCCTCGCAGAGAGGCCTTAAATTTGAGGCTGGCGGTGCAGTGCGGTGCAGCAAAATAATAAAATTAGAAATAACGAAAAAAACACACAAATAGAAAAATCGACCTGGCCCGTCCGCGACTTCTCAATATTTGTTGCTGAATTACCCGGCACAGACACGAAAAATCGTAAACAAAAAGAAGGCACCAAACACTGTTGATTATTGTTTTTTTTAATCCGTGTCTGTTTTGTTTTTGCCCCCTATCCCTCTTTTTCTTAAAAGTTCAAACAGTCCAAACAAATATCGTCACAATGTCTGGTAAAGTTCACGGAGGTAAAGGAAAGTCCGGAGCCAAGGAAGGCTCCCTCAAGTCGCAATCCCATTCCGCTAGAGCAGGATTGCAATTCCCTGTTGGAAGAATCAAGAGATATCTCAAAAAAACAGCACAATCTAAAATCAGAGTTGGTTCAAAGTCTGCAATTTATCTCGCTGCTGTGCTTGAATATCTTACAGCCGAAGTTCTTGAACTTGCCGGTAATGCTGCGAAGGATTTGAAAGTCAAAAGAATTACTCCAAGACACCTTCAATTGGCAATTAGAGGAGATGAAGAACTTGATACTCTTATTAAGGCTACAATCGCTTATGGTGGTGTTCTCCCACATATCAACAAAGCTCTGTTGCTCAAGGTGGAAAAGAGCAAGACCAGAACCAACTAGTTGTTCTGATACCACAAACTCCCGTTATTGCAGTTTTGGGTTTTATTTAGTGTATTATATCTTTGTATACTGTATCTCGTCTTTTTTTGTCTGTACTACACTGTTGGATGCGAGCTCCATTGATCCCTTTAAATATGTGTGCTTTTAATTTTCTTTACAGTAAGTATATACATATCCTCGTTAGATGTCATTTTGACCCATATCTCTCACAGTTACGAGTCGGGCAGTCGTATTTCTGTTCAAACAAACATCGTATTGCTCGTTTTCTCCTTCAATTGGTCGCAGACGGAGAACAGTCCATCCCGGTGGACGCACAGCGTTTGTCGGAAGTGTTAATGTGTATGCCTCAGTAGATGATGTTGCAGCTCCTGTGGCTGTGGCTGTAGATGTTCCTTGGGTAACATTGGTCGTTGCTGCACGTGTCTCCCCATGTGAAGCTGCAGATGTTGCCGAACTTGTTGATGTCGTCGTTGTTGCTGGTTGAAAAACATCACTCCGACATGTCGGACACACGCGTGACCTACCAAGCCAACTTTTCAAACAACCGTAATGAAGAATGTGTCCGCAATTGAGCTTCTTTGGAGCCCGGCGATGGTTCTTAAAATAACCTTGATCAAGTGACATGTCGTCTCTGCAAATAATACACAAATCGTCGTGCTCCAGATCATTCTCAGAAACGTCCCTTAGATTTTTACCCAAATCACGAGCAGCTTTAACCGAATTGAATAGATCTTTTGTATGTTTCACCAATTGAAGTGCAGAGGTGTACATATCCCCCATAAAGTTGACTGGAAGACGGTGAGCAGACATCAGACCAACAAAGAGGAAGGCAACAGAGCCCATTTTGGCCAAACTAAGTAAAACTGATCCAATTTTTGAAATCCACACTTTTGGCTCCCAGACTTCTTCTTCTGGGTTTCTATCGAGATAAGCCGATTCCACCACGTTTAGAATGAATTTGAGTGTTGAATCCAAAATATTCAAGTACACCATCAAGAAATCCAGACCAAAAATGAGGAAAACGTCTGCAGAATAGACAAACGACTGATCAATACAAGACTTGACGATCCAGTCGTCCATCACTAGAAAAATGTATAATACCAAAGTTGTTCTATTCAATAGGGTCTTTCTCAATGAAAATGAAACTTCTTCTTGTTGTCTTTGCTGTTGTTGGAATAGTAGATCCAGTCTGTCGTCAAGTATCCAATGGAAGCATTTCACAAACAATAATCCTCCAGCAAGTGCTCCAAGTAACAAGTTGTTGTGGTCACGGTAGACTGCAATTGTCATGAGCATATTGGTGATTGCGAACCACGATCTTTCATAGATATGCTCCATTTCAATGAGGCGCAGTTCACCAAAAAGAACCACCTGCAGCATTTTGGCAACCACAATGCTCACCACCATCAACCAGTTTCCGACAACCACCAGATGTATACCATTGAACATTTTGATCCCCGCAGAATACAGGTTGGGACTCTCGCTCAGCGCATCGTTCAACATGAACGCCGCCACGGCCGTACTAACGGCCGAGTATAAGAGAAAGTTCGACCTGCTCAAGTACGAAGCATCCATGGGGAGCTAAAAATATCGACCAAAAGGTATAAAACTAGTTCGGTTTGTTGAACAAAAGAACAAAGGATTATTTGGCAACGTTGTCTATATTTAAAATAATTCAATATTTTACTCACTTTGTGGAAACAAAGGGAAAAAATTCTGTCTAAGGGCAAAAGTCAGTTAACAAGAAAAAAAAAGGTAATTTGATTCTAAAAGCTTCTGGAGCCACTTGCACCCCGTAAAAGGGAATCATCGTACCCCTCACAACTTGAATTCCACCCCTTGTTATGAGCAGTCTGGCATTGAAGCTCACGACGCTTTTGGTCAGGCAGATTGCCAAGCCGGTCGCCAATGTGATCAAAACAGAGGCTAAAAATCATGACGCTTTCCGCAAAACGTGTGTCAGCGTGGCCCAATACTTTCATTTTTTAGATCAAAAACTCAAGCAGAGACTTTTGGGCAAGTCAGCAAACACAAAAGTTCGCCCTTTGAACGAAGCTAAGGCCATTCAGAATGGGGCTGAGATTTTATCAGAATCCTTCATATTTGGTGTCGCAGCATCAGCAATACTTTTCGAAGCCTATAGACAACGTGCCAAAGAACGCATTCGTCGCGAGTCTGTTGCAGACGATATCAAAACTCTTCAAGATGAGATTGAATACATCAAGTCCGTCCTCAAAAGCGGATCAGTTGCTAATATAGACGGTTACAAAGTCCCTGCAGATTATAGACCCATCATTTTGAAAATCGATGAGAAGGGTAATGTCACAAGTCACGAATGTCCAACTATAGAAGCACCCGCCGCAACAGAAACATCAGCTGTAGCCGCCCCTGCTCCTGCAGCCGCTCCTGCAGCCGCCCCTAGTACTCAGGACAACCCTCAAACTAAAAAACCTCATCCAGTTGAATAATTTGTTCGCACTCTTGTACATAGATATACACATTAATTAAGGTCATAAAGTTCCGCATTCATCAATCTTGCGTATCGTCATCATCGCTGCTAGACGTAGTGTTGTCTTCGTCCGAGCTGTCGTCCTCTTCATCATCATTTTCTTTTTCTTCTCCCGCCTCCCATTCTGCAACCTCCGATCTAAATTTTTCAACTTGCATGAAGACACCTTCCATAACCGGACCTGAAAAATCCAAACCCTTGAGCTTGCAAAATTCATCTTCACATTGGTCTAACAGTTCGTAAACGCGCGTCCGATCTGATTGGCCTGTCTGGGCTTTCACAAAAGTATACACAGCTTCGATCAGTTTGTTGCACCCCATCAAATACTGAACCATAGGATCTTTGTCACCAGGTGCACTAACTCGCAAAGTCTCCGCCAGCTCGTAGAATTGCTCAAACCTGCCCGATAAAGTCAATTCCCAAAGCAAAGCAGTGGTGTACATCGCCAGGTGTGTCTTGGACCCAGAACGGAATAAAGGTGCGGTGTTGGGCCGCAATCTATTTTCTGTCTGATAGTCTTTCCTATCCGGATCAATTCGATCGTCCAGTCCATTATCCACGACCTGATGAGGGTATCGACCTATAATTTCCGATAGTTTTGAGTCGTGCGAGTTCTGTATAAACCGAAGAAACCTCATGATTTTGTTTTGAAACGGACGGGATTCGCTTTCTAACGATCTCAATTCCTCAGAATCTCCAAAGATTCTCAAGAAAAGAGCAGAATTTCGAGACCTTGCAGCTTGAGATATCACATCATCTATTTCGAGCTTGTTTCCAGTTTGTTGTTCCAGAAGTCTTGCGAATTCTCTCTCGTTCAAATTTCTGAGAATCTCCAGTGCAATTGGCCAAAGCTCTCGCGTGTCTGTACCATGAACCCGTATGAGTTTGCTGAAAATTCGGTAGCTCATCTGCCAATTCCCACGCAAAACGTTGATGTGGAGTAATGTGTTTAGAATAGCTACATTCTGGTGGAAAATCGAGCCACTCAAACTGATATGGTGGTCCCACGCAAATAACTGCGAGCTTTCTGTGGCTTCTGAAAACTTCTGGTACTGATCAGCAGTAAATTGGTGTTCAGTAGGTATAATTTCCAATCCTGATTTTAAGGTCTCGAAATCTGCAACACATTCTTTTAAAAGAGGTTCAGGTGCAGGTATAGCATTGTGTGGCGGGGCAGGTTGTTTGTGAACGATGGTCTTACTTTCTTCACCAGAATCGTCTAGCCAGATTTCAAAAGAATCTTCAAGAATGCCATTGCGTTTGTTAGCGTTTTTGATTATATTTTCCAAGTTGTAGTTTGATCCGTCAGCTAAAAGAGTGTGAACGTGAGCATCCACAAGAGCTCCTAGCTGGTGCTGGTAGCGTACACGTGACGATTCTGGGTCAACACCAGTGGAGGGTCGTAGGAAGGGGGTATTGATGGACATGTGCAAGAACAGTTTAGGAGAGGTTAAATAAGTGATAGTGATCAGAGTCTTAGTTTGATTTTTTTTTTACACCACAAAAAAAAATACTTTTTCACGTCTACCGATGCAGATCAATCATATTGCGTCGATCGACGCTACTGTGGCGTCAGCCACTGTGGTGGATCCTCAATTTACTGATAAGTGAGCGCATCTCGGACAAAAAAATCTCATGAGTCAGCGAGATAGACGGTACCTCCTTTTTAACTTCCTCTTTATTAACCCAACTGATTCTAGTGTTTGACAATTTGTTGATGTTCAAACATTTACAAACAGTATTACGTAAGCCCCGAGTCAGAATGTCGTCACAACTTCCATCACACAATCCATACTTCAAGCTTGGTGGTAAAGATATTTGGTCTTTGATTAATGAGACTGCTGCTGCTGCTGAAGCTGAATCCGGTGAAAAAGTAGTCAATCTTGGGCAAGGATTCTTTTCATACTCACCTCCTGATTTTGCCGTTGCTGCAGCTAAAGACGCATTGGATGTTGCTGCAAACAACCAATATGCTCATACCAAAGGTAAACCATCGCTTATTGATGCATTGATTGACACTTATTCGCCAATTTATGGCCGGCAACTCACTAGAGATGAAGTCCAAGTTACCACTGGTGCTAACGAGGGAATGTTGGCAGTTTTCACTGGATTTATCGCACCTGGTGATGAAGTCATTGTTTTTGAGCCTTTCTTTGATCAATACATCTCGAACATTGAGTTACCAGGTGGAAAAGTTGTCTATGTCAAATTGAACCCTCCAGCTGATTTCAGTGAAAGAAACGTTTCCGGAGACGATTGGACAATCAATTGGGATGAGTTAGAAGCTGCAATTAGTCCAAAGACAAAGATGATTGTTCTCAATTCACCACACAATCCAATTGGTAAAGTGTTCAACAAGGAGGAATTGACCAAAATAGGTGAGCTGGCTGTCAAACACAACTTTTACATCATCTCCGACGAAGTTTATGAGAATTTGTACTACAAAGACTTTACCAGAGTCGCTCTTTTGAATGAAGAAGTTGCCAGAAGAACTCTCACTGTTGGTTCCGCAGGTAAAACATTTGCTGCCACTGGATGGAGAATCGGTTGGGTGATTGGCTCCAAAGAGACGATTCCGTATGTGACACTTGCCCACACACGTATCTGTTTCAGTACGCCTGCTCCACTACAAGAGGCAACTGCACAAGCATTGATTGCTGCCAAAACCAACGGCTATTACCAAAAGACAAGACAAGAGTACATCAACAAGTATAAGATCTTCACCTCAGTGTTTGATGAGCTTGGACTCCCATACACTGTTGCCGATGGTGGATATTTCCTGCTTGTTAACTTCAAGAAAGTCGAAATTCCAAAGGGAGTTGAGTTCCCTGATGAAATCAGCTCCAAACCAAGAGACTTCAAACTTGCTTACTGGTTGATCAAAGAGTTTGGTGTTGTTTCCATTCCACCAAGTGAATTCTATTTACCAGAAAACGCTCATATTATTCAGGACTGCTTGAGATTTGCTGTTTGTAAGGGTGACGATGTCTTGGAAGAGGCAGTGGTCAGATTGAGGGGACTCCAGAAGTACATTAATTGATCAGTTGGTGGATTCTGTATGTGATTCATGGGTAATTTTCAAGCGTCAAGAGTGATTCAGTTAAGCGGAACGAGCGGAACGAGTTAGCGAAGCGAGTGGGGTGTGGTAATTACCCCCTCATTGGCGAAAAAAAACAGTCATTCAACTGTCGTTCCCCCTTCACGGTTATACAGGTCGCTTCTCCCGTCGTTCGTCGTTAATTTACGTTACTCCAATGACTCGGTTAGCTTGTCATTGATCAAATAGACAATAACTCCTTCTCTATAGATTAACACTGACAACCATCACCCTCTTGACCCTCCTGACTATTCATACTCACATCGATCATCTGAACCTTGCCATCAGCACCGGTCGTATTCCCAATAGCATCATCAGTATTTTCATTTTGCAATTCCGGTAACAATTTAGCGACCCTTTTGAACAGGTTCTTGACGTTGTAACCATTTTTCGAACTTGTTTCAATAAAGAAGTTACAACCGAGTTTTTTGCAAAGACTTTCTCCTTCTTCATTTGTAATAATCTTATTGTCCAGATCAGATTTGTTACCCACCAGAATAATTAAAACATTTGATCCTCTTTCTTCTTTAATATAATTACACCATTTGTTGACGTTTTGGAACGATTCTTTGTTGGTAATGTCATAAACAATAATCGCCACATTTGAATCACGGATATAACTTGGAATCAATGACCTGAAACGTTCTTGTCCCGCCGTATCCCATAATTGTAGTCTGATTGTTTTGTCATCGAGATACATGGTTTTGGATAGAAAGTCAATCCCAATCGTAGCAGCATAATGAGAATCAAATGTATCATACATGAAACGCGTAATAAGTGATGTTTTTCCAACTCCTTGATCACCAAGGAACACTATTTTATATTTCGTAAGCATCTTCAAAAACACTCTTGTTGGTGATGTGTGCAATGTGATCAAGTGGCAACTGTAAGATCCCAGCTCTTTCAGCCAATCTGATTCCCAGACAATTAACTGTCAACCTGTACTGGTTAGTGGTCGTTTCCCTTGAGTGTGCTTGATTTCTTACACTCTGTGCTGAAACTTCCTAAACGTTGTCTCCTTCCGTTTGCTTAATTGTAAAAATGTGTAGTAAAATATTTCGCCATTCGCGAACAGGTGTTTAATTTTGGGGGGGACGAACGACGGCGACTAAGAGGCTAAGCGAGCCTCTCAAACGAGTTAGACAAGTCCAAGAGCCGTGAGTGAAGAGCTCAACTCCTTCAGCATGTATTCACATTGGACGGGGCATTGCTACTACAGAGCAGTTGCCGACAACCGTCACTCAGCCACTCGTTGTCACACCAGCCTCGCTTAAGTGATAGATTTGCACGCTTCGTGGCATTTCTCCCCCGGGCATCTTTTACTATCGTCATCATGACTATTGTACATTGCATTAATTATACAGAACCTGTCTGATCGCTCGTCGTTCCACTATCGCTCGTGGGAACACAAATCCAAAATGGCTCAGCCTGTATTCGGCCAACCTAATGGCCAAAATGATATCGAGAAACAAACATCTCTATTTCTTCTTACCACTCTTCTTGATACCACCACCAACTAATGGACCCTTACCAGAAGCCTTGGCTGCGAGTTCCTTCTTGGCCTTTTCAGCTTCCTTCTGACGTTGCTTGAAAGCAAGATCCTCCTCGTCCAACTCTTGGACCTTCTTCTTAGGTGCCTTCAATGCTGTGTGGTGTTAGTAAAATTCCATATACTACTTTACACTTATGGTCTTTCAGTAGGAAGGCAACGGTTTTTCGTCAACGTCTAGCTAAGAGATTGTTCACATATCCATTTTTGATCATCATTTAGACCAAGTGTGTTGTAATTCAAGTTCACTTACGCTTTGCTTTACCACCTTGTCTTCCAGACATGTTGCTTGGCTGATTTGATGATTTTGAAATGCTTAACGGAGAAGAGTATAAGGAGAAACAGTTCACCTTTTATATCAACAACTGATCTGTGGGAGAGAAAAAAAAATTTTCCTCCTTGTTCAAAATTCGTCCCATTAATATGGGTCTCTGTGTACGCGGGCTGCAAACCACCCATCGCTCATAACCCTTGGCTGATAAAGTATTTTGACAAGGTGAAAAGACAAAAGAACAAGACATCAATGACACCATAATAACAGTTTGGACACATACTATTGCATCTCAATGGCATACGAAACACTCAATTTATCATAACCGAGCATTCTGACTTCAATTATATACACCAAAAGTGTCTTTTTCACCTTTCGTTACACCCAATACAGCAATTTCCTCATAGTTCCCTATTCACCCTATGGGCATCTTAACAACCCCTGACAAAGAAAAGATCAAGCGAGCGGTGCCGAAGCAGACAAACAAGATTTTGGCTGCCGGTGTTGCTCAGCTGTATATTGCGTATCCGAACTCCGACGAATGGCAAGCGACTGGCCTAATTGGTGCTGTCGTACTTGCCGATGACCTTGTTGGTCATACCTTCTTTCTCAAAATTGTGGATATTGTAGGCAACAGAGGTGTCATTTGGGATCAAGAACTGTATGTTGACTTTGAATACAATCAAGATCGTTCATTTTTCCACTCTTTCGAAGGTGATACGTGCTATATGGGTCTCCTTTTCGAGGACAAAAGTGAAGCTACAAACTTCCATAAACGTGTCAAATCAAGAGATCGCCATGGATCTAAACAAACTGTCCAGAACAAACAGGGAATTGCACTCAAGAAGAAACCTGACGAACAACCGAAAAAACCCGGATTCCGCGGAGATATGTCAAATGAACCTGGTCTCACCAATGAACAGCGTGTGCGTCGTGCAAGAGGTGTGATCTATTACGATAACGAACCTCCTCCAGAATGGAGATCATTCTACAAAGAACTCGAGGGCGCAGGAATTACGGAAGATCTGATTGCAGAGAATAGAGAGTTCATAAAGGATTATATCGCTCAGAAAGGTGGTCCTTTAGTTGGTTTGGAGCCTCCAATTCCAAGAAAATATCAATTCAAGACGAGAACTGTCTCTCAGACATCACAAACAACCCAAACGAGCTCATATGGAACGGCTGGGAAGAAAAAGGCCCCTCCCCCACCACCACCACCTGCTGCAGCGGCTGCTACTTCCACCTCCCAAGGTGACTACGACTTCTCTCCGCCGGCCGATTTTGAACCAGTCTACACCAGTCACAGCTCTTCGGAATCAACTCCGGTTCCACCGCCAGCTTCTTCGACTGAATCAGCAACGACAACCCCTTCGCCAAGAGAATCAACTCCTTCCGCACAACCGACACGCCCTGTTCACCATAGTGTTCCCGCACCCGGTTACATGCCTCAAATGTTCAAAAATCAACAGCCACAGCAAATCACACCTCCACAGACCTTACCACCAAGAAATCCTCCCGCTGCTTTACCACCACGTACAAATGCTGTTCCTCCGGCTCCACCATCGAGAGGAGCTGTTCCTCCACCTCCACCATCGAGAAACCCTGTGCCTCCGCCACCACCGTCACGATTCGGTGCACAGGCTCCATCAGCCTCTGCAGCAGGAAGGGCGGCACCTGCTCCACCACCTCCACGGAGAGGTGCTGCTCCCCCTCCTCCACCGTCTAGAACCCTGCCACAGAGTCCAGCCGTTTCACAAAGACCAATTCCTCAGGTTCCACCAAGACAAGTTGCTCAGACTCCAGCCGCTCCTGCACTGCCACAACAGGCTATCCCACAAGCACCAGCACTACCACAGCAAACAATTCCGCAGGCCCCTGCTTTGCCACAACAATCCATCCCTCAAGCCCCTGCTTTGCCACAACAGTCTATCCCTCAAGCCCCTGCTCTACCACAGCAAGGTATTCCACAGGCCCCTGCTCTGCCACAGCAAGGCATTCCACAAGCACCGGCATTACCTCAATCCATTACACAGGCTCCTGCTCCCCCACCTGCTCCTGCACTTCCTTCATTTGGTCAAGCACCGGCTGCTCCGCCGCCTCCAGCGTTCCCAGCAGCCGATTCTACGCCTGCTCCTGCCCTGCCGCAAGTGGACGCCGGGAGGGATGCTCTTCTTGCGTCGATTCGTGGAGCTGGCGTTGGTAAATTGAGGAAAGTGGACAAATCGCAATTGGACAAGCCTAGTGTTCTCTTGCAAGAGGCTAAAGGTGAAACTCCTGTTGTTGCGTCAAGTGGAGCAAGTGCTGCTCCTGGCCAGCCTGCCTCGTTGGCAGATGCTCTTGCCGCCGCTTTGAGCAATAGAAAGGCCAAGGTGGCTCACAGTGATGATGATGATGATGGGGACTGGTGAAGAGTGACGAGAAAAGCGTATCATCAAAAATCCATGAACAAGTTAATGACAACTCATTCATCAGATGACGGAGGGTCACTAACTAATTAAATAACTTTCTTGTCTCGTCATTCATGTGCCGAAATAATAGGTAATTTTTTAGTAAGTGACGAGAAAAACGAGTCATTCGTGTTTACTACGTACATTATAACAGCACTAAATTGTTTCATTATATAATTAACGTTGATCACCAGTTGGTAGTCATTGGTGATCAACTGATCCCCAACCTACTATAACAAGCTCTTGTTGACCGACTCAGAGTCCCGTGACTCGTAAGACCCTTCGTCATTGTCCATCACTCATCGTACTTGACAACCCAAGTGTCCAACCACTTTGTCTTCTTGTCGTCAATCGTATCCAACTCTTTAACGCTCTCTGCAAACTTGAAACACATTTTCTTCAACTCCTTTGCCTGTTTTTCGGCCCCAACGATATCTTGATCGTATATAACAGCAGATACGAGTTCATCAACAAATTCTCCAACATGAAGTCTCTCCTTATTGAGTGAATCCAACTTGCTAGAATATTTGGTAGTATATTTGGTGGCTGGGAACGACTTTATTAGGGATGAAATAAGTAATTTCACAAGTTTGAGTTTTTGGGCCCATATGTTGGCATTTGCCAACAGTTCTGGATCAACAGATTCTTCTTCATCGAGTGATGCTGGAACTTCTGTATCCTCACCTAAACTGAATGGATCGTCGTCGTTCGACTCTGGGTTCTCAAGCCATTCAGTATACTCTTCCAAAGCATCTGCTATGAGTTGGTTTGACTCACGTAATCTTGTCTTAAAAACTCCTGATGAGCCTATAGAAACAGTTTTTTGAATACTTTCACAAGTTTCCCATATCTTACCAACTGAAACTAATCTGTCTGCTGCTGATGATTCATTCTCTGAAGTTTCATCAATATCCAAAACGGCCTCTAATTCGGCGATAAGACCCTCGTAAATCGACAAAAGAGTTCTGATCTCTTCAAGCAACGTCCCAACGAAAAGTTGTGAATATTTTGCGTTCTCTTTGATGAGCTGTGTAGCCAAACTCACTAGTAAAACTAGCGTCTTGGATGCCGCTTCGACTTCGTTGGCGCACGCATTGTAATTTTCTGCCTTCACCACCGGCTTGAACACAATTCCAAGCTTTGTTGTGTGTGCATGAACGAGTTTGCTGAGTTTGGTGAGTTGGTCTAGCGGATCTTCTAACTGCGAAGATTTGAGAGAAAGTGAAGGTTCATTTGCGTCTGATGCGTTGTTGAGTTTGAGAGGCTGTGACCAGAACTCAAGAGCTTCCTTAAAGGACACAAGAAGCTTCTTCAAGTCTTCTTTCGTTTTCGTGGTACCAGGCATTGTGATTACAGATTAAACTAAACGGTATTCATCAGTCAAAATATTAGTTATAAAATATTTTTCATACTGAAAAATTATTTCAGATCTCAAAATATACTGATTACCAAAAAATTGATTACCAAAAAATTGATCACCAAAAAATTGATCACCAAAAAATTGATCACCAAAGATTGATCTCCACGATCACTCTCTGTGGGAGTCTGATTACTTATGGGATATCATCTCATAATACTGACCTTCTTAATCTTCGCTTATTCAAAATGGGATTTTAGTACAAACTGTAGAAACAATACGTTTAGAAAATGTTGAAGACCAACAATTACGAACAAAGGTCGTCAGTTGTGAGGAGACTGCGGTAAGAAGGGCTGGCTTTCTATCGCAGTCAAACTACACATTTGTTTTGCTAGTCATCGGTCAACTATCAGATCAAGCAAGCGACTGCCGCACCCAACATCCACCATAATGGCACCTTCATCATTGTACCCCCTCCTGTGGAGCTAGCAACTCCTGATACAGTTGCCGATGAGGTTGCTTCTGAGGATGTGGTCGAGGTAGCCACCTCTGAACTTGTGGATGTGCTTGTGGTTGTACTTTCACTCTCACCTTCAAACCCTCCATAACAGTACCTCTCAAAACAGGATTTACACTGATCACCAACAGTTTCACCGTTGCGCTCTTGAGTACGACGTAAAATAGCACAACCAACACACTGAGCCCATTCTGGGTCCAACTCCAATTGTCCGCGTGTAGCCAAGTCGTAACCGTTTTGGATCATCGCATCTCTTCCCTCATAAGAAATAGTACTGATTGAGATATTTGAAGCATAAGAAATGTCATTGTTTGGCACATAGATCAACAATGGCCTTTTCACATCATACTCTCCTTGTTCCACAACCAAACTAGAACCGTTGCAGCCGAAAAAGACCGGTCTTTTGTTCAATCCCAGCTTAACGAACTCTTCAGGTCCACTTGGAAGGTCATAAAATGGTTCATCTGGAGCCACATGAGCCAGTCTTTCCTTTGTAACGTACAAAGAAGTTCCATTTGGCCACAAATCATCGGTGTTTCCTTCGTTATCAAAAGCCATGATCACATCGATCTCACGAGCTGGAACGAGTAATGGGTTGAGCGGGATAGCTTCATCTGCAATTCCACCATCTTCAAGAATGAGACCGGATTCAGCAGCCATCACAGAGTCGGTTTCGGAAAAGTTGCTATCAAAGAACGGATTTGGAACATAACCAGCCGTCACGATACTTTCATCAACGTTGAACAACGACAACAGCTCCTCGATGGTGCTTGTTGAGACGTTCAAACCAAGGGAGGATAATGCGCTTGGATCTTCCAAATAAACTGCATAGTCAGGTAATATGTCACTCGAAGAAGCGATCAAAAATGCGGAATTATCGAAGTCGGAAACACAGACGGAAACGTTTTTAGCTTCCGTTTCTGGTAAACCGTTCTTCAGCGAAGATCCCAGGTATTCGGTCGGAACAAATGAACCGGTTTCGTCATCCCAGCCACCAAACTCAAAGGGATTAATCTCCACGGACTCATACAAAAAGTCATATGCATCGGGACGACTTGCTGCAACCACAAGTGCGGGGAACGGCATTTCATGATTGGAAAATGCTTCGAGTTTGGTAATTTGCGACCATGTCAGATTTAAACCGTAACCTTCAAGATTGGTGAAAATGGTACGGGCTAAGTAGCGTCCGTATAAATCCACAGCCGTGATGTTAAAACCGGCTAACTTCTTTGGAACAATTTCCTCATACAGTTCTGTCCAATATGTAAGATCTGAGGTTGAAGGAGACTCAGTGAGATTCCAAATCTCATTACTTTCGACAATCTGTTGCACAGAGGACCAGTTTTGGTAAATCATACTCGAGAGAGTCAATGAACCTCCCGAAAGCGCCGAGATGTAAGCAGCAGAGTCTAAAATCCCGTGCAAAGCGTCGGTGTTATTTCCCGTTGTACGCGAGTCCAATGCTGCAAGTTCACCCGCACCTGTAAGCATAGCACGGTAGCCACCACCGGAAACAGCCAATCCGATATTAATTGTGTCTAAATCACTGAAATCGGTGCCGTTGTAATCTTCGAGCTCCAATCCCTCAAGGAAACTTGCCAAAATTGATTGTGTTTTGCTCTGGCGTTGTTGGATCCACGATATTTCAGCATCCGAAATGTCTGTGTTGGCTCTTAAAAGGCCAGAAGTTTCTTGATCTGCCCCCAAACTGTTGGCGGAAGGACATTGCACGTAACTTGGAGAGTACAAAGACTCTGCTAAACCAACACAGAGTGTGAGAAGGGTGACTTTGCTCAACATTGCCGTACCCTATTTCTCTCCTTCCGGTTGTACCAATTGGCCAAAGATTATCTTGACTTTTTATATTTCCAGTAATTCTACCAGGGGTGCCCATATTTACCCAATTAGGAAACTGCAACTATTTCAAAAAATAAAAAATAAAAAAGCTTATGCACTAATCAACAGGTACCAATTTCCAAAGATAACAACATTTTATCTGGATTCCATCCGAATCCGGTATTTTAAGTTTGTGTTACCGACTGACTCGGGCAATAACTGCATGGAACCCATCAGTTAAGAAGCTAGTACGTACTGAAACATAACCAAGATTCCTCATAAACTGACACATGTGATCCAACACGTGTGCAGGGTCTGTTGAAGGTGATTTGGTATTTTTTTCGAAACAACAAGGGACCAGTAGTACTTGGGACACAATTCCCTTTTCGAGCGAGACAACATACTCTGCAATGTTATAGGCGAGATCTCCACAAAGCCCCAGACCAACCACAACCACTGTTAGTGCGGTATCACGGTGATTCAGGGCACGTTCCAGCACAACCACTGGTTTTGCGGTATTAAAGTGATTCAGGGCACGTTCTAGCACAGCCTCGAGATCGCGCACGTTAGATACATCTTTAGTTATTGTGAGTAGGTTGCCCGAACTTGATTGGGTTGCGCGAGAATGAGCATGTAGAAGGGTTGCAGTGTTTTTCGACTCGGGCTGTAATAATCTATGGATTCGAAGATTCGATTTCAATCGCTGGGAATTTCCATCGACACAGCAAACTTTGAGACCGTAATGTTCGGTTAGTATTCGGGATAAATATCCTTTTCCAGCACCGATTTCCAGAATCAGCGAATTGTTGGAGTGTTCCGCGATGATTTTGGCAAACGGAAGGGTTCTCGCTTGTCTTGAGGTTGACATGCCAAGGAGGAGGCTGGGGGGCAGGTCATCCGAGAAATCCGGTGGATCCGGGTCGTTCAGGGGGGCACCTAACGAACCGGTCATCTATGCGGTGATGACGGTCAACCAGCTAGTCAATGACTGTAGTTGAACACTGCGTTGCGAGCGAGGCTAGTGACCAATCGATTAGATTACATCTACTTGCGAAATACTTATTTGCAGAGTGGAAATTCGCGGGCGATTGTGTGATCCATAGTAATCCATGATGATAACTACAACAACTACAGGTTGTATAGTGTAGTGGTTATCACTTTCGGTTTTGATCCGAACAACCCCGGTTCGAATCCGGGTACGACCTCTTTTTTTAATTTCGAAAAACTTGGCGTTTTAGGGACCAAAGAGTGGCGGCAGGTCCTGAGATGTTGACGGTTGCTGTAATGAATTATTGCGTGCACCCACGCCTGTATTTTATCGGCACAAACATAGTAATCACTAGTAGTCGCACGCCATCACGTACTATAGATCTGTCACACTACTTGATTTTCTAGATTTTCTAGATTTTTTTACATGTAAAAAAGTTCAAGTGATCAGAGGGGAGGACAAGGGGGAGCAGCAGCAACAGTAGAGAATGGTGAAGAAGGCAGGCGGATACGGCGACTGGGTTGCGAGAGACTCGTGGAGCCCACAAGGTTGAGGTCCGGCTGCTTGTCAAGACATCGTGTGCTCCGTCGTTGACTCGTCGTTCGTTGGCCGTTCCTTTGGCGACGCACGACCTTTGGCGGGCAAAATTTTTTGATAACCATATTTCTAGCAATTACACTGCTGTTAACAACCAACACTGTCACCATAAACACCACCAAACATCACACAATGAACGGAGAAGCCTGGTTGTTCATCTTAGCAGTTGTTGTTAACGCAATTAACTTGTTTTTGCAAGTTTTCTTCACTATTATGTACAGTGACTTGGAATGCGATTACATTAATCCAATTGAGCTGTGTAACAAATTGAACAATTATATTGTTCCAGAAGCTGCAATTTCTGGTGTTTTGACGTTGCTGTTCTTAATTAATGGATACTGGTTCACCTTTTTGTTGAATTTGCCACTTTTGGCTTACAATGCTAACAAGATTTACAACAAGAACCATTTATTGGATGCAACTGAAATTTTCAGAACTTTATCCAAACATAAGAAGGAGAGTTTTATTAAGTTGGGATTCCATTTGGTGATGTTCTTCTTCTACTTGTACAGAATGATTGCTGCGTTGATTGCGGATGATCTGTAAGTGCGGTGACGACGAGCGAAACGAGCCGTTCGGACGACTCATTCGAGCTGCTGTCTAGCTGTTGTCGAGCTACTTTCTACTGTCGTTCAAACTGTCGTTCAAACTGTCGTTCGGGTTGTCATCAGTCGTCTCGTTCGTCCCGATCGTCCCGATGGCGTCACTGACGACGGCCGTTTCTGATTACAATGGTGAATAAGCTGGTTTCTTCACCACTGTTTTCGGTGTTATATAGTGACTCGCGTACTCGCGAAGCGAGTCATTGAAGTATATTAAGAAGAAATAAAGAATGTGTATGCGAAACAGCCGTGGCGCGGTCACGAGCCGGCCAGCCATCCACGCCGAGCTGGAGAGTTGTAGATCTAGTAGAGTGTAACGAGCGTTGTGCAAACGTCGGCGACGACACGTCTATCGACCGCTCGTCATTCGCTCGTCATCCTCTGCAGCTGCCCATTCAACACCCGCAGCTTATCAACCACCCCGCAATTCGGGTCGATTATCTTTTTCAGCCCCATCAATTTCATCTCGACTCCTTCAAACTCGTCGTCTGTCTCCGTCTCCCTTCCCTCCTTCAACTCACGCAATCTCCTGTAGACACTCATCTTGAACTTACCCTCTTTAGACAGCTTCAAATGTTTCGCACGAAGAGTATTCAACCTGCTGTTGAGCATGTTTCTCTGCTCGCGTATGTTGTAAATGCTCAAGCGTTTGTCGTTTTTCATTCTGTTGAGCTCACTGAGCTCATTGAGGATCAGATTGTTCGTCAGATGAGTATCGATCAGGGACGAGAAATGGCTGTCGATCGATTCTCTGTAACTTCTGGTGAAGGACGTGAACTTCCGCGTTTGCAGCGGTTTCAGGTCCGCTGGAGGAGCCTTGTCTCGCAAATAGTCTACCAGAACCTGCTTGATAACGTCAAGAGCGAGAAGCTTCGACCTGTTGGTCGGCAAACGTGAGTACTTGATCTCAAGGTTGTTTGTCTTGCGGCGTTTGTCTGGAGGCGTGTGGAGTTGCGGGTGGAGGGTCTTGCGCTGCGCAATGGCAGACTGGTGCAGCGCAGTGAGCGTTGACTTGGCCGACGAGGCCCTCTCAATCGCAGTCTCGTCGTCCCCATCGCTCGTCTCGTCGCTCGACCCTTCGCTCTCCTCTGACGAGCTCCCGTCGCTGGATGCCTGTGTTTGTGGCGTCTTTCTCGGTCTTCCAGGGCCCCTCTTTGGGGTGTCCTCCGTCGGCGCAGGAGGAGTTTTCCTTGGACGTCCAGGAGTCCTCTTTGGAGTCTGTGGGGTCTGTGGGGCAGACGTTGGGTTTTTTCTGGGCCGGCCAGGCCCTCTCTTGGGGGTCTCCTGTGCAGATGGCCCCGGGAGCGGGTTCTTCCTTGGTCGTCCGGGGGTTCGTCTGGGAGTCTCCCTGGAAGTCTCACTTGTTTTGGGGGTCCGCTTGGGAGTCTGCTTGGGAGTCTGCTTGGGAGTCTGTCTTGGGGTCCGCCCTGGCGTCCGCCTGAGACCCAGCCCCTTCGGGGTCGTCCCCCTCGGAGTCTCCCTGGTCCTTGGTGTTCCCCCCGGCGAGATGAATGAGCTCAACTCCGGAGTCGACGCGTCCTGGGACGCGACCTGTTTAGGTGTAGAGGGTGTTCTCACCTTTGGCGAGCGGAACCGTGGCGATTTTATAGACTTTGGTGTTCTCAGCGTCTGTGGACTCGTGGCCGTTGATTTGGGGCCACGCGTGGCCGGACGCAACACCAGCGTGTCGAGATTGATCTGCCGTCTGGCAGAACCGCGTTTGCGGGCCTCTTTTCGTGCTTCCCTCGACAGCATGTTAGCGTGCGGGAATACTCGGTCTCAGACGCAGCAATTGGTGTAGTTTCGGGCGGAGTGTCCGTTTGTACTGCCCGTTTCGCACCTTGTTCGCACCTTGTTCGCACCTGCTTCGCACCTGCTTCGCACCTGCTTCGCTCTAACTTCTCTCTTGGTTCGCTCCGCTTCGCTCGTATTGCTTTGCTTAGCCAAAAAAATTCTCGCGAATGAAACGAACAAAACACTTCACACTTAATTAACACCAGCAATAACCAACTCATTACTACAACGTTGTGGTATCCATTCGATAAACATTGTCACACGACAGCCTTCAATTCATTTGCTAGTCAATTGCTAAAGGAGATTCATTAATCAACAACAAAAATTAGTTGAATTCCGTTTATACCTCCCTTGTTCCTGTTTGCCTTTCGATTGAGTTTAGTTCATTCGTTTGTTGTTCGTCGTTTGTTTGTTTGATTTGAATTCGCTTTTTGCTCAGTTGCTCGCCCGTCATGTCTCCACAGCCAGAACGCGCAACGTCGCCCGACCATGACTTCGTCAATAGCCAGATCCCGCTCCCAAAACCGCCTGATAACCCGGCAAACACCGTGCCCTCAAAGACCCTGTGGATGGGCGACATAGAGCCCTGGTGGGACGAGGAACACGTCACTCAATTGTGGTCAAAACTCAATAAGCGTGTGCTGGTCAAAGTCATCAAACCAAAACAGGCCGCTCCGTTGGACGGAACCCCGATCCCAGGACCTTCTTTCACCCATTCTGGCTACTGTTTTGTCGAGTTCGAGACCCCCGATGATGCAAACGACGCTTTGTCTCTCAACGGAACGCCCATCCCAACCACATCAGATAAGTTGTTCAGGTTGAACTGGGCCTCGGCTGCCACTCTGAACTCTCAGGTGGCTCAGACCCCTGAATACTCTCTGTTCGTCGGAGATCTGTCCCCTGGTACAACCGAGGCTCATCTGCTCGCTCTTTTCCAGAACCATTTCAGCACCGTGAAAACAGTCCGCGTCATGACCGACCCTTCAAGCGGGTTATCGCGCTGTTTTGGATTCGTTAGATTCAGTTCCGAGGAAGATAGAAAACGTGCTCTGGTCGAAATGAACGGCAAATGGCTGGGTGGAAGACTCATCAGAGTCGCTCTGGCAACCCCAAAACACCAAAACGCCCTCTATCGTAAGAACACCCACGCAATGGCCCAGGCAATGGCAGCCCGTATGCCTATGGATCCAATCGACCAACAGAATATGTATATGGGGGGGCCAGGTGGATTGCCTCCAATGGGATACTACGGTGCGCCAGTGGGAGCACCGGTGGGAGCACCGGTTGGTGCCGTCGGTGCCGCCGCCGCTGCGCAAGCTTTCAATGACCCAAATAACACGACGGTTTTTGTTGGTGGACTCGCAAGCAACGTTGGTGAGGAAACGTTGCTCACTCTTTTTGAGCCATTCGGCCAAATTGTTCACGTTAAAGTCCCGCCAGGAAAAGGCTGTGGCTTTGTCAAGTTCACTCAACGCGAAGACGCTGAAAAGGCGATTACTGGTATGCAAGGGTTCATTATCGGTGGGTCAAGGGTGAGATTGAGTTGGGGTCGTTCAAGTAATAGAGCTCATCATCAGCAACAGCAGATGCGTGCACCATTTGACTTTGCTGCTGCCGCTGCTGCGGCCGCTGCTGCCCAGCAACAACTGTCCCCTGGCTCGCAGCAAGGTGTTGAATATGGTGGTGCTCCTCAAGGTGCCTCCGGTGCTGCTCCTGGTATGGTTGGTATTCCAGGACTTGCTCCCGGCCCGATGTTTTACGACCCATATTTTGGTCAACCGCCACAACCGTCCAGCGAGGGAGGCAGCGAAGGTGACATTCTTCCTCCTCTGGCTCAACAATTTGTGGACCAAAATGGGCAGGTCTACGTGCAGCATTTTGGGATTGCTGAGATGAGTGAGGAGCGTATGGAATGAACACTCCTCACACCATACAATTGTTGTCATTCAATTCGTCCTTGTTCCAATTGAGTCACGGCGAGAAAAAACGACTAGCTCGGTTCTGCCTGCTCGTGTTTTGCTCGTCCATTTTCATTTGTTTTGTTGTTTTTGTTCTGCTTTTCTGTTCTTTGTTTGTTTGTTTGTTTGTTTTTCGAGCTGTTGATGGTTTTCGTTTAGTTTTAGTTGAGTTCGAATGGTGTTCCATTCGTCTGCCGCTTCGCTTGTCCCACTGCTTCTTCATTACTATGGAAGAGTGAATGACGCAAGTCATTTGCTCATTTTTCGAGTCATTTGTTGGTAAATACATAAAATGGCGAGCGAAGCTCGTCTTGATACCGTTGAATTATAAACGTAAACCTGCGGGGAATGTGATTACTGCTGGCCACCCGTCGTGGTCGGCAAGTTTGGATACCCCGCCACCATTCTATCCACGTCCTCCCTGCCCATTCTTGTCCACTCTTCGATCGAATAAAAGTCCGTGATCTTTCTGTTCCACTCCATTCTCGTTTTTATCACCTCTGGGTCTTCGCCCGGATAAACTTTATTCCGCAGGGTGTTTCTCAGGTAACTCAAATTCTCAACACCCTTTGCAATATCCAGTTCGTCGAAAATCGGCTTTAGTTTCTTCTCTTTTAATCTGTTACAGAACCTTGGTGACTTTCCATTTGAGCTGATCATGATTTGCAACGGTCCATTACGGTAAGTTGAGCCAAAGTAAAAATCGCAGTTTTTTGGCTTATCAGCTAAGTTAACGTTCAATCCTAACTGACGACATCTATAGTAGATCTTAAGACTCTGCTTATAGTCATCAATGCAAGTTAAAACCATTGCAAACCTGTTCTGTTGGTAATAGAGATCGATCTTCTGGCAATCTTGTTCGTTTTCAATATCAAGTGATGTCAGATCAACGGAGTCTTCATACATTGTAAGATCGCACATTTCAAACTTGCGTGGGATGACTTTGTAGAGTAGGCCTAATTTCTCGTACTCAGTGAGCGTCGGCTCAAGGTGAGGTGAGACGATGGTTATTTTGGCATCAGCCTGTAGGAGATGGTTCACTCTAGACAGAGCCACCTCTCCGCCTCCGACAACAAGCACGTGGCGGTCTAATTGTTAGTGATGAGCGACAAACACAGCGTTCGCTGTCGACCGCTGGATGTCCAAGTTCAGGCTGAGCGAGCAATAATCATCACGCGGTGACGATCGTGCTACTCGAAGTCGACGTTACTTACTTTTGACCTGCCATGCCAGCATCAATGAGCCATTTGGCTCAGGAATGTCCACTTTTTCACTCATACCGTCCACACTCATAGAATGAAGTGGTTAATTTTTCATTTTCAAATTTTTCACGCTCGAAATTTAGATAAGATAAGACTACATCAACTATAAATACAAAATGACGAGCATAACGAGCGAGACGAATCATTAAGCAATTCCAGTCTCTCGTCTACCTCCATCTCCTATCGTACATCGTACACTCCTCGTCATTTGTCAACACTGCTCCCGTCGTCATCGCAAGGCCAGTCACTTGCCATTCCTCAGTCGCCGCTTCTTCTTCACCCTTTGTCCTGTCTCGTGACCACGTTTTCTCACCGCTTCGCGCTCATCATCCGATGACACAGTATCGACCGTTTCAGCTAGCTGCTCCAATGCATCGGCAAAGTTCTCGCTGTCGCTGTCGTCATGATTGTCGACACCAACTGTTCTTTTTTCTACCGCTCTCCTCGACCTCACACCGGAAAACAAACTTATCGGTTCGACAGGAACTGACATCTTCTGCGTCTTCTCTTTAACCTCTTCGTCGGCAACAACAATCGCTGCGGGCTTTTCGTCAACAAGAACTTCAGGTAATAGATTGTAGTAATCTTCAATACCGGAAATATCGTTTTCTTCCTCTTCACTATGGCTGAGAATCTCTGTCACCTCTTGTTCATCAAAACTCACGTGGTGATTGTCCACTCCAGGTGCCCCATTTGACGCTGGTGGAGAGTATTGACTGGCCTGTTTTGGGGCGGTTTTCTTCTCCTCCTCCTTCCAAGCCTTTGCCCCAGTTTCCACCTCTTCTGTCTCTATCATCTTTGTTAAATAACCTTGGTGCTCCACAAGTATTCTGGCTTCACCTTCGTCCTCCAGCCCATTACCCTCATCATCACCTTCGTCACCATCCACACCTCCCTTCTCCCGCCCCTCCAAACCATCCCACTTCTCCTCCAACTCTTCAATTGTCGACAATACAAACTCAATAAGTTCGGGTTTAGGTTGGGTCCTTGATAACAGCCATTTCTTCACCACATAGTTGATATCAGGCATCAAACGACCGCGGTCGTCCCTCAATCGAACGATAAAAATTTCCGTGTCGGTCACTGTATATATCTTTTGAAACAAAACCAATTCACCCAGATGCTTTCTCAACTCGTTTGTGAAGTTCTTGAGAGCAAAGTTGACCGGTTTGATCTTGCTACCACTCATTCCATTGTCAGTTTTGTAACCGATATAAACTGGTAAAAGCGGTATGATATCGACTTTTCGTGAATTAAACGTGTTCACTTCTTCTGGAATCGTTGTTTTAATAAGCTCACCAGATTCATCGATTTCTTGTACGATATGTTCCCAGGTAATTAATTGACCCATCGTTATTTTCTTCTTCGAAGACCCTTCACCCGCTTCAAGTTCTTTATCTTTAACCCCCGCACCATTCTTGGATTTACCCAATCCCAATTTGCTCAATCGATTCTTCAAATAAGGTGCATAATGGGTGCCTTTCTCCAAGCTCTTCAAAAGCCAACTATCTCCTCTTTGGGTACGATTAATAACATCTTGAATCTCATACATCTGCTTCCTCACAGCAAACGATTTTTTCTCTTTACAACTCACTATGAGAACCTTCGTTGGAACGTGGATGTATAGTCCAAATGAACTCAGAAGAGTGGTGGTATAAAACTGGTACGCTTCCATCTCCTGTTGGTCTAGTGCTGGATCTTGTAATGGTATGACTGCAGTTCGCAAAGCAGCAGAACTCTCTCTAAATTTACTGTAATAGAACGACCGGTCCGCCGGACCAACCAATTGGTCCCTCAGCAACCACGACATGGGTGGGATGTTGTTGTTTTGTTTATCAATATAAGGAAGATGTCTACTTTCGTGTAGATTGTTTTTTGCAAATGTATCAAAAAATATTCAATATATGAACATCCGTACACCAGTATCCTGTTCCCAAACAAGCAGACGAGCAAACAACGACCAAAGATGCAATCACACTGCAATCACACTGCAATCAGACTGGCAACTCAATAAGTACGTGTAAACTACGCTCCCAAGATGTTTTGTTCCAATATTATGAATATCACCCTCCTTCTTCCCCCTCCTCTACTATATTTAATCAATAACTTTTTTAAATATGGAATAAATAAAATTCGGGATTTCATCCAACTGAATACTTCCTCATTGTTACCAAAAACTCTCATTAACGTTTCGTTTATACAAAGGAATCTTCCCTTTTCTTACCACGTACAACATCATCGATATAAACCCCTCAGACCACCTGACTCAGTTCTATATGCTCGTTCATTTTCATTAACCTACAACATCCTCTTCCCTTATAGCGTAATGGTTATCGCGTTCGGCTACGAACCGGAAGGTTCCAGGTTCAAGTCCTGGTGGGGGAGTAGATTTTTTTAATTTTTTTTTTACAAAATCCGTTTTTCTTTCGAAGTGACTTTTTTTACCGGATGAGTATGATCTTTTTCATTTGAAGAGACAAAAGCTCACAATGGCACGACTACTTTATCATAACACATGAACTACGTACGGCTTTACTTGCGAACCGCATCGCTAGCCGTGAAATTTCTGTGAAAGTTTATTATATTTAAAATGTAACTGTTTTATGCATTGATGTTCGCTTCACCATGGGGAGACGCAACTCACAAATGACTCGCTAGGCTCGTAATTTTGCTCATCACTCGCTCTCCTTACTTGTTTTTCCTTCCCCATCAAGCGTGTCCATCTCAATACTCTCTTGGTAGGCTGGAGAACCGGGCCTTTCATGCTCTTCTAAAACCATTTCCTTAATCTTCGCTTTAGCCACTGCTTTAGCCTGGTTCAACGTCGCCTGGACGATGGTCAAGCCGGGACCTAACATTTGAGTACTATAACCAAAGTAGATTCCCGTCGAAACAATAATAAGTAACATGAACAATAACGGATTTCTCAAAATGGCTGTAAACTCGTTCCATCCTAAAACAACAACCAATATGTACATGTAAAGTGGAATCGAAGTTGTATTGGAGATAATCGATCTCTTCGCTTCAATGTAAATAGCGTCCATCTCCTTCTTGGTTTTAGTCAAAACAGAATTTTGTTGCTTGAGTGTTAACAAAACAGAGAAGCTACGGGATTCATTGGTAATATTTTCATCATCTTCATCATCCGACTCATCTTGAGAGATTTCAATGTCTGGCGTGATTTCCTCTCCTTTAGTTTTAGTCACCATGGTAGACAGTAGAGGAAGTAACTTGATTGCCAAATCCCTTGCCTTATTGAACTGTTGATCAACTTCTGTACCGTTTTTCCACATCTTTGGTAATCCAGCCTCATCGTATCTGAAATTGTCCTCAAATTTATTCCTAAGGATTCTAGAAACGGTGTCTTCAGTGACAAAATCATGAACAACATGTCCAAATTTGGCCCAGAATGCTTTTTCAATTTCTTGCAATGTCTTCAAGTTTTCATCGTTCGAAAGCCCAATCTGAAAATCAACATCTCCGTTTGCATTAGTATATTTAGAAACAACATTCTGAAACTGTTTCTTGAAATCTTGCAGAACTTCATCCCATAAATCTTCCGCTGGATCAGAGACACGATCATGCAGACTTTCTTTGAAACTGGTTTGAAATCTTTTGATCAATTTGGATATCAATGATTTTCTTTCTTTCTCTCTCAGCTCATCAGAAGTCTCCTTCAAAGCTTGATCAAAAGAACCCAATTCTTTAGTGAACGAGAAAGACTCATCAATTTGCAAAACCGAAGCCTCGCCAATGAATTTCTGTCTTATTTCACCCAATTGAGTTTCCAAAATCTCTTGGAAAGAACCGAACTTCTTGGATTTTTTCGACGAGATAACGTTTTCAGCAAATAGTTTCAAATTCAACTTGATCAAGTCGCCAAGATGAGAAGAATGGATATCTTTGAGTTCTCCATCAATTTTGCTCAACAAATTAGCTCTCCTCTCGAGATAAACCGAATTTGTATAACGTGAAGCATCTTCATCGTATAGTTGAGTACTTTTGTTTCTCAGTCTCGTGAAGATTTCAGCCAATTCAGAACCGGATTCAATTTTGGTAAAATCCACAGTTTTGAATTCAATTTCAAATTGATCATATGCATGTTGTAAGATTTCGTCACATCTGAACCTGGCAACAAGAATTTGTTGGGTTGGAAGATCTAAGTCCTTGTTAAGCTCAATTTGTTGCCAAATTTGGTCCATATATATCGTCCAAGCATCGAAAGGAACGTTACGATGGTACTCAGATTTGAAAAGTTCATTGCCTGAGCTGAACTTATCACCGAGAACTTTGATATCATGTTCGAAATTGGCAGGTTGAAAATGTTTATGAGCAATTGACACAAAATCAAGATCAAAGAAATCACCAATTTTTGAGTCTTGACAACTTTCAGGCTTACTGAGTTCATTCCAAATCTTATTCAAATCGGAAGTTAAACTGTTACTCAAATTCTCAAGTGGAGTCATTCCTGTGAAATCTCTGATAACAAATAAAAGAAGACATTTTTGTTTGCTTGAATGGAAGAGAGCCAAGTTCACCTCAAAAACTGTCTTGAGAAGTTCCATGTTGGCACCTTGGTACAATCCAACTTGATGTTCCCAGATATTGACGATCAAGACTTCTGAGGTGGAGAGGGCGAATAAGGCTGATTTTCTTTCGAAGTCTTTATCATCAGCTTTTTCTCTTCCATCAACACCCTCAACATCCAAAACAAATATATGATTGTTATTTGGAAGAGTCCCAGATTCGGATTCTGCTGACGAAATGAAATTCGCATGCGACATCCAAATACCTTTTGTAGTTTGTTGCCTTTTAGTTTCATCCATGACATCGAACTGAGTACCAAACAGTCTGTTAAGTAAAGTCGATTTTCCCGTTGATTGAGATCCAAAGACTGAAACAATGTGATAATTCAGCCCATTTCCATCTTTTGAATCATAGAAACGTTGTGCATACTCCAACAAATGGGAATTGAACGTTTTGTTCTCATCGATCAGTTGTAGAGATGACGACGATCCAGCCAATTGTGTGGTATCCAATTGTGTAGTGTCCATTTGTTCAACTTGTGCGAGATCACCGATCGCTGCTGCAATGAAAGACCAAGTAAGATTGGGCGTTGTACAGAGATCAAAATAGTTGTGTTTTGGTTTTTTTTGTCGTGATGATATTGGCGATACAAAAAAAGGTGGTTCGCGCACGAACTTGGTAGCAAGTGCACAGCCTTGATTTGGCTAGCTTGGCTTGTCATGAATCGAAGAAGCTCGGCTGAAGAGTGATGATTAGACCAGAGCGAACGGAGTACTGGGAATACTAACAAGAAATTCCAACAACCAACGTGAGTAATTTGTGTCTAGTCTCCTCAAAACAAAAAAGGATAATGCTCGTCTTATCCAATAAGATAAAATTTCCTAACCGCTGGTATCTTGCAGCCTCTGACTCTCCGCTGCTTGCAAGATCCGCCGATGAAAAAAACACCCGGACCTCTTTTTGCTTCACACTACACCTCATCCTTCCCAGAGTGCAAACTTCTTCATGGACGAATTACCACAAACAGACGAACCAATCAATATCGCAGGATTTCCCAAAGAACTGCTAGATAAGATACTCTTTTATGCCGATAGTAATGATTACCTCTCACTTTTACTTTCTTGCAAGCTGATATACTCTAAATGCTGTCTAACAGTATTTCGACTTAAACCCCTTCGTTTACAATATGTCGCAAATAGATACAGTTTGTTTCATGACCAATGTCTAGATGGCACATGGTGGGTATTACAATTTCTAGACAAAAATCCCGAGGCATATAACGAAGTCAAAGTGTTTCATCTTCAAAACGAAGCTACAAAGCGCGCCAAAAATAGTCACGCGACCATCAAACCCAAGTTCAATGACAAAGACATTCCGACATTGTTGTTATCTAAATTACCAAAATTTGAATGTTTGAGGTATCTGAAAATAGACATTAGAGATTTAACATTCATGCGACAAGCGTTGCAAAATCTCCCAGCTCAACTAAAAGCACTTTCCATAGACATTAACACTTCTCATCCAAAGTTCAACCATAAGAATGCTATTTTACCAGAGATTAGTGCGAAGTCACTTAAAGCACTAAGTATATGTTCTAGCAGCAACAAACCAATAATTTATGGTAAGCTTCGTACGAGACATGTCTTGAAATTACCAGGAAGATTTTTGGTAGAAGAACGCATATTTTCCGAGGCAGTCAGAGATCAGTTTGAAAGTGAAAGTAGCAGTATCAAAAAACAAGCATCATTGAAATTTTGTGGTGAAATGGTTGCAAAATTAATAGAATGCAATTCATCAACCCTTTATACTCTTGAAATAAGAGGGTTGGATGCTAATTGTGTTTTTGTCAACGAGAATGCAACAATGCACTTGAAAAGTTTGAGGGTTATCAAACTTTGCAATCTTTCCATACCGAGGTTAGGTTGGTGGCTTCCACGTTTAGAAGCCAAGAATCAAAATAGACGTTCATTTGTGCCGTCCGACCCGACGTTGTGTCTCCCACCAATAGTTGTGATTTTCAGCAATCTGTTTAGTAGTGTTGAGGGGGGAGAGAGCAGGTGTCGTGCTAGGTTTTTTGGGGATCCGGAGTTTCAATGGTTTAGTATGGGAGGACAGGCGAAGGAGTTTTGGGAGAGCTTATACTACAAGTGAGGGGTTAGCAAGACAAATGGAGGGCAGATCAAACGACCAGCAAAACGAATCATCATCTGCTTCGGCTTGTTCCGTCTTCTACGGACCTGTTAGCGAAACGAAAATATAGATAGCAGGGAAGCTATGAAACTGTTGATTAATTTGATTTTGAACGACGAACGGATTGAGTTGTTAGTCATTGTAGTCTGCCAGTTTAATTTGACCACAGATATGTAGCCGCCTACCAAGTGCGAAGTTATTCAATCGGCTAGTCGGTCGCTTACGTCCTGCTTCGCCTGTGGTACGCACGGTCGATCGCGCGTCGTTACGGGTCGCTCTCTCGCTCTATTTTTCGAGACAAAAAAAATACATTTATAATTCACCATACTTCATCTCAGTCACCTCCTTAACAGCATCCCTCAGAATCCTTCAACTAATCATGGCAGTTACAGACGTCCAGGCGAAACTCAAGAAGTCATTGGCTCGGTTCAAAGAGAGGTGAGTATCGATCAATATCTATTACAACCACGTTATACTAACTGTTGACTAGAATCGAGAATGGCTCGTACTATGAAGCACAACAAACTATGAGAGCGATCATCAACAGATACGTGAATTCCAAGAACTTTGATGCTGCAATTGAATTACTATACCAAAGTACGATGATTCTAATGGAATTCAAACGATTTGACGAAGCTTCAGATCTTTTACTGTACATGGTCGAAATATTCGAAGCTGAACAAAAACCAGCAGAAGAGTTCCAAAAACAACATCTTTCCAAACTCATTGAACTCATGAACTTTTTACCTGATGATGATGCGAATCTACCAAATCTTGCCAAAGAACTGTCGAAATTCTCTACGAAACAAGCCAACAGCGATGCAGGGTTCCCTACATTGAATTTTGTTTTGGGCGAGAAATTGTACTACAGTGGTAATCAAGACTTGGTCAACACGAGTGAGTCTTACCTTTTACTTAGTGGTGAAAATCCTGCTGCTTTCAAGCTACTTGTTGAGCTGGCCTTTGGCTCGTACTTAAGAGACAGCAACGTTGAGTCGTTTGGACTGTATCTTGCACGTCTTGTGCTTCCATACTTGGTTCTTGGGAATGTCGAGTTTGCTCGTCAAGCTTGTTTGGAGATGATTACGAAAGTCAAGGAAAGCAAGAGAAGCTCGAGTTTCAGTTTTGTTGAGTCTGAGGACATTCAAATCCTGGAGCCTGCGTCTGGTAGCAGTGAGCAACTCGTTGACTGTTATGGTCTTGTCAACTTCCTCCAATTGCTGGTGGAATTGGCACAGAGAGCCAGCACAGAGAATGCTGGTAATTTCAAGTTGCTGGTGGGAAGGTATAAGGGTGTTTTGGAGAGGTCTGGTGTTCTGGCCAAGGTTAATACGTTTGGTGAGGTTTACTTTGGCATTTCCGTGGTTCAAAAGTCTAATAACATGTTGCAGGAGATGATGTCGGGATTATTGGGGGGCAGATAACGATAGAAAAGCCAAGAGAGTCATCCGTCATTATGTGATCACCATTCAAGAACGGCTGATGATGCGCAAAGAGACGACGAGTCACCATTGCTGAACCCCTCCAATGAGCGGACAGTTCCCTTTACTCGCTAGCTCATTTGGTTATCTTTTATCGCCCATCAGTCGCTCATTAATAAAGGTTAGTATGAAAAGTAAAATAATTTTTGGCTAGTACTTTAGTTCGCTTATTTAGGCTTGATGGAGAGGAGCGATACGCTGCGAGGATTGAAATGGCGAGCGAGTCCACGCAGTGGGTTATCGGTCGCTACGGCACCGTCGCATGGTCAGTAATCATCCCTCTCCGGACTGGCATCCAGTATCACGTTGCTCCCCTCATCAAACTTGATATCCTTACAGTCCTTCTTGATCCTCGAGTCGTTCAACGCCTCGATCAGTTCCAGTCTACCAGCCTTATGCAATTCGTGTTTGGCCTCCTCATAAGTACACCACTTCCTATCCCTATTGCTCCTTTCTGGCCAGTCCTCACATAGTTCATCAATTTGTAACTCATAGAAATGGAATTCACTTCTTGGAATCTTGACCCCATCGACAGTCAAATCAATATCTTGGAATGTCTTTTTCACCGATTTCTCCTTCATGAATCGATGGTCTTCAACAATAGGGAGTTTCCCAATAATTTTACCAGTGGCACCGGCTTCTTCCCAAGTCTCACGAATTGCAGTCTTGCGGAAGTCATCAATTTCATCGTATTCAACACCACCTTTTGGGAAAATCCACTTCCCCTTGTGTTTGGAAGATGAGATCATAAGAACTTTCGTGTGATCCTGATTCAGAACAACACATCCAGAGACAAGCCTGGCAAATGTTTCTTTGTTGTAAACCTGTGTGTCTCTTCCTTCTCTGGCTGTATCGGTTTTGGTGAGGTGCACATTGACGTCCAATTGCTGTTTCGTATTGCATTCCTCGCGAGAGAGAAAGTATCTGTCAGACGTAGGCATCAATTCGTCTGTCATGGCGGTGTAGGGGGACGGTATAAGGGGCTGAATCATGGTTGATTGATTCGAATGTGGAGAAATTTAATTTTTATCAGGACGTAGAAATTATTGTCACATGATCACGTGATAGAGAACACATACGAGCAAAAGGCTACAGAATGGTGGTGGACCAAGCACAAACAAGCCGTGTACGTCGTAGATGACTTTGTAAACGTTTCATACAGTTCGAGATGTTGGGAATACTATCCAACCACTGGTAAAATCACACTACTAGCTTGAACTAGTAGCTCCGTGGGTCGCGACAATCGATCTGACAGACCTGCTGCCAGATCGACCCAGATCGACACAAGTAATTTTCGCGACCAGCTGCCGTCGACCGGCGCGACTGATTTTTTCGCCTCCCCACAGTCCCATCAACAACCACCTTCCCAAATAGGAATTACTCATTTTTTGTGACTGCGAAAAAAATCAATCTATTAGCATCCACAAACTTTTTGACAAAGCTACAATCAGTCACGTGACCACAACTACAAGTGATACAACATGGTAAATAGTAAGCTGAATATAAACCAATGATGATATATTCCAACTAAAGTTGTGCAATAGCCATTATATTATATAAGAAACTTGATCAGTTTTGTAGATATGAAGTAGACTCGAAATGAAATGCGAGCTTATCTCAAACGACGAGCCTCTCTCTCGGACTCCATCAAGCACAAGATGTCGTTCTCTCTGACAGGACCCTATAGTAATTGTATGTTAGTAATGTGTTTATTGTGAGATTCGTGCGCATCTAACTTACCTTAACGTTTCTGACGATGGTTCTGGAAGTGTCGTCCAAGAACTCAACTCTGACTTGGGTGACACCACCTCTAGAACCGGTTCTACCGAGAACCTTGATAACCTTAGCCAATGTAACAGGAGTTTTAGAATCCTAAAGTAAGATTGTTAGTATTGATGTTGTAGATCTAATAACGGTGAACTGGGGGATGCAGAGCTAAATTGGTCGAGATGGTCGAGATGGCCAAGATGGTCAATATAAGTCTCTGGAATATCACATCTGTACCATTCGAATAGTGTTGTTTGCAGTATCTTATTGAAATGCTATTCAATCTGTTTGCTGTGCAGTTGGCTGTAACGATGGCAGTACCGTACCAACTAACGTATAGTGACTCCAGACAAAGACCTTACACTGCTCTCCAAGTTCATTCCAGTTGATCTTGCTATTCACATACCATGATGTAGTTTGTTAATGTTTATATGCTAACAGTGGTTGTTCAACTTCTTTCAAGATTATTCAAATATAGTGATGAAGAAAATTTTTATTCACTAAACCAAACCCCAATTTTCCAAACTTTCCAGCGCAGTTTCGCGATTGATGAAAATTTTTTGGCGTGCGACGCACGGGCCGGGTAACTAAAACAAAAATTACTACAGGCTGACACATATGTTAGCTAATCAAAAGTGGTACAATTTTTTTTGCACTGCCTGACTAAACTGATCAGACTACTTTTCCAAAAAAACCAAACTCCATTCCTTCAACATATAATGAATGACTCTTAGCGTCCAATTGCCGCACCAGATGTCGTCAAGCATAAAAAGCCTTATCGTTTTTGGAGGAAATGGATTCCTGGGTAAGTAAAGACAGCATTTGTGCCACAAAATCGCGTCTCTAACACATTATAGGAAGAAGAATTTGTCAAGCTGGGGTCAACCGAGGATATAATGTCACATCAGTGAGCACCTCAGGTTCATTGCCAAAGAATTTAGCACCACAGGACGTCCAATGGGTCAACAAGGTGAATTGGGCTAAGGGCGACATTTTTCAACCAAGCACATACAAGGAGAGGCTTACAGATGCCACAGCCGTTGTTCATTCATTGGGTATACTCTTGGAGAATCAGAACTATAAGAAAGTTGTCAACTCCAATGACGATATTCTAGGGGAAATTCAATCGTTCTTTAAGACGCCGAATCCAATGAAAAAGAATGTTTTCAACACCTATGAAAAAATGAATACTGAGAGCGCACTTCTATTAGGAGAGACTTTGATTGAGGTCAATAAGCAGAAACCTGCTTTTGTGTACATTTCCGCCGATAGAGGGTTTCCTGGAATTCCTTCTGGATATATCGATTCGAAACGTAAGGCCGAGTACGAGCTTTATCAGTTGCAGCCGGAGCTGAGACCTATTTTAATGAGACCTGGGTTCATGTATGACGAAAATTCGAGGGGTGACGATGCTCGGTCGAAGTTGAAGTCTGCTTTACAGTTGGTCAATAAGGCCAATAGTTCGATTTTACATGGTGTTTTGGACGGGGTTGTTAGACCACCGATTTCTACGCAACAGGTTGCGAAGTGGTGTATTGATAAAATTGAGGACGGAGAGTTTCATGGTCCAGTGTTGCTTGATGAGATGACTAGATAACGATGATCGGATGACGAGCTATTCAGGACGTCTAGAAAACAATCCGGGTGACGAGGTTAATTGCCTCACTCGTTATCTCCTCGTTGATCTTTGATTTTTTTCTCCGCACGGATTAAAATCGATATTGATTGCTGCATATTTTTTAAATAAATTTTTCGTGGAATTTGGAGAAATAACCGTTAAATATTTTGAAGACCCCGTGAACACACCCTTCGACTGGTTTAGCTCGCGGTACCGCTCATCCACTCGTCGCGTCGTCATGTCCGAGGAAATATCCAAACTGATTGCCAACAACCAGCACCAATACTCCGCAGTTGATGTTGATGATCCGTTGTACGAAAGTCCAGATTACACCGATGATACCGAACAAAATAACGGGTCGGAGCACCACAATGGACACCGGAACTCGGTAATGTCACTCCCAGCACCCCAAGATGGACACTACGAGACGACAAACAGCAGAAGACATGAATCACTCGATGAAGAATTCGATAGACCTCGGCCCGTTTACAGACACTCAATTTCCATCAACAATCCTCAAAACATCGACCGTCGACTTAGCTCAATTCTCAGTGTGAATCAGCTTTCGAAACGTGTAGACTCACTGCGTCACATGAGACCGAAAAAGTTGATTGGAGATGTCAAGATGATCCACAATTGGCGCAGTTCATACTTGTCTGACTCGGAGTTGAAAAAGATAAAAGATAAATCACTTCGCAATTACTACGAAAAACAGAACGAACTGATCGAACGTTATGATAGCATTGACAGGCTTCTGAGCTCTGGGATTCATATGTCTATGATCGAAGGTTATGATACGAGCTATTCAGAAGAAGTCACCAATCGCGCACCTGCAGATGTTGATCTTGAAGGTGGTAACTTTTTCGGTTACGATACTGATGAGAACGACTCAATTGTGTCTCTTGCCATTAGAGTGAACTTTGCTGTTAATATCCTGCTACTTCTGGGAAAGTTGGTGGTTGTTTATTTGACTAGATCTATGTCTATCATTGCGTCGTTAGTGGACTCAATTTTGGACCTGCTATCGACTTTGATCATATTCTATTCCAACAAATACGCCTCGTCACAATCAGACGAGTTCCCAATTGGTAGAAAGCGGTTGGGTCCACTGGGAGTGCTAGTCTTCTCTATTGTGATCATCATTTCGTTCGTCCAAGTTCTACAACAATCAGTGAGCGAACTGATTTATGGCTCGCATGAAGTGGTTAAATTGTCACAAACAGCAACGGTAATCATGACATTGACGATTGCAGTCAAGTTAGTTTGTTTTTACTGGTGTAAAAACGTAAAAAATTCCTCGGTACAAGCGTTGGCAGAAGATGCAAGAACTGACGTTGTTTTCAACTTTTTCTCGATTGTTTTCCCATGTGTCGGTGCTATAGTTCAACTCTGGTGGGCGGACTCGCTTGGAGCATCACTTTTGTGTTTTTATGTGATTGTCCAATGGGGTTTGATTGCCTTGGAACATATCAATAATCTTACAGGGGCAAACGCTTCTCTGGAAGATTATCAAGAGATCCTGTATTTAATCTTGCAGTTCAGTGAAAACGTTTCAAAGGTTAAGAATTTCAGAACTTATCATGTCGGCGATCTTATCAATGTTGAGGTTGATATAGTTATTGTCAATGAGACTTTAACGATGAAAGATTGCCATGATTTGGGAGAATCGTTGCAGTACGCAATTGAAACGTTGCCGTGTGTCGAGAGGTGTTTCGTCCATCTGGATTACAAGGTGAGAAATTACAGGGGACATTTAGTGTAAAGAGCGAAGCAAGTTGCTCGCTCAAGTCGAAAGGAGACCGCAGGATCGAGATAAGGAATTAAGGGCCTCAGCGGTCTCATCGCTTTGTTCGTCATGTACGGTAGTATTTTGGCATCAGATAGCTGTAATTTTAGATTGCGATAATGGTAAAACCGTTGGTAGGTCAAGTGACTGCAAGAACGAGAGTGTTATGTGCATTCTACATGGCTGATCCAATAGATCAGCCATTTGTAGAACGGGATCTCCCTTTGTTATTGATGGATCACCTGACAGTAGCGTCGCGTCTCACCGAGTCGCCTGGTGCTGTGGCTAGTAATTAGCATATTGATTAGATACGGCAACTTCGCTAATCATTTAATACGCCTCATGGTGTACAGATGTTCGGGTCGATCCGCCCTGCAGACTGCCCTGCAGACTGCCCTGCCGCAAGACAACAGCTTTCGCGCTCGTGTTTTTCCGAATATGCATCGCCACGCGCAATTCCAAGTCGGTAGCCTCAAAACGCCAAAGCCTTTAAGTCTAAGCCCGTCCAAGTGGGCTCTCATGCTTGGCGGCTGATGAGCCCTTTTTCGAAGCTTCGCGTGCGTACACGTCTCAAGCTTTGGGCTTTGGTTCTCGGGCTCGGTAATTCCGCTTTTGCAGTATGTTCGTCGGACGTAACACGGAGGCCACTTTCCTAAATCGTCACGGCCTTCAAAGCTTTGCAAAGCTTTTTCTAAGCTGCAAAACTTTTCAACCATTCTTTGTAGGATGCGCGACACGCTAAAGTTACTTTTTCCTTATATGGACATCCCTTCTATTGTACCAAAGTTCGGCATTTGCGAAAATGAAACTGTAACTCCTTCGCGCTTACAATCATTCTTATTATGTACAATGATCTCACTTCACCAGCCACAATCAAAAGTTGCAGATGTGTTGTCGTTTTCCAGATCTGATACCAAAAAAAGAAACAATTTTACTGCACCTTGAGATCTCAGCTGGCTAGAAATTTCTTCTTGCAAATCTGAAAAGCCGCACGCCTATGATCCTGCTGAATCAACTGCCAACGGTGGACTCAGCACTTGGCAAAGCATGTTTGGCATTTGCAGTTATGTTTATTTGTACAAAAATATCCGGTTTACCATAACGTGAAAACAGATCGAGTTGCAAGTTCATCTTACTCTTCAATCCACACTCTTTTGAGGATTTCCGATTCCTCAGTACCTTTTCCGTGCCTTTCCCGTGCCTTTCCCGTGCCTTTCCCGTGCATTTTTTTCTGAACGTTTCAAGAGTTGTCCGGGTTCCGAAGCACTGCGTACAACGGAGTTCAATAAGATTGAGTCGATCCAACGAACACAGGCTGGCGAGTTATCACTATCATATCACGTTCTTGAACTAGCATACTGCCCACTTTTATCTAATTAATCTCACACATCCCTTTACTAATTTCGGGATAACAACATTACATGCTCACCAGCCCCCTATAACATATAATCATACTATGAATCTCAAACATTTGTTACTGTTTTACGTCTTGGCCTTCCTGGGACCATCCATGGCACTCACCACCAGCAGCTCTTCCACAGATACTGCAACCACCACCGCTGCCAATGCTGCAACAACTGCTACTGCAGCCACCTCGGACACTACTACATCAGCAGACACCTCTACTTCTTCCTCCACAACTCCTTCCTCTTCCACTTCTGCTACGACTACTGCCGCTAATGCTGCAACTACTGCTGTTGCTACCACCAGTTCGAGTTCTTTAACTTCATCGACTTCATCGACCTCATCGACCTCATCGACCTCATCGACCTCATCGACCACATCGACCTCGTCTACTTCCTCGACCTCGTCTACTTCCTCGACATCGTCGACATCCTCAACTACATCGTCCACCTCGTCCACCTCGTCCACATCGTCCACCTCGTCCACCTCGTCCACCTCGACCTCCGCAAGTACCACAACTCTCACCTCTGCCACATCCTCCACCAGCGAAGACGACGATACCGCTACCGATTCATCGTCTACTACTCAGTCAAAAACATCTGTCTGGGTAACTGTGACATCCACAGTTGATGGTGTTGTCACTACCGCTACCGTCGAAACCGCTTACACACAGACTTTTACCAGCATGTACTCCACCATCGCAACTCCTGCTACCGGAACTATTGGTCTTGGAACCATTTCAGGTAGTGTGGGTACCCTTAGATCTTATAGAACAGTGACCCTAACCGCGTCCTCTTAAACCTCTACATATTTCGTTAAATCTTCAATGATAATCAACCAAAATTTAAAGTTTTTCCGTGCTTACACAGCCATGATCCGGTTTGTGGCGTAGTAAACCCGCGTAATTGGCGTGGCGTAGAAATTACAATAGTTTTGAAAAAAATATTAAAAAATATTTCGAGATAAGTGAGTACGCACGTACTAGTCTTCAAAAGACCTATATTTGAAGTGTCATTCTCTTCTCACAATGTCCAATGCTGTCAAAGTAACGGGTCGATCGACTCCTTTATTCAATGCTCCAAATGCGCGCAGACCTACACTACCAGAGTTGCCTGCCTTGACTCCGACTGTTACAGTGGAGTCTTCACTACCACCAGTATCAACTCCACAACGTTATGGTTGGTTAGCAAGATTCATGCCTTCACCAACTCCAAGCAGCTCAGATACATTGATACGCGATCAGCTTGCTAACGAAAGAAGCTATCTTGCGTACATTCGTGCAGCTATAATGTTTTGTGTTGTTTCAGTTGGGGCTGTGCAACTCTTCAAAAAGTCCATAATAGAGGAGACTATTGCAGTGTTAGAATTGGGTCAAAAAACTCCTTCGACCTACTTGAAGACGGAGACATCGTTTTTCCATGTTTTAGTACGTCCATGGAGTTTCTGCCTAATGTCCCTTTCCGTTTTGAGCGTTTTGAATGCAATTTTCCGATTTCACGTAAACATGGACTTTATGATAAGGGTGAATAAATTTGGAATCGATAGAACTTTTATTTCACTAATTTTCATGACACTGATTGCGGTAAGTTATACACAAATACTCCATTTTGATTGTCCATCCAGTTTGCTAACATACACAAGACCAACATATACATTTTGTATGCTATTCTGAGCCTGAAGATTTAATTTCGGCCGACCCGAGCCTTCTTTAATTTTTTTTTCAGCCCAAAAATTAGTGCATTTCACTATCTTCGTTGATAACTTCAGCAGTTTAGATTGCCGAAACAGTTTTAAATTACAATGAACGACACCGAAAAGTCTCCTAAACAAACCCCAACCAAGTTTGGACACATCCTGAGTGTTATTGTCGCCAAAGGAACTTGCAAAAGCTCGTCAGGTGCACCTGCGAGAGACCACCTCTCGAACGAGCGCACCGCTTTAGCATACATCAGAACGGCAGTCAATTTTGTATCCCTTGGACTCGTGGTAGTTCAACTATCCCGTTACGGGGTGATAGATCCAATTAAGTCAGCAACAAACTTACCTTCTGGTAGCATGAAAGATACTATGATGAAAGATCTATATCTCGTTACGCGTTATTCTCGCCCAGTGGGAGGCCTCTGTATTGCGGGTGGAATTGCGACATTGATTTTGGGAGTCCTCCGATACATTTCTTTACAACGAACGATTGAATCAGGGACAGCCTTTAAAACTGCTACATTCTCAGTGACTATGATTTTTCTCACAATGATATCTGTAAGTGAAATTCTCTGGATGAATTGATTTTTTCAACCCATCTACTAACGTCTTTTAGATCTCGGCAGTTCTTATCGCTATGATTGCAAAACTCACCTAAACTGCTTATCTCCGCCACATCAAACTATGGCTCAAAACTATGGCTGTGCGCGAACTGAATTGCGCAAAACGAAACTAAAAATTTAATAACAAAATGACACAGTCAAACAAACGTTGATTTTTGGCAAGCAGGCTAAATGAACTTTTGGAGGGGACCAGAGGGTATTCGACTATAACATGCGCTCAGACATGGCACAGGGATATCGCGCGACGGGAGAAGACCCTTTGGCCGGTACAAGTCGGCGAAAAGCGACAACTCCGTCGACTCCTGCCTCAGAAACAACTCCGTTTCTTGCTGTCAAACATCCAAAACAATTCTACAATATCGGATCCTTGTTGCTGGAAAATAAAGGGTCTGTTGCTAGAGACCATCTCGCGTCTGAACGTACGTTTCTGGCATGGCTACGAACATCATTGAGCCTTGCTTCTATAGGTGTCGGGTTAACTCAATTGCTTAAATTAGGTGATTCTGATACAGAGAAACATTCGTTACGTGTTGTCAACAAAGTATTAGGACTTTGTTTCATTGTTATCGCGCTCCTCACACTGGGTATTGGGAGCGTTCGCTATTTTTTAGTGCAAGATAAGTTACTACAGAATGAATTTCCAGCTTCGAAGTTTGGCGTTCTCATGATTTGTGGAGTTGTTTTCATTCTCACAGTTTCCGTCTTCGCAATTGTATTCACGCTATAGTGCTATAATGAATTATGATGTAATAGATATGGATAAGGGTTTTTTTAGTAGATAAACTACCTACATATTTCTCCGCCTTTCGATCACGTGATAAAGATGAGGGTTTGAAGGGTTTAACCAAGGACACCTCGCACCACTAACACACTGCTGAACAGCTCGAAATTTTTTTTTCTCTCTCGTGCGGGAAAATTCGATTTCCCCCCCAGGCTAGCGCCGGCTGGACCCACCGCTGACTTTCCACCTGCGAAGCCCCCTCCACGAAGGCCGCGATTCTAACCTCTTGACAATTCTTTTAAGTGTTTTAAACTTAGTAATTAAACATAGTACAACTCTTTCGTTCTAACAAGTATCGTTAAATACATATAATATAGCAAAATGGTATGTCAAAATGAGAGAAACAAGCAGATTTGAACAGCAGTAAACAGGTGGAGCAGGTCAGCAGCGTTCGAAATCGATTTAGTCAGATTTATTCAAGAGGGCAAAAAATGTCAATGATTTACAGCACAATCCAATGGGAAATGAATTTGAAATACAACGAATGAAGAAGAAAACTAGAAACATTCATCATGAGAGACCCGCCTTTAACCTCCGTTGTCTGCTGTTCATATGCTTGAGTTATCACGCAACCACATATACTAACGATAGTCCTCTGGACTTATAGGGTAAAGTTCACGGTTCCCTCGCTCGTGCTGGTAAGGTTAAGTCCCAAACTCCAAAGGTCGACAAGACTGAGAAGCCAAAGAAGCCAAAGGGAAGAGCTTACAAGAGAATCCAATACACCAAGAGATTCGTCAACGTTGCCAACACCCCAGGTGGAAAGAGAAGAATGAACCCAGGTCCATCTTCCAAATAAGTGTGTTCTAATTAGCTTTCTCACAGTTTATTTTGAAATATTCGGTTTATACAAGCTGATGATAATTTAAGAAATAAAGGACTTATATTGCAGTAGTTATTATTACAAGAATCCACACAGTCTAAGGATATAATCAAAAAGAATACCCAACCAGAAGATGTGTCCTGTGTTGATATTGTTTTTGAACCAGTAGCCACAGCTTTTTGGATCATCCAAATCAACAACACGGATCATATGGAACAGTCTGTACGCTCCAATAGCTGCTCCAGTGTAGAATCCTGGGCCCATTCCGGCTAAGGCTCCGGCTAATGTGTAGCAACCCATCTGAGCCACTGTTAATCCACGGAAAACAGTTTTCGATTTGTCTCCCCAGGCGAGAGCAGTAGATTTGATACCGGCCTTGACGTCGAATTTTTTGTCCTGGTGAGCGTAGATGGTATCGTAATGCATACACCAGAACACTCCGCTCATATAAAGCGGAACCATGACTGGCCAATTCCAAACGCCCATGGCTGGGAATCCCAACAGAGCACCCCAATTGAAGCACAATGACAGAACTGCTTGTGGATAATACGTGAATCTTTTGAAAAGAGGATAAGTTCCGACCAGGACAAGGGATGAGGCACCCAGCATGAAGCAATCTAGTGGAAGTTGTAGCAAAACTGCTAAGCCAACTAACATCTGTGCACCTAGAAACGTGAGGGCCTGTGGAACAGAAACACGACCTGATGTGATTGGTCTTTCAACTGTTCTGGCCACTTGACAATCAAGCTTTCTATCTAACAGATCATTGATCGTGCAACCAGCACCACGCATAACGAATGCTCCAACGGTGAAGACAGAGAGCATGTAGAGCGTTGAGAGCATTGGGGCGGCAGTCATGTAGCCAGCCATTGTGATGGACCACATACATGGACTGAGAAGCAGCCATGTACCAATTGGTTTTTCGATTCTCATGAGTTCCATGTAAGGGATCCATTTTTCAGGGAACTTACCAACGATTCCAAGACCTGCCAGTCTGGCTTCACGGGCCTCTCGGAGTTCTTCGGGAGAGAACACAGGATTAGGGTTGATCTCGACGGCAGTTTGCTGTTTCTGTGGGGGAATTGATGCTAAAGTACGTGTAGTTGGAGCCTGTGGAGTTTGGATCTTTGTAGTGGCCAATGGTGGAGGTGTTGGACGAGATTGAGTGGTGAGAGCTCTGGTGCTGAGACCAACAAGACGTGATGAAACAGTCAATGGCCGGTGGCGGAGGAGAGTCCTCCCGAGCAAAAGAGACATTGTTGAAGAGTTATGATGACACAGGGGTCTAGGATGAAGGAAGTGGTATTATAGTAAGAAATTCAGGCTTGGCAAAACTAATGGTTGTCGAGGCATGTTTCGATTGGTTTGTTAAGGGTCCTAGAAAAACTAAAATTAAATAAAACTTCAGGCTGTGCAAGGAAAGTCAGGCGAGTCAAGCGAGCCAAGCGAGGTGAATGGACCAGTAGAGCAAACGAACTGAAGGTGGATTCAAAAGGCAAGATGAAATCCTAAGCTGGATAAAAAGAGATAGAACCGATGGCAGGCAAAGTTGTCAAAGACAAGTTGGTTCATAGCTATATAACTTGAGCTTTAAATCGACAATAGTTCCACAGGAAATTTAAAATACCTAGATTTATAATATTACTGAAACTTGAAAACTCCAACAATAAACTACCAACGATCAATTCAGCCTTTTGCTTTGAGATTATTAGAAGATCTGAGTTCATCGGAGTATTTCGATAGCAGGTAAGCTAGAATAGCGGGAATCGCATTTCGCTTGGGCGCGTCGATCGACGCACTGCTGAAAATTTTTTTCACTGTTTTGACGAGCGCTGTGTTTATTCATTCAGTTTTTTCAACTTGACCTCAAAACAAACTAATCATCACCACCAATCAGAGGTGTAATTTTTCACAACAAACCGCAAAACAACCTTGTTTGTGTGATTTTTGAGTTGTTCTCAGCTTTCTACCACAACCACTCGCATTTATTCGGTGTTCGAAAGCGTTATTTTTGTTGTTTTTTTGCCCGCTTCCCTCTCCCTTTTTTTGTCCAAGTAGGTGCTGTTAACTTTAGTCAACCTTCTAAATCGATATCCTCACGATGGAAACTCAGATTCAGCAGGCCGTTGACTTTGCTGCCAGTGCTTCTAATGATCAAGTGCTGAAACAACAGGCTCTCGATTTCATCAATCAAATCAAGGATTCCGAGGATGGATGGCAGCATTGTATCAACTTGCTTACTACAAATTCATCAATTTCTGCCAACGTTAAGTTCTTCATTTTCCAGGTCTTGGACCAACGTCTCCCATTTCTATCAAATGAACAAAAAATTGCATTGAAAAATTACTTATTTGACTATCTTAGAGGTTTGATCTCTAATAATCAAGTTGAGCCAACGTTTTTGAGAAATGGTTTATCCAAAACTTTTGGTCTTGTTTTCGTTCATTGTACACTTTCGTGTTATCAAGATTTAATCAAGGATATGCTGAGTCTTGTTAAGTCTGGTTCAGGTGAATTTAACGAGCTCGCCACCGATTACTATCTAAGAACATTGTTAGTGATCCATCAAGAAATTGGCGATCAGATGATTCTAAGAGAAAGAGAAACTATAGAAAGAAACAACTTATTGAAAGATGCAATTAGGGCAAACGATATGACCACTTTGGCTGCTTCCTGGAAAGAAATTTTACAAGTCTATTCCAATAAATCAAGTGCTCTTACCACGGATATCTTAAACAACACAATTCAATGTATTGGAGAATTTGTTTCTTGGATTGAAATCAACCTGATTCTGGATCAAGAATATTTGTCCTTATTGTATCAATTTTTAGGGAACTCCAATTGCCAACAAAGAATTGCGACTGCTGTTTGTTTGAATGAAATTTTACACAAGAAGATGGCACCAATAAAGAAACTCGAAATGATTAATTTCTTAGATTTAAGTTCTGTTTTAAATCAAATGGGATTCAAGTCCAAGAACAATGACGTCGATGTTAACGTTGCATTTGCTAAACTAGTTGAAAATTTGGGGTCTGAATTGGTCAATATCATTGATTTGAGTAGTAACCAAGATCTTTCAAACGTTGAATTCAAAAACTTAACGGTCAACAAAATTCTGGATGTTTTCCCATTAATTTTTGATTTTTTGGAAAACGAATATGACGATGTTTCATTGGAAGTCTTCCCATTTATTTCTAATTTCTTACTTCTGTTGAAGAAAAACATTACAAATGAACAAATTGATTTCTCATCGTTGAATAATGAAGAATTGTTAACAACTTTGTTGAAAAAAATCATCATGAAGAAAAAATTTGACGAAGAAGATGATGGTGATGAAGATGAATCGATCGAACAATTCAATGAAGTTAGAAGTAAACTGAACTCTTTCCATGACTCCATTATTGTTTTGAATGAGACGTTAGCTCTAGAAGTGATGATCACTTGTATTAATGAATCGCTTTTCAGTCAAACATCTGATTGGAGAACTATTGAACTTGGATTATATGAATTGACCCACTATAGTGAAATTTTGAGAAACAATGTTATGAACTTACCTAAAACTATGATCAACAATTCACGTCCTTATTTTGTCTTCAACGAAATGCTTTGCAAAGTTATTGATAATTCAACAACAATTTTGATTAATCATTCATTGATTCAGCTATTATTGTTCGAACTTGTCTTGAAACACTACACGTTTTTCACAAACAATACAATTCAAGTTGATGGCGTTATTAAAAGTGAAATCTTATTGAAAGTTTTGAAGATTTTCGTCTCAAACTTTGGTGTTTTCAGTGATAATGATAAGGTGAAATACAGATCATGGTATCTGTTTTATAGATTCATCAAACTGACCAAGCCATCAGTCGATGATTTCATCATTGAAGAATTAATCAAAAGTTTGATTCCATTACTTTCATTCAATTTCGAAATTACCAAACAAACACAACTTTCAAAGGAAATTGATTTGAGTTCAATAGAAGAAAATGGCAGTTTTGAAAATCAGCTTTACTTGTTTGAGTCTATCGGTTTATTGATTTCGCTTATTACTAAACCATCAAACAGAGTGGGGATTCTGGAATCAGTTTTACAACCATTGTTCTCAAATTTGGAGAACTGCATCAACAGCATTTCACAATTGAGTTTGAATGTTGTCGTCCAAGTCCACCATTCGCTTGTTTCAATTGGAACCATCCTCAAAGGTTTTGAAACATTGAATGTTCGTGAATTCGATGAAAAATTCGTTTCGATACTTCAACAAATTTCACAAGTTGTCCTGATTACTCTGGAAAGATTCGTTGATTTCAACATTGTGAGAGAGTCAAGTGAATTTTGTGTTGTTAGATTATTCATTTTATTCTCCAAATTCCCAACGCAAAGTATCATCCAGGAGATTTTGTCCAAGTTCATGTCAATTATTATGATTAATTTCGAGAACTTGAAATTACCAGAAATCAACAATTTTATTAATTTTATTGCACAGGTTATGCATCATTGTGGACGTTCACAAGAAATTTATATGATGCTGAATTCTTTAATAAGTCCACTTTTTTCAAAAGTTTTATCGAGAATCGAAACATCATCGACACAAATTAGTGACGATTTCATGAAACGTGATATTTTAGATACTCAAAAATGTTTTATTTCATTGCTTGTTTCAATGTCAAGTGAACATTTGAACTCGTTATGGTTAACCAGTGAGAACAAACCAATGTTGGTGAGCGTTATCAACTTGTTGTTCAATTATATTTACAATTATGATTCCAACGATCTTTCATTAGCAAAGAATTCCTTGACCGAAATTAACGCTTTAATTCAAGGTGTTGGTGCCGGTAAAGTCGTTGATGAAGACGATGTTTTCAAAAACGACTCGAACGTTTTTGAACAAGCAAATGAATTGCTCATTTCGAATTCAATTTTGATTTGTATGGAATTGAGTTTCAAGATGAAACCAGAATTACTCAAAGATGCTCAATACAGAAACAGTATCTTGTTAGAGGTCTGTCGAACTTTGAAAGCTGTTGCATTTGTTGGTTATGGAATTCCTGATTCAAACAATGTCATGAAAAAACAGACAAAAGTGAACGGTAACGAGGGAGTCAAGTTTAATGAGGTGATGTGTCAACAGGTCAGCAGTGTTTTGGTGAACAATGTTGGATTTCCAGGCGATGCTAGCGGAGAGTTTGTCAGAAATTTGGTGGGATTGACTGATCGTCAATTTTTGAAGTATTTGGTGGGGTTGTTAGAGGGAAAATAAGCGAACGACGGGTGAGGAGTGTCTGTGCGAGCCATGAAGAACGGACGTCGTCTGAATATGAATGGGTTACTCGTGCAAACACTTGTTCACGTACTGCACAACTACAGGTGGTTCGAATCAGTTGACCTCGTGGTCGGTGTGAGGTGTGAATAGAAATCTTGATCAGTCCCAAAGTGACTGAGCAAAGAGAGCAGGTTGGCTTCTGAAGACATATGAGGTCACCCGCTTGGCCACTGACTGCAATTGTTATACTTCGACGGAAATCGACCGGCAATTGACGAGCAGGGGGACGATAACTCATTGCTCGTTGCCCGCCGCTCATGTATATGTATATAACGATAAAAAAGTTTTGCATCGATAAATCAGATCGTTATCGCTCGGTGTGAGGAGTGAAAAAATTGGGGATGAGTAAGGAGAGCCGGACTGGATGAGCGGTGTTGGTTGTAGCGATTGCTGGCGGCTCACCAATGTGATGACAATTGCCCACAGTGCCCAGTATACAATTGATGAACCAGCGTCGAGCTTGAGTAGTTGGCCATCACAGGGTCGGCTCCCCGTTTGCTGTTTGCTCGTAGCTGTGGCTGCGCGTGGCTAATTTTTTGTGGCTGAAAGGACGTGTGGGGACAATCCCCAAACAATAACTCCTCGTGCAGAACAATCCACAACAATCATTTCACGCGGTGAGACGAATTTAACCGTTTGGCGATATGATTTGGGTGTTTTTTGATAAGTGCAGCTTTTTTGAACCAGATTGGAGCGATCTAATTTATTTAAATAAGGACAAGCTGAACATCACATTAGCACAAACGGAGACAGAACGTTTGACGATAAGATATACAGACCAGAGACACAAAGTTATTCGGAAAAGGCAACGAACAAGTTGCTCGCAGATAGCTAAAACTGGCACGAGACATAACCTGTTGAGTAATTTCATCATTTGTGTTGGACTATGAATCCGATGCAATCGATGCAATCAGTGGAACCACCGGCGATTCCCGAACCGATTCCGGTTGGTGAAGTCCTGGAAGGAGCCAGTTCAATACCAGCAAAAGACGTTCCCAAGACTAGTGGTATTTTAACGGGGAACAAAGAGACCAATGAACTCGAAGTTGGGGATCCCGTCGAAGTCATCCCCATGCCCACTGTGCAGCCCCGCTCTAGCTACAAGCGGGCCAACAGCGTCTCCTTCGACGACCGCGATAAAATCCGGTCGAGACTAAGCACTTTTGGAGGATTTGGTGCTGCTTTGGCAGCAGTCAGTGCGGACGATTCATACAAAAATTGGCCAACTTCAGTGACACCAACACAACCTGCACTATCTCCATTTGACAGTCAATCGGGCTATTTCAACCAGCATCGACGTGTTTGTGGTGCCACGGACTGTAAAATAATGTCCTGCGAAGAACTATGCGAATTTCTGGTTCATCACTACACTTCAGAGTTACCTGACACAGAGAGAATGTTTCCCTGGCTTCATGGAGTTCATCGCAATAACGTTGCACAGATCCGATTTCTATCGAGTCTTTCGTTTGGATTATCAACGCCACCATTGACTGGTGGGTTCCAGGTGAACGTTCCGGTTGGCATTCGCGGACTTATGGTGGTGAGATCAAGTAACACCAATGGGGGCGTTTCTTCTTGTTACGAGGACATTATTACTGAGACTACTGGACAAATTAAAGGTTCTGTTGCACCCGGAGATGTTCTATCATCCGCAATGAGTGTTAGAAACATCGCTACATATCTAGAAACTACATTACCAGACGACATACTGGAGTTGTACCCAATTGAACAATTGGTTCGTGACTGTTTGGTGACAAAATTGTTACCTGTTTTCAAAGACATGGACCCGCAAGTTGGGGTTTCTCTTCGGAATTTCCACATCCAGGTGGCCAAAATGAGCAATATATCAGACTTGGTGGTGTATTGCCTCAACTCCGACCATTCAGACTGCGTAGAAGAAGGTTCAACAGGGAGGTGCAAGTGTGTTTCGCTTGCACGGCTGCTCAGAATTGCTCAGACTGTTTGGGCTAGAGAACATCCTGAAATCGAAATATCTGCTAACGAGACTAAGACGTCACCGTATAATACGTACGTTCTTGCGCAGGCTCAGATTCCACGATTGGAAGAGACGGGACTGCTTTCCATTCCGACGTTGGCTCCTGAATCGTCGCTGAAAGCACTAGGCGATCTGTGCTCAGAGTATGATATAAGGGTATTCAACAATTGGGATTCGAATTATTTATACAGGGAGAAACTGGAGATTTCCAAAATGTCATCGGCGACTTTGGTGACTAGAAACGTTTGGTTTGGTAATACAACAGATTTCGAGTGTTTGCATATACAGCTGAACACGCAGGCGGAGCAGTCGTCTGGTGGAGTCGGGGAGCAAGCTTCGCAAGTCTCGGCTTCCAAAGATGCATTTTCCCGGTCCTCCGCCCCGAACGAGTCGCTGCGCTCGTCGTGGGGAATGATGCCGATCCCAACATACTGCAATCCGTCTAATACCATAGTCACTCTTACGAAGTCTGACCTATCGGACAAACCCATCAAAGAGGTCGACGCCAAGCTGATCACATTCCCACGGGCTCCATGGAATTTCTTCGTTCATTGTGTCGATGGAGCTCGTTTCCCTTGCGTTGCAGAACTGCAAAGTCTCTTGGAAGCAACTACGGATGAACAGGTTTACTTGGAGTTTCCACCGTCTGGATCTGTTGGATTGGGTGATTTATCAGAGGACGATATTCTGGCTACCGTGAACCTGTGCAAACTGCTGTACTATCGTGGTAGCAACGAGAGTCCTGCCCTGTTGTATTGTTTAGACGGTTACACTGAGACATCGTTGCTTGGGCTGTGCTTCCTGATGTACTCAGAGAATATTGGAATTGATGAAGCTATTGTCAAGTTACACACTGCTTATGGACGACCATTTTTCATTTTCAAGAGCGATTACGTCTTGTTACAAAGACTTGAACCAATTATTTGTCAGTTTTCCCCATTGAACAACGGCGAAAATACTTACTCTAGAGAACCGAAGCTGGAGGAAAATAAAGTTTTGGTCAAGACCGCCCTTCTCTCACCACAGACAGGTAGCGGTAAAGTCGGCCTTTCGAATGGGATGGTTTTCAATACTGCTACGGGACAACATGTTGTTCAGCTGAGGGGTTCGGGAGGGATTGATGTGGACGATGAGGAGACAGACGGACACGAAGGACCGTGCCAGAGCGTTATGGGGTCGTTGCCGTCAAGAATCTTGCCACATCTTTATTTGGGGTCTCTTAGTCATGCCTCAAGTCTACCCTTATTGAAAGAACTAGGAATCAATTACATTGTTAGTGTCGGAGAGAAAGTCTCTTGGGTCGACGAACTCGAGTGCACGACGTCTCTGACAGAGTCTGGGTGCGAGATTCTCCGTGTGGCAGCCAATCAACGCAAACGATGCTGCGTTGAGGAAGTTATGAAGATCAGCAATATCAATGACGACGGTATTGGAACGCTGACTAAGACCATCAATGATGCGTTGGATTTCATTGATCGTTGTCACAGCGTGGAAGGTAAAGTTCTCGTTCATTGCCAGGTGGGCGTCTCGAGGTCGGCAACAGTTTGTATTGCGGAGGTCATGAAGAGATTGAATGTCAGTCTTCCAAGAGCATATCTGTATGTTCGTGTTCGGAGATTGAATGTGATTATTCAACCTAATTTGAAGTTGATGTATGAGCTGTTCAAATGGGAAGAGTCATATGTGATGTCTAGGCAGCGCCAGCAGAGACAGAGACAGAAGAGATTACAACAGCGACAACAGAAACAGAAAAGACAAGAGAGCGTATCCTCACAAACTTCACTACCGTTATCGAATTCTTCTACGGTTTTCAGTGGATCTAGCGAACGCCCATCTTTCTCGACTAGCGTCAGTTCTATTGGCTCTAATTTCATCACCTCTACGTCGGGTAGCAAACCTCGATTGTCGATTGTGAATTTCGAAAAAGCAATTGCTGAAGAAACGGACGATGTTTTCGTTAACTCTGATTCTTCCGATTCGGAACATCAGGTTTCGATTCCCGCTCCGGAGTTCAAGAGCGTATCGTTTTCGTTGACCATGCCACAACGGGTGGAAGGCATTCAGTCGCCTCGGGAGGAGGAGGTGGAAGCCGTTATCAGCAACTCTCCGATGTTTGTGAGGGAGACTGATTGGTTTGTTTTGTGTCGTGAGATTTATAATTTGAATAGGGCGTATATAAAGCCAACGTGAACGATGACAAAGAGCGAGGCATGTCGTTTGCGTGATGAGCTATTGCTCGTTCATCTGGTTGGTTATTTGGATATTTTGGTGTTATTGGGGATATTCGGTTGAGTGATTTTGGATAAATTTTGGGTGATTTGCAAGCATATATATGTATGTATCAAGTGCGTCGTGATACCACAAGTGAAAAGAATTGTTTGTTTGTCATTATGGGTGGAAGGCTCCCCAGTAGTATAAAACAGGCTCAAATATTGTTGCTACCATTTACAAGAGTTAATGAATTTAGAAAAAAACAGGGTAGTAAAATTTATTGGCGACCACTAAGTGATCAAGTGGACTGGACAATGCCTGGTGAACACCTTGAGATGTCTATCAGTTGCACACACGTCGTTTGCTCTGTATCAGCGCAGTTCGAACGCTCCAACCAATAGGTGCGAGGTGTGCAGTGCGAGGTGTGACGAACGAATATACGGATGGAATGGGCAGAGAGAACAGGTGAGGCACGAGAATAATGCGGTATAAGCGGATGAACAAGTGGTTGCACAACATGTCTCAACGGAAGTCATATTAATTGGACTGGAGAACCATCAAAAAGGGTAAATTGGAAGGGTATTGGGGAGTTGAGGGGAACATTACAAAGGGTAACCAAAGGAGTGCTTGATCCATGAAACTACGTATGAATAAAAGACAACATGAATAAGCAGACGACTGACTTTGGTTGTCGCGGGCCCCTCATCTGCTTCACCGGCTCGTCGTGTACTCGTTGTCTTTTCATCGTCTGCTGGCCGACCCGTCGATAAAATTACCCTCCCACGACCCTTTTGTAAATTTTTTTTCGACACAAAATAGTAACTTTAATCATTCCGACCTCTACCACCACCATCACCTCTAGCCACACACCACACACACCATGAAAGCCACACAAGTGCTAAACTTCCAGGAAACTCTTACGGCAAGTTTACGTAGACCGTGGAAAACATACAGAGATGGTACTCTCTTCTACGGCCGGTCCAAGACGGGAAACAAAAGACTTCCAATGACAACCAAACAAGGTAACAAGAACTTCTACAAAGGTACAAGATCTTCTGGTATTGGTAAATTTGATCTTTTCGGAAAGTACACCATCAACTACGAGAAAGTGCGGACTTTTGTGGTTCCTGAATCACTTTCAGAGACCGTTCTCAGACCACTCGTTTCTGCAAATGCTCCAATCCCTAAGAACTCTTTCAAAGGTTACTCCGGTATCACTGACGGCAAGCTTTTGTTTGACAAGGCTAAGGAGTACATAGAAACAGGTACTGTCGAGTATCCAAGAACAGAGACTTACGTTGAGAGGGGTTGAATGAAGAATGCCTTGCGAAAACGAGTCATGATCACTTGACGAGCGAGTTAAAAGCACTCTGCCCAACAGTCACAATGATTCACAAAGCGAGCTGTGTGTGAATTGACAACGGTCGCTAGTCGTGCTAGTCGTGCTAGTCGTACGAGTTCATCACTCGTTCGCCAGCAGCCGGTTGTCGTCATGTATATAGACAGATGTGTACGAATTTAGTCGAATAAACGATACGATAAACTAGCAATTCATTAAAGGATACAACCTATTGAGCGATTCGATAATTGTATTAATCTAGCACGATAACATCACCGTCTTTGTCCTGATCTGGCTTGTCCTTGACTGTTTGTTGGAAAAATGGAAGAATTTGTTGGCCACCGTTTGATTTTGCTGGTACTGGGACAGGTTCCATGGCATCATCGATAGTATCGTCATCGGCGCCAGCGCCAGTGTCTGTTGTCGCCTCCTTTGGCTTGAATGCAAGCTTAACTTTCTTCTCTTCGACAAGTTGTTGCAACGGTGCTGTCTTTGGGACGAGATCTTTCATAAACAAAAGACTGTCGTTAGAAGTGACGGCCTGATGGAAGTCGGAGTATAGTACTTTTTTACGTTTTTGTGTTTTAGCATTGAAAGATGCTTTTTCTGTGAGATTCATGATGAAAAGTTCTGTTGCCGCTCCAATGAGGTAATTCGCAGACTCAGTGGACGAGACGTGTTCAGGATCGAGTTTGAGTATCTTTTTAATTCTTGACATTGGTAAGGTGAGTGTAGCTTCTGGGACGGCATCAGCTTCAGGAAGGCTGGTGATCTCGGTCTCAGTAGGGGCCGTAGTTTCGGTGGCAGTTTCAGTGCCCACTCCGAAAGCCGTCTCTGTGGCTGCGACAGCCTGTGTTGGCTCCTGTGTTGGCATCTCTGGCTCTGTAGACATTATATCCACCGACTGTTAGTTACTATTCACACCTCGTCCTATATAACTTTTCAATTACTTTTCAACTTCCATTTCGTGTCGCGCAAAAAATTTCAAACGCGTTAAATTTTCTACTCAACTTGATTATCGATTCATCCAAACTGACAAATTCAGACCAACAATTATACTGAATTAAGTATGTCTGCCGCTGACATTCTCATGGGTAGAGCACGCGATGCCGATCCAAAGGCTTCGGTGATTCAAACGAAAGACGAACGTCTTGAAAGAATGCCATGGGTCGAGAAATAGTGAGTATCTTGAGCAATCCAGCTTCTGCGAACCCATAAACTAACACAGACCCCCTAGTCGTCCTAAAAACCTTGATGAGGTCTCGTCTCAATCAAATACCGTTCAAGTGCTCAAGAAGAACTTGCAAACCGCCAACCTCCCACACATGCTCTTCTACGGGCCGCCAGGTACAGGTAAAACATCTACTATTCTAGCAATGGCTAAAGAGCTGTATGGACCAACACTTTTCAAAAGCCGTGTGCTGGAACTGAACGCATCCGATGAACGTGGAATTTCCATTGTGAGAGACAAAATCAAGAATTTTGCCAGACTTTCCATTTCGAATCCAACTAAAGAAGATCTTGCTAAATATCCATGTCCACCGTACAAACTGATCATCCTGGATGAAGCAGACTCAATGACATCAGATGCCCAATCGGCGTTAAGAAGGACCATGGAAACTTACTCAAACATCACAAGATTCTGTCTTGTCTGTAACTATATTACCAGAATCATCGACCCGCTCGCATCAAGATGTTCAAAATTCCGTTTCAAGATGCTAGATCAGGATAACTCTCTGGGAAGATTACAATATATTGCTCAACAGGAGAAGATCACAATGGAGAGTTCTGACGAAGTTTTATCTGAAATCCTTCGTATTAGTGATGGTGATCTTAGAAAGGCTATCAATTTCCTACAAAGTTTGAGTAAACTTCTCGTCAAGAACGATGAAGATGTCGAAATGACCGATGCGGACGCTTCTTCTGTCTCAAGTAGTGAACAGATAAGAGAACTTTTCGGTTATCTACCAAACGCCAAGTTGACCCAGTTGATCAAAGTGGTGCAATCAGGAAATCTCAATTCAATCTTCGACTTTCTTGATCTTGAGCTCTTCAAGAACGGTTACAATGGTTCGCTCATTCTTACGTCGTTACATGATCGTCTTCTTTTAGGAGGCTCAGCCAACGAAGCAGATGGAATCGACCTGTCACTGTCGCTGGACAACAAACAGAAGAACAAAATATCTAAAATCCTGTTCGAAACAGACGTTAGACTCAGTAACGGTTGCGAGGAATCTCTTCAGATACTCAACTGCATGCTACAAATATCTATGGTTCTATAGGCGAGTAATGAAATAGTAAAACTATACCGCTATCTCTGGGTAAATTGGCTTTGATTTGGCGGGAACTGTGGGGTCATGAACTGAGGCGGTGGGTAAGGGAATGGGAATGGTTGGCCAGGAGCTGGTGCAAGCCCGGAATTCTGGGGTGGCGGAGGGAATGGGAAAGGAAATTGTCCTGGCGGTGGCATTCCTCCACCAACAAATTGCGGAGGAAAACCAACAAACTGAGGTTGGTTCTGCTGTTGTTCTTTGCCACTTGGTTGCATTAAACCTGGCGGAACAAGACCTGGTGGTGCAGAACCAGTGAATCCAGGAGGTGGAGCAGTCGTTGCATGAGATGGTAATGTCCGAGACGTTGTTTGAGCCAATGGTGCTGCCTTAGATAACAAGGAGTTGAAGAAAAGATCATCGTTCGTCGAAGGCTGTGAAAGTGGCTCAGATGGTCGTTCAATTGCCTTGTTCGCCTCGTCGCTCTGTTGGAGAAGGGACATCAATCTCGAAGAGCCGCCAGTTGGCACGACACTTGGGGTGACGTTCACAGTCTCACGTGGGGCATGAGAAACCTGAGGAACTTGTGGAGCTTGTGGCAAAGTAGTGTCAACTGGGGCAGTAAAGAAGCTCGAGAATCTTGAAGAAGTCGTATTTGACTCCAAGGACCCAGCAGAAGAAACCGACGCTTCTAAGGCAAAACCAAGCGAAGCAGGTGGTTGAGAAACAACAGAACTGTCTTTTGAAGCGTTTGATGACTCCTTAGCTCCACAAAGCAGCTCGTACTGCCGTAGATCTTCTTCTGGAACAGGTTCTCCATTTCTCTTGAACGTCTCGATTCTCATCTTGAGTCTCCATTTTTCAAAATCTTGAATTGAATTGCCGGTAGGCTCATCATTTTCCAACATCCATTCAGGAGTCTCCTCTTCTTCTGTCTCTGCAGCATGTCTGGCAGTCCGTTCCTTTGTTTTGCTGTTCTTATCCTTTCTAGGTTCTTTGTTAGTAGGCTTCCTCTTATCTTTTCTTCCCTTTTGGCCTCCAGCGACAGCAGATCCACCGTTGTAGCGACCTTGCGCAAAATTAGTGCCAGTACCATTGTATTTAGTGCTGATTCCTGGTGGATATGGCATCCTGCGTGGACTATTGAGAACAAAGAACTCTTCTTGATCGGTGGGAAGACTCAGATGCTCCACATCTGCGCAAAGTGGCGACTCACGCAGCTCTAATAGAAATTGTGGTTGGTAAACATGAACTTTCGGGAATGATTTCCTTGCTGGAGTATCATCTTCTTGCTTTAGTGATTGATCACTTTGTTCATCATCTTGATTAGTGTCAGTGTTTGTCAATTGAGCCTCCTGAGCCAACTCAGAAAGTCGCTGTTTTTCTTTCTCGGCCTCTGCAGCTGCATCGGCAAGCATTTTCGTGATTAAGTTTCCGTTGTCCATGTTGTTGAATATTTAGGGGCAATGTTGAATAATGCGTGTGGAAGTAATGCGTATTGAAGGGGTTTCGGGCGGTGCTTGTTCAACCTTCTTCTTCCGATCTGTTCTATTGCATCAGGTCGACGGCGATCTTAATGGTATTAATAATATATATAAATGAGATGTGAATATTTGCCTTCCGTAGAGTCATGCCCTCAAGGCCCAAACTCCCTTTTTCAAACACTTTTTTTTACTTCGTCGAAAATTTTTGTCGTCGCTTTTGCGTCGAATTGCGTAAATTTCGCGCGTCGATCGACCCTTATGTATAAAGACCATTTTCCATACCAATGAGAACTGATTTGCCACCATAAACACCTTCCCACGACTTTGGCGTACGCCATTTGGAAATGCCCGGTAGCTCTAAGTACCGTTGTAGCAAAGTTGTGGCGAAAAACTTCGCATCCTCAGAATTATCACCCTCGTATACACTCACAGAGAGAACAATAATCGATACATTCTCTACTGTTTGTTCCAAAAACCGGGCCTGCGGAACTGTTTTGGAACGTAATTCATACAATCTGGATTGTTTGGTCTCTAGACTAAGTTTTGTGAAATCGCGTTGTAACTCTTTTTCACACGACGAAACTAGCAAATCATTTATGTGGTCTTCTTCGGAATGCAGACCGGCGTCACTGCTGTGCAACACAATAACCTCGCGGAAGTCAGATTTGAGAATGAATGGTGAAATGACATCGTTGAAAAACTGTTTTGTGTAGTTTGGTAGCAAAGGTGAACGTTGTTGGACGAGCGTCACGTTGGAAGTCTTGCTGTAATACACTTCCAATGGGGTTGAGATCCCCTGTGGTTTTTCCGTGCTCCCGTCGTCGACATAGTCCACAGGGGCAATAAAAGGGTACAGATGTTTGTTTTCGAGACTTCCGATAAGTTTTATATCTGGCAAGTTATGGATCAAGAGGTCGACCGTTAGCTGTGGGACGTTTCCAATTGTGACGAATGGTAAGATCAACAGCGAGCCTTTGAGAGTCTCTAGATCTTCAAGAGTGATTTTGTTTGAAGACATTTGAGGAGTCGTTGGTTTAATGGAATATATCGAGGTCTGTGTTTCTTTTAGTCGTTTACTATGTTTGACGTTTTTTTTTTTTCATGTTTATTTCGGTGATAAAGAATAAAAAAATTTTTTTTTTTCATTTTTTTCATTACATTCTCTTCATCACACCATTATCATACCTACCACACAAAATGACTGAAACTTGGGACGACGTGGACGAAAATACTAGCATCGAGACTCTTAGAGACATTCTCGTGAACAAATCCGGCGACGTTAAACTCGCCAGTCGGTTCAGAGCTCTTTTTTACTTGAAATCGATCGGATGTGAGTTCAATGAAAAGCCAGAGGAAGCACAAAAGGCTATCGACTACATCAGTGAAAGTTTCAAAGACGAGTCAGAACTTCTCAAACACGAGGTCGCATACGTCCTTGGCCAAACGAAAAACATCAAAGCTGCTCCAGTTCTCAGAGATGTGTTGATCGATAACACTCAACAATGTATGGTGCGACACGAGGCAGCTGAGGCTCTTGGTGCACTCGGTGACACCGAGTCTTTGCCAATTTTGACAAAATATTTCTCTGATCCAGAAGAACTTGAAGAAATCCGTCAAACATGTGAGTTAGCCATTGAAAGAATCAAATGGGAAAACTCCGAGAAGGCTAAGACTGAAAAGCTGCAAACTTCATTGTACGAATCTATCGACCCAGCTCCTCCAATGCCACTTGACGTTGAAGATGGTGACAAGGTTGAAAAGTTGAAGCAAATCTTGAACGATCAAGACCAACCACTTTTTGAAAGATACCGTGCGATGTTTAGACTCAGAGATATCGGTACCGATGAAGCATGCCTTGCCCTTGCTACCGGATTCGGTGACAAATCTGCTTTGTTCAAGCACGAAATTGCATACGTTTTCGGTCAGTTGTGCAACCCAGTGACTGTTCGTTCGCTTGTGAAGCTTTTGGGTAACAAATCCGAGGCTGCTATGGTGAGACACGAGGCTGCTGAAGCTCTTGGATCAATCGCCACCGACGAGGTTCTTCCAATTTTGAAGAGTTTCCTCAACGATGAGGACCAAGTGGTGAGAGAGAGCGCAGTCGTTGCTTTAGATATGTACGAAGAGTAATCGAAGAATGCAGTTTGCATTATTAATATAATATATATCTATTTGTTCGAACAAGGAGGCGAGCTTAGTTGTTTGTACGGAACTTGTAACCACATTGGGTACATGTGTAAAAGACAGTGGCACCTTCATCGGCTGAACGAAGTTGAAGTGTGTGATATTGCATTTCGTCATTTCCACATTGAGGACATTTTTCCTTGATGGTGGCACCTTCTTCGACCTCACTGGTCTTGAGCGAAGTCTTAACGACAGACTGTTTAGATCTCAGCGACGAAGGGAAGGCGTCTGGAGCTGTGTGTGTCACCACCTTCAGGTTAGCGAAATTTTTGCTTTGGTATTCTCTTTTACAGAGCTTGCATTCTATCGTGCTGCGGTTTGTGATGGAGTCAAGCAGGTTACCGCAATCCTGGCAGAAAATGAGGGAGCCGACAACTGACATAGTGGTGCTGGTGGTGGAAAGAGCTAGACGGTAAGTGTAACTGATCAAGTTTAAGTTTGAAAACTTTTTTAAATTTTTTTTTGAAAAATTTCAGACCTAGACTTATAGTCCCGACGATCGACCCGAGCGTGGCAAAAAATTTTCGCGTTCAACGAATATTGTCAAAGTTGAAGTTTGATGATACTCTTGAAAGGCAAACATTTCGATTCTTCTTTCCTCTTCCAAGAACAACAAGCAAGATGTCACAACAAATGATGGAGATGCCAGACCTGTCGAACGCCATTGTGGCGCAAGACGAAATGGGTCGGCCTTTGATCATTGTCAAAGATCAAGGATCGAAAAAGAGAGCACACGGTACAGAAGCCGTCAAGTCACATATCCTGGCAGCGCGCCAAGTGGCGTCTATCCTGAAGACATCTTTGGGACCGCGTGGACTGGATAAGATTCTGATTTCACCAGATGGAGAAATCAATATTACAAACGACGGAGCTACAATTTTGTCACAAATGGAACTCAGTAATGAGATTGCCAAGTTGCTCGTTGAGCTCTCCAAGTCCCAAGATGACGAGATCGGAGATGGTACTACCGGTGTGGTTGTGCTTGCAGGCGCTCTGCTGGACCAGGCGTTGGAGCTGATCGAGAAGGGTATTCACCCAATCAAGATTGCTCATGGTTTTGACAAGGCTTGCAAGATTGCCATTGAGAATCTTGACTCTGTTGCAGATCTTGTTCAAATTGATACCAAAGACCTCGATGCCAACCTCAACGAAGACTCTCAGCTTTTCAAGGCTGCAAAGACTTCCCTTGGATCTAAAATTGTTTCCAAATGTCATGACCAATTTGCTAGGATGGCAGTTGAAACTGTTCTTAATGTTGCGGATCTTGAGAGAAAAGATGTTGATTTCGAGTTAATTAAGGTGGAAGGTAAACTTGGTGGATCTCTTGAAGATTCTAAAGTCATCAAAGGTGTTATTATTGATAAAGATTTCTCTCATCCACAAATGCCAAAGAGTGTTGAAGATGCTAAGATTGCAATTTTGACGTGTCCGTTCGAACCACCAAAACCTAAAACTAAGCACAAGCTTGAAGTTTCTACCGTTGAAGAGTTCAAGAAGTTACAAACTTACGAACAGGATAAGTTCGAAGAGATGATTAAGTATGTTAAAGACTCCGGTGCTAATTTGGTTATTTGTCAGTGGGGATTTGATGATGAAGCTAATCATTTGTTGCTCACCAACGAATTGCCAGCCGTCAGATGGGTTGGAGGTACCGAAATCGAAACCATTGCAATTGCTACTAATGGACGTATTGTTCCACGTTTTGAAGATCTTACAGAAGCTAAATTAGGTCACGCAGGTTTGGTGACTGAAGTTGAATTCGGAACCACTAGAGAAAGAATGTTGGTCATCGAGAACTGTGCCAACACTAGAGCCGTGACGGCACTTATTAGAGGTTCTAACAAGATGCTTGTTGACGAGTCCAGAAGAGCATTGCACGACTCGCTGTGTGTGGTGCGTAACTTGATCAAAGATAACAGAATTGTTTATGGTGGAGGTTCTGCAGAGCTTTCATGTTCTCTCAAGGTGATGGAAGAAGCCGACAAACAAAAGGGTATTGACCAGTACGCTTTCAGAGCCTTCTCCCAAGCGTTGGATGTTATTCCTATGTCTTTGGCCGAGAACTCTGGTCTCGATCCAATTGAAACATTGACACACCTCAAGGCACAACATGTTTTGAAGAAGAACCCACACCTGGGTGTCGACTGTTTGGGAAGCAACAACAACGACATGAGACAATTGTTTGTCATTGAAACCCTCATTGGTAAGAGACAACAATTGCTTTTGGCCACTCAATTGACTAGAATGATCTTGAAGATCAATGATGTCATCGTGAGTGGACACGATCAATACTAAATGACGAGTTGAACGACGAGAGAGTCGTCTCAGTCAGTCGATAGTGTGTAGTAAGTGAATATAATTGAGATTTCCTCACATAATCGTAATTGGTTGTTCATTGGTGTACTTTGCTGATTACTCGCGCGTCATTCATCCCCGGATGTCACTCATTCTCCCCTCAAATTGAAAACTAGACACACTTGTATCCGCATGACCTTCCTCTTTTCCCTCTTTATTCACCACTTCGTCCCCCTTCTCTGCCTCTCCCATATCCTGGTCTGACCGTGGGTCCGGATTGGCACCTTCTTTTTGTTTCTGTCTCTCCTCTTCCTCCTGTGCACGCAGCCGTTCAATTCTCGTTGGATCATAAAACGCGCCCCAAATATTCTGTAAATACGTGAACTCTTTGCTGATAGCAACGGCACTCTCAAGCGATCTATCGAGATCTCCAAGGCTACCAAGGACATCATCCATCAGTCCGATCAGCTGACCAATATGTGCGTCTCTGAATCTATCGAAAAGCGACAACTGACTCGGAATTGGACCGTCAGTAACGCTCATAACATCATGGGTGACTGGACCATCGTGGCTGGAGGGCGTGGCAGGTGGTGACATGTCTTTTGTATAATAATTAAATGAAACAAGACGCGTTGAAATAACTTGTTGTTTTCAATTGTTTTGATAATTTTTTTAGCATTAATTTTTACTTGATTTTTTTTGGCAATTAACTTCGATTGCCCTTGGTTCCTTTTTTCCTCTTAGTTTCTGTTTGTCTTTTGCAGAGCCAATTCAAATGTTGCCAATGTTTCAAAGGACAGCAAATCAGAGGACTGCTCTTTCCGTTGGAAGACTAGTCACTCTCATCCGGCCTGGTACTGTTCGGCCCGGATTTGTGACATCCCCCTTTGTTAGACACATCTCTGAGGAAACGATGGCAAAAGACAACGAACTGGGTGAAGATGACAGCGTTAACAACACTGGTGTTATTCTCAAAGAGAACAAGGAGTCCCTCATGTATTTTGATTATCTGACACCATTCAAGTCAGGGAGATGGGACCTCAGACAGTACTTGCTATCATTCGTGCGAAACAATAGCGGGCCTTCTCTGAAAGAACAGGTGCTCAAACTATCACGCTGTAACGATTCCTCACTCCAATTGAATATCACCGACTTCAAGTACGTCCCACGCGATGGTGGTGCATTCGTAAAGTTCCTCGTTCCCGAGGATACTAACGTTAAGGAGTTCAATAAGAAAGTGATGGAGAACGTTGAGAATAAAGCTAAAGAAGGAGTGATCAGCAGTTTAACACATCCACGCTGCTTTCCAGTTAAAGGTACACCATGGATCGAAGACCTCAGACGGTATCCTTCCCCAAAACTCAAAGTGGCATTTGAAGGCCCAGATCTATCACAAGAAAACCTGTATCTGCTTTTCCGTAGATACGGTGTCATAGCCGACATCATTCCGCCTAATCCAGAGTCGAAGGAAACCACAAGATTTGCTACAATCGTTTATCGCTCAATTCGGTCGGCAATTGCCGCTAGGCATTGCATTACCGGTCTTCAGGTCGGAGAAACTCTCATTCATATTCAATACATTCCAGTGGTGAAAGTGAACGTTGTTTCTGACTTTATCAACAAACATCAAAGAATCGCAATTCCTCTGATTTTTGCTTTACTAGCAGCGGTCGCAGTGTTCATTTTCGATCCTATTCGTCATTTCTTTATCACCGAGAAAATCACTGGAGCTTACTCTTTGGAGAAAAACTACTACTACAGACAGATTAGTTCCATGTTCGCATCTACAAGAAGACGTATGTACAGCATTTTGAGCTCTTCTGGCGACTCCCAAACTGCATTGTACAATTCAATTGAGGGAATGTGGAAAGAACGTAACGAAATGGCGAAGGAAATCAAACTTTGGATCGACGAAAATGTCAACACTTTTATTGTTGTTCAAGGTCCTAAGGGCTCCGGCAAAAGAGGCTTGATTCAAGATTATGTTCTCAAAGACCGTTCGAACTGTTTATATATTGACTGCGACCATCTGATTAAAGCTAGGAAAGAACAGCAGTTTTTGAAAAACTTTGCCGACGAGATTGGTTATTTCCCTGTTTTCTCGTGGCTCAGCTCGGTTTCTTCCTTCATTGATCTTATTAGTCAGGGTTTGACCGGTCAAAAGTCAGGTATTTCTGAGTCAAAAGAAGCTCAAGTCCGCAATATGCTGGCTCTTGCTGGAACCGCAATTAGGGATATTTCTCTATCCAAGTACCGTTGTCTCAGTCAAGAGTCTATTGAGAGCACAAAGGAGGACGATTACTTGCAACAGAACCCGCAAGATAAACCTGTTATCGTCATCGACCGTTTCCAAGCTTCTAAAAAAGCTAAAGATCCTAACTCGTTTGTGTACCAAGAATTGGCAGAGTGGGCAGCCAACATGGTGACTTTGAACGTGGCGCATGTAATTGTGATCACAGACGATATTGGAAGTTTACAAACCCTCTCCAGAGCATTACCAGGAACGCCTTTTAAGCGTTGTCTGTTATCTGATGCCTCTTCTTTGTCGGTGGAAAAATATGTTATTCACCAATTTGAGGATGATGAACGAACTTCACAGTTACTACAAGATGAGAAAAAGAGTGAGCTTATTGAATCAGTGAAACCGTTTGGTGGACGTATGTTGGATTTACAAATGTTTGTCAGACGTATCAAATCTGGCGAGAGTCCAAAAGAGGCATTACAAGGGATTGTTTCACAATCCATTGAACAGTTGAGTCAGTTGTTCACCGGTGGCAGCAATGAAGGATACACAGCCCCACAAGCGTGGTGTTTGATCAAACTGTTGGCATCCAATGAGAAACTATCCTACAGAGAAATCGTCGGTCTTCCGTTATTCAAAAGTGGAACATTTGGGATTTTGCAAGCCATGGAGAATGCTGAACTTATAACGATTATCAGGGAAAAGGGATTGGTGAAAGAGGTGAAACCAGCTAAACCTATTTACAAGCTTGCATTTGAAAACATGGTTGACGAAGAGCGAATTTTTATTTCGTTAGAAACGGAGTATTTGAGCACATTGATTAAGACAGAGCGGGCAAAAGTTCAGGCTTGGGAAGATGAGGTTGCAAAGTACCAAGCAGTTGAATACTCGAACCTTTTCAAAGCCAGGCTTCAATATCTGGCCTCTAAGATTGACGGTAGTACAAAGACTATTTCCGAAAGCGAGAAAAAGTTGGCTCAGTTGTGGAAGGGAAAATGAGGAGTGAGTGCTACAATGAGCCGAGCGAGTTGTGAACTGAGCAAGTTGGGTCGTTCGTCAACCCTTCGTTCACTCATGAATCAAGACTCACTACTCTTGCCATTTCGCGGCTCCCTTTATTTCAACAACTCTAGAGCCTCTGCCGCAGATAACCTTTCTGAACTTTCGTAGACCATCATTTTGTTGAAGACTTCGATGCAAATTTTCTCACCTTGGAGTTTCTCAAGTAATTTTTCTGAAGGCTGACGATCCTTTTTGAAAAATTCCGTATTCATTGCTTGGAAAGATCTGGAAGTTTGAACTTCTTTCCAATCTTTTGGCGGTGTTCCGAACGTGTTGAAGATGGATGAGAGCAATGCGAGGTCACTGTGCTGTGCGTCTTGTGAGTATGGCGTTTCGAAGTTATTACTTGCAATGAGCATTAAAATGACGCCAACTGACCAGATGTCGACTTTGTTGGAGTAGTTTCTCACCGATAACAGCAGCTCAGGCGCCTTATAATATCCTGTGGCTATATCAGTGATTTTATTTTCAGGGGATTCCAGACCGTTATTATTAGGTTCAAGATAACTGATTCCAAAATCTATGATCACCGGATTCAAGTTGTCATCTATGGATTCGAACATTATGTTGTTTGGATTGATATCTCTGTGTATAACACCATGACTGTGAATGAACCGAAGGCCTTCCAAAAGACCAGTAAACACTTGGATGATTTGGGTAACGGAAAGTGAATTTGAGCGCTGGAACTTCATCTCACCGTTGCCAGAATCAATAATAGTTCTAGATTTCGTGTAACGCTTGACCACTTTGGATAAGTCGTACTCATATAGGGGAAAAACCAATCCGATCTCAATTGTATTTTGATAGTAAGCTAACAATGGCACAATGTTCGACTGAGCAGGTAATTCAGACAGTTTTCGAAGAATCTGAAGTTCGTTTCGAATGTTATGGGGTGGCCTATCATCCTCAGGTTCGGAGATCTTAATTGCGACATGACTGTTTTTCTGTCCAAGAAGCAGCGATGTTTCTGCTCTAACAACACAACTAAATCTACCACCACCAAGAGAGGATCCAAAAGTGTATTCGGATTTGTTTGTGCACCGACCAGACATGTTCTCACTACTCAATTGGTACTTCAAAAGAGGGCAATAAATCATTTGATTGTCAATAGATTTTTTTTTATTTTTTAGATCTTGTATTCTGCCACTTCTCGGCGTGTGCAGCACAGCAAAAGCCGTTTCAAAAAAAAAAAGACGTACAATTTTGCTTTACAGAATCGTGAAGGTTAGGTTGAATCGGGTTGATGGGAACAAAAACTAGCGTGGTTTCACACAGTAAGTCATCATAAATCAACCGTGCAAGGCCAATTGTACCGAAAAAAGTGTTGCAGACTGGCCGCATGTCGATGCAGAGTGCACAAACACAGATGCAGCCCGAATGGATCGAGATGGAGCTCGGCGACGTGGGCAGGTCGCTTTTCAACGAGTTACCACTCTCAAAAGAAAATCTTGCACTAAAGGTAAAAAGCATTGACACAGCGCTTGCTCTCAGTGACCTCGAGCTCTTGAGGCTGCTCGCCACCACCCGAGACGGTGCGATCAACAGTGAACTGCGTTCCCGAGTGTGGCCGCAGTTGTTGGGAATGGATCTGCAAGACACCGAAAAAGATACGATAGCGGATTGGAAGGACTTGCCTCGTCATCGCGACGAAGAACAACTAGCCAAAGATGTGGAACGATCCTTCATCTACTTCCCAAAGGATATCAGTGTTGAGGAATTGGAACGTCTTCGCACCCGTCTTACTCAGGTCGTCACCCGTGTGCTGAGAACAACGCCAGAACTCAACTATTATCAAGGATATCACGATATTGCTGGGGTGGTTGTACTCATTTTCGCAAACAATGATGAACTCGCATATAAGTTTCTGCGTCACGTGACCCTCAGTTTTTTACGCGACCATATGTTACCAAGTATCGAAGCAAGTGTGAGACAACTTCTAATGATTCCTGAACTTTTATCTCACATAGATGCGAAATTTCATCGGATAATTGGATCAATTGAGCCTCTCTATGCTCTTAGTTCCGTGATTTCTCTGTTTGCTCACGACCTTTACAAGTTTGACGATCTCTGTCTTGTATGGGATTTTATCTTTGTGAAGAATGATCCAAATATAGTTCTTTACATTTACGTGTCTCTGTTGGTGTACTACAAAGACGACGTTCTCAATGACCTTGATGAGTTGTCGGGTGGTTCCTTCTCGAGTGATGATACGCTCACAGACGAGGTTGAATTTTACAACAAGGATTTTGTTCATGTGATCTTGAACGGTCTAATCAACAATAGCCTCAATACGACCAATTCCATTGATTCAAAGCTTGAGGTGTTCAACATTCTCCAATTGAGTCTGCGTTACATGGATGAATATCCACCTGAAACACTAAAACAATCGGACCGTTTATCACGGTTTTCGGTGCTACAGGATTGCAGCGTGAGCGAGGAACTGTTGAGCCAGCAAATTATTGAGCAGTCAGCCGAAATTGCTGAAAAACAACGACAGAGAGAACAAGAAGCAGCGGCACTCGAAGCTGCACGCGAACAACAACGCAGTAGAAACACGCGACGTTCGAGAAATACGTGGTTGTCGACAAAAAACAAGCAATTGTCTCTGTTACTTAAATTATCCATCAGCGTCGGGCTGATTGGCATTGTTCTTGGCTCTTCGTTTACAAATACGAGCGTTGGCACGTTTTTGAGGCCAAAATTTCAACTTTTGGGATCGTCGAGATGTTATTCTATGGCAGGAAAGTTTATGGAGTCAGTTCTTGCTGGATTCTCAGAGGATAGATAGCACTTGGGTATGGTTATATTTGGTTTGGTTTATTTATATGCGTATTATAATTCATTTTTTTTGCCTGATAAAAATGTCAATTTTCAAACTTTGCACAGCCTTGAAATAACGAACAATGGCGCCAATATGGACAAAATCATGGTCAATTTGACTTTAAAGTCGCTTGATTGTCCCTGTTGACCGATTTTGATCACACGTCCGGTGTCGTGATTGGCAGTACGACCTGTCTCGTTGTGAGAGGTGAGAGGTGCAACTGGTTTAGCAACGTCCTCCAAGGCTGTGAGACGTCCTGTTTGATCGTGATTCGTTAGGTATAGAAGATCGTCTTCGACGTTATCAACAACAGTCTTTTGAACGTTTCCAAAGAAATCGGTGATGAGAACGTCTGAGAGGTTACGTTGGAACGAATCTGTGCGGACTCCAGCGTTAGAATGGATTTTTTCAAAGGTGTATGAGTCGACAAGATCTTGTAAAGTGAGTTTAGAGTCCTTTTCGACGTTTTCGAGAAACTCAAGATTGAAGTAGGTAAAACGGTCGATAACAGCGACACCGATTTCTGTGTCTGAATGATGGGAATAAGAACTTTCGTGTAGATCAGACGAACCGACTGCCAAAATGTTTGGTGAATAAAACTTGGTGTACATGGTGTTTGCTTGACAGGTATCGATCATGAAGAAGATCTCGTTGTATCTTTTTTTCTCGTGCATTTGTTCGAAAGCGTCTGCGATATCATAAGAGGAAATCTCTTCGGAATCTTGAAACTTCAAAAACTCATCACCTCCATGACCAGTCATGTAGATAAAGATATTTGAATTTTCGTCCGTCAACAATCTTTTAGACCTAGGTTGCTCGTCCGGCCACCGGTCTGTAAGTAGTCTAATGAAGTTTTCAACTGTCACTTCATAACCGCGGTAATCAACTTCTATGTTGTCACCATAAAGCTCTAATTGTCTGTCGGCGTTATTGAACACAAACCCCGGGAAAGCGTTACGTGGATTGCATGCAATGTCGTCTGATAACATCAAGATAATCTGAGAATCTGGAATTCCAAGTCGCTTCACTGTACGGTACATACTGAGCACGTTTGCCATATGTCTATAATTGAACCAAAATCTTGAGGTTGAAACAAGGACAGCCCAGTTATTTGTGTGTGTTGGTTCTGAAGCCTCTGTAGTGGCAGCCGAGCCCGCAGCCAAGGCAAAAGGACACGCCAGCAGCCAGATGAAAAGGTTTATCACGAGCATGGTGGATAAGAGAAAGAAACGAAAGAGAAAACAAGGGCAAAGATATTAAAAAACAATTAAAAACTAGCGAAAGTATTTTTAAAAAAAAAAAAATTAGGGGTTCCTCAGGGGACGAAGGGAACCAAGGAAAGGGAGAGTGAATTTGGACCATGTGGAAGACGCTTGTACGCCGTCTGAGTACTGCCGTTATGGCAGGAAGTAATGGCGGAGGGTACTCTCTTCGAAGCTACCAGAATGACTGCATAGTCAGCTGTCTGGAAGCATTACCCAAAGTTCGAAGAATCGCGGTGAGTCTGGCCACAGGCGGTGGTAAAACAGTGATTTTTTCGCAACTGTTGGCGAGATTGCCACCTAACCCGAGGACAAACGGAACACGAACTCTGGTTCTTGTCCACCGCAAGGAGCTTGCCGAACAGGCTGTTCGTGCCATCACTAAAGCGCATCCTCATTACAGAGTTGAGATGGATATGGCGAAGTTCAAGCCTACACACAGTGATGATGTTGATGTGATTGTGGCATCTGTTCCGACACTAGCTAAAAGCTCAGGGCGGTTGGACCAATACGACCCGGACTTGTACAAAGCAATTGTGGTGGATGAATGTCACCACGGAGTTTCCAGTTCGTATCTTCGAGTGCTGCGCCACTTTGGTTGTGACCAGCCACAGACTAATGTGGCGGTGATAGGTTTCAGTGCAACATTGAAAAGACATGACAGGGTACCACTGAAAAAAGTGTTTGACGAAGTCGTTTTCGACAAAGGATTGAAGGATTTGATTCAAGAAGGATACCTGACCGACTTCTCGTGGGCCAAAGTCTCAGCGTCGTTTAGTCTCGAAGATGTCGAGGTAGGGTCGAACGGCGACTACCGACTCGACTCACTTGCCGAAGTAGTCAACACCGACCAAACTAATCAACTGGTTTTGAAGACATATTTGCATTTCCGTGAAGAGAGGCGCTTGAAATCGACGTTGTTCTTTTGTATCAATATTGATGCAATGGCCGAACTGGCGAGATTATTTCGAAGTAACGGAGTTAATGCTCAGTATGTGACCGGAAGCACAACCAAATTGGACCGTGAGAAGCTGGTTAGTGCTTTCACTCGTGGAGAAATACCAGTTCTAATGAACTGTGGTGTTTTTACAGAAGGAACCGATATTCCAAACATTGACTCGATTTTCATAGTGAGACCCACTCGTTCACGTCAGCTGCTGATACAAATGCTTGGTCGAGGATTGAGATTACATGCCCAGAAAGAACGTTGTTTTGTTGTGGACTTCGTCGACGCGTCGGAGACCGGGATTTATCTCAAACCGACACTTGATGGGAGACGTGGACCGTCAGAGTTGACAGGTCTTTTCGAACCTGAAGGCTCCGGAAAACGTGTGGCAAGTCCTGTTGTTGATGCAGACATCAATTATGTCGAATTCGACACTATAGAAGGATATAACGATCTTTTTGCTCGAACAGGTAACCGGAAAGAAATTTATGAACAGAACATCAAAGGTATTTTCATGAAGCATCCATACAACTGGGTTCAAATCAGACGCGACTGTTGGGGTCTCCGTCTTACCAATGATAACTACTACAAGATTGAACAGGACATGAAGAGACAACTACACATATTATCGTTTGTTAGTACTTTTCATAGGGGAAACATCAAGTATCCGAAGGCCCAGGAGTTGTTCAAATCGAACGATTTGAGTCAAACTTTGGAGAAGTTCGAAGAACACATTGAGACAAGACCAGAACTGAAGAAACTGTATGCCAATGGTCAATACTATGGCGATGTTACTGCTAAACAACATGATTTCTTGAGGAGGAAATTGATCGAGGTTGCTGCAAAGAGTCCAAAGATTGATATGGAAAGTTTCGAAAAGAAGGTTGATGAATATTTAGGAGGAGTTTCGAAGAACACAGCATCGAATTTGATCTTTGGGTATACTGTGTCGAGGTCAAAGGCTCTCCAAGTGTTTATAAAGGATGTGATATTGGCGAAGAAAGAGAGCAGGGAGGATTTACTGAAGTGAAGCAAGAACGGTGAGCGGAGAGAGCTAACTCTCATAACCCCATTTGGCGTAGAGGTACTTGCTGAAAAAGGCGAGTATTCGATAGAATTGATAAATTGTACATAGACTTGATGGATGTCATTATGAGCGAACGAACCACAGGCGAAAGCGAGTCGTTGTTGTGCAGATTAGTCGAACAGTTCGACCAGCGTGAATGATTCGCACATGTCCCTAACTGTCAGCAAGACGTGAGTCATTAGCTGCACCAGATCTTGTCATGCTCTCCAGTACTGCGCCAAACTGTGCAACCTGTCGATCACGACCGGCAAGAATGCATTAACACTATCATTAATCAAGTTCTGGAAGTGCAGAACAGCCTCTTCATCATTCAATTCCAACATGAATTTCTCTTCAATCTTCCAAATGAGCTCAAACTTCTCCATCTCGTTCGAAACTCCATCAATATTACTCGTCTTCAGTACGGGGATAGACGAGTCAATCATCAGTTGGAAAATGTTCAGAATCAATGACGCATTCTTCCTAAGCGTGATGTAAGTGATGAAACAATAGTTACAAAACGTCTTGTAGTTTTCATCATTGAGACCACCCATTCCCTCTATGATTTGGATCGGCAGCTTCATCAGTGGTGGGAATGGTTTCGGATCCTGCCCGAGAATATAACCAAAATCTGCGTGGAAAAAGTATCCATCTTTTGTAAGCAGCAAGTTTTCCAAATGCCTGTCACCCACTCCTAAAATGTAAGTCACAACACAATAACCAGCACAGGACCGAACGTAATTATCCATAGCATCGGGCTTAACTCCATGCGGAGCAGTCGGGTCAGGATTGTGAACTTGTAAGTAACTGAGAATTGAGTTGTATCGTTGCAAGATGGAGGATAATGAGGAATTAGGAATAAATTGGATCAGTCCTTCTACTGGCCCAAGAGCCATAATCTTATACGGTCTCAATTTCATGTCCAGGTTCTCATTCAACAGAATTTTTTCCATCAATGTGATAATTTGCACCACAAATTGATCTTGTCTGAGATCATCACCAATCTTGTACATCACAGGATACTTGGTACCCTCAACAGTCTTGAATGTGATTTTTAATGGATTCAGACTGCTCTTGAAAACACTAGATTCCTCAGGAAATGTGCCCACAACCTCAACATCAGGATCTATTGGTAGATAAATTGGTGAAAACTCAGCCAAAGAAGAGTCACGAGTTTTGGAACCAATAGAACGGAACTTCTCCACTAAAAGACTCTTTAAAATTTCAATTTTCCTTGGAGTGGTCTCTTTTTTACAATCTTTTTTGATTGTCATTGAGATATTATGAATTCGAGTGATTAGCTCCACCTGGCTCCGTAGAATATGTATCTTATCACCGCCATTTTCGCTCAAGCTCAACCGAACAACAAGATGCAACAATGTACGCAAAAGGACGTTGCGGGATCCGCGCCCGTCTGGACGTGGCGGAACTTGTTGGACGTCCGGAATGACATCGTGATCTCCAGTCACTGTTGCTACCGGAGCATGGATGTTATTGCCATTTTTGCGTCTTGAGCGCTCCTCGTCAACTTCCACTTTGAGATGCCAGTAAAGGAAATTAGTAAGTTGCGGAGAGTCTAATGACCGGTCAATGAGGAAATTCGCAAGGGGAGAGCCCAGTTTGGGGAGCCTTCCGAGAAATTTGCTGGTTGGACTCATCAAGTCCGAACTATTGAGAATCCGCAACACTGGATCGTCGTCGTCGGCATTATTGACCAGTTGATAATCGCTTGAAGTAGCTGTGTATGTTGAATCATCGAGATCAGCAAGCTCATCCCCATTACCGCCCCCGGCATCCACATCGTCGTCTATATCAGTGTGTGGATCTACATAACTGGCTTCATTCCGGACACATTGAACCAGTTGAACCATATATGCTTCAAGCTCGTCGTTGGAGGCGAGCCGAAGCCTCTCCAGTGCCATATTACGAACGATATGATTGCGGTAGTTGGCACCAAGCAGTTCGAGACAATCAACGATTTCCAATTCACGCACAAAAACTCCTGCCCCAGAACCAGGAGTGTCAGCCCCTAAATGATCAATCATACTCAAAAACTCTTTGACTTCAAAATCATCATCCCAATCAACACATTTGATGAAGTTGATGGCAAAATTATTCATCTGCGCAGTGTTTCTATTGAGAATAAGACTGTTGAGTAAGAAAAAACGAAACTTCCAGATCATATTGCGTTCTTTCTGACTCAATTTCTGGAAAAACTGCTTGCGTAGAATCTGTGAGAGCTCAGTACGAACTTTGAGTGTCGGTTTAACGTCTTTATCCAAAGCAGAAGACTGGTGAGTACGTTCCAGTCTACGGAATTTCGATTCTATTGGGTCTTCAATGAGTTCGGAACGGTATTGGTCTGGATCAAAAAGGGTCGGTGTGCTTCGCTGTTTGAGTTCACGAAGATTGCTCGCATGCATGTCGTTGAGTGCAGTCCCAGAGTCACCGGCCGTGACTCCACTCGCAGCAGCACCTGAAGCACCTGCGGCTGCTGAATTAACAGCAGCTCCTGTTGATGGATGTGCTGCGTTTAAAACATGGGATTCCGCTGTGGTTATAGTCAACGTAGCATATTTAACATCGGAAAACACGATTGGTATCTCGAATTGAGCGAGTTCGACGTTGGCAAAAACAGCTCCTGTCTTTTTGGCGATCAGCATACGTTGGTATTGGCGCTGTGAGTCACGAACTGCCAGTTGGTCCAGCTTACGTTGAACGAGTTGATCCATCCAAGCAGTTGTGACCGTTTGCGGTTCAGAGTTGGAACTATCGATTTCGTTGTCATCAGTGTTGGGGAGTTCATCTTTGCCATCAAAAAGATGAATTTTCAATTTTTGCAAGCCTTTTCTCAGGGTACAACTGTTCGTATCGAACAGGTCTATACTGCATTCGCCGACTCTGCGTTCGGAGCCGGTCTTTGGTCCGTAGACGAAAAACCGAAAAACAAGACGACTGTCTAGCAAAAGTTGGCTATAGTCTATGGGCAATCTGCTCCAATCCGTTGATGGGTTGATATCGTTGGGACCATCTATCGAGTACTTGAGACTTGTCCGAATTGGAACGGTGAGCTGTTTTCCGGCGGATTCTATATGTGTGAGCACAAACACTTCGTATTCTGGTTGTTCACCGAGTCGTGAGCGAATGATTGTAGATGTGGCGTCGTCTGCTGAGTCTGTTTCATTGGAGATGGTCGAAAGGCGTTGGGTGAACCCAGAGAGGTGTTGTATTCTGAAGCGGAACGGTAGTTTTAGGTCTTTTGAGAGGCAGAAACTTGCAGAGTTCTGACTTCGGGAGTTGTAATTCATCGCGAGAACGAGGAGGAAAGCGGGCTGCTCGAAACGCAGACGGTCGTGATCATTCGAGTATGGGGGCACAACAAAGGGAATAAATAAATATTAGAAGAGAAATTAGATAACCAAATATTTCTGTGGAGAAATCAGTCGCGAATACGCAGCGTCGATCGACGTGCAAGTCGAGCAGCTCTGCGAGTCGATTCTTGCGAGAGTCGATTTACTTTGCTTTTGACGGCACTACTCACTAGTTCGAACCACGACAATCGCTGCACTTTTGTACCACGATCGACTATTAAATTATTACAACAACTTACGTCATCAAATGTCCAACTTTTCCTCGCTGTTTGGAAGTGGAACAACGTTAGCGTCTTCTTCATTAGACTTGGTAGCCTTGGTACCTGGAACGCTCTTGATCGATCTAACTGGCTCTGGGATGTAAACTCTGGATTCTTGGTAAGTGAATTCACCGATTTGAGCAGCGTCAGTTCCGAGTTCCTCCTCCTCCTCGCTCAATCTGATCTTGAGGAATGGAATGAAGTTGAGTGCAACAAGCAAAATTGAGGTAACCACAAACGACCAGAGCGAGATCGAACATGAGGCAGCCAATTGGTATCCAAGTTGCTTGTAGTGGTGGTTCAACCAACCACCTGCACCGGTAACACCGTAATCAGTGCTGATGATGTAATCAGCAGCAAACAAACCAGTCAAGACAGAACCGGTGAAACCACCAACACCGTGAAGGCACCAGACATCGAGACCGTCGTCAATTCCAATAATGTTCTTGAGGTCGACTGCAAAGTTACAGGCGATGGCAGTGATAACACCAATTGGAACGGCAAAGTAAACTGGCACGAAACCAGCAGCTGGTGTAATACCAACAAGACCGGCCACAGCACCTGAGCACATACCAACAGTAGTCCATTTACGGCCACATCTGTAATAGTCAACAAACATCCAAGTCAAACCACCGCAGGCAGCAGCCAAGTTAGTGTTGACACAGGCGTAGAAACCTCTAAGAGAGGCATCACCGGAGGAACCACCGTTGAAACCGAACCAACCGAACCAAAGGAAAACAGTACCAAGAACAACAGAGGTAACAGAGTGAGGTCTGTATTTTGGTAAACCGGATGAGGCAACAGGGTCGTGTCTCTTACCACAGATAAGAGCATACGAAAGAGCACCGAAACCAGAAGCTTGGTGGACTGGTCCTCCACCGGCGAAGTCGTAGGCACCCAAAGTGTTGAGCCATCCCTTCAAGTTCCAGGTCCACATAGCAACAGGACAGTAAACGACAGTCATCCAGAGGAAGAGGAACACCATCATTGGACCGAGTCTTGCTCTTTCACAAGCACCACCAAGCATGATACATCCGGTAATCATGGCGAACATACCCTGGAAGAAACAGAAGACGATATCTGGAAGAGCTGAACCATTGGCGTCACCAAGAACGGTCTTGAGACAGAATTGGTCGAGAGAACCCAAAAACACAGAAGAGCCTGGTCCAAAGGTAAGAGAGTAACCCCAGAAGAACCATTGGAATGAAACCAAACAAATGGCCATGAGAGATGCCCAAAGCAAAGAAAGAGCATGTTTTTTTCTTGAAAGTCCAGAGTAAAGGAGACCAACACCTGGAATCATAATCCAGACCAAAATACCCGAGACCATGACCCAGACGAGGTCGGCCTTGTCGTATTCGGCGGTCAAGTCAGTAGTCATAGAGTCCTGCATCTTGAGGGTTGATAATTACTGACAAGTCTGATGAGCAACAATATGAAAAAAAAATATACGCATGTTTGTTTTCAAAATAAAGATTCCTTCTCGGGTATTTATACTCTCACAACAGCCCAATTTACCTTGGGCCCTGTCTGATGATTCTATAGAAATCTAGAGACCATTCCAAATGCAGCTCGTCTGCTGATGCTTGATTGGCTCGATATCGCAGTTATCAGCCAGCCTTGTACTACTTTCTCACAATAGATACATTCTGATAACAAAAAATAACAATAGATTTGCTGCATGCAGCCGAGATTAATTATGTTGTTGTATGGAAAACCTCGCACTATCAGGTAAAAAAAATTAATTTTCTCTCATGCGGCTATTGTTCGGAGAGGTAAACAGCCTCCGACTGTTTATTTCAATCTTTTCTCTTTTGCTCAAAAGGGAAATTGACTCAACTCGCCGGGTCATCCGCTCGCTTTATGTAGGGTAAGTTGTACATTTTGGGATAAAGGGTCTGACTCACTATTCAGATGACAACACAAAGTGGTGTGTGTTCTGCCAAGTCAAGCGAACCCTAAACGAAAGGTGTCACAATCAAAACGACAAACTCACCGCTTGGCCGCAGGGGCACAAAAAAAGTTAGTTGAAGATGCAACCACAAACCTTATAAAATATTTCTTGATATAGTCAAATAATCTTTAGCTAACGTGTTCCTGCAACGAAGGTAGTGGCGTGTCGAGCGAGCCAGCAGCAGCCATAAATCTCATAAGCTTCGGTGTCCTTGTTATTCTTGCCAGTCCTGCTTCGCTCTGCTGTGATTCTGGCCACTTAAAGGTCTTCAATTTCAGCAATCTCGTAAGCGAAATTATCAAGCTTGTTGATAATCATGTGATCTGCATCACGTGACAAAATATTACTTTTTTTCTTAACTTTTTTCCGTTCCCTTACTCGAGTCGCTCAATAAACTATATTCAAAATGCCTAATATTTATGTCGAGCACATCGTTGGTCTGATCACTTCTGCACATTGTCAGTCAATACTACTCACATTCTCATCAAACCTGACGCTCTTCCGTCTATCTCTCCCAAATCCCTCAGGAACTTGTAATTCAAATGATTCACAGTCCCCGTTGCCATGTTCGGCAGACCCTGCGCTCTTTTTGCGATTTCCACCAAAACTCCGTGGCCGAACCGCAAAATCATCTTCTTCATCTTCATCATCATCACCCTCTTGATCTTCAATTGACATTTCAGCTAACATCTCTCTGATTTGCTCTCTATTGTACTTAATGATTCCCTCACCGAAGGAGTTACCCGACGACGTAAATGAAGCTGTTCGTCTACTGCCCTTCGGAACTACCAGTTCTGTGGAAAACGATGCAGATCGTGCAGAAGATGGACGATCCTCATTCGAGGAAGATGAACCTTTGCGTGCCACACATACTGACGAGGCTGTATCCGCCAAAAACACAGCTTTCAATGGCTCTCTAGCCACAATACTGTAGAAATTAGAAACTTTGAGCAATTTCTTACCGATTTTCAATTGGTTAGTAAAAATTGGTTTCTTATGAGACTCTCTATGGGTCTCTTTAACCAGTTTAACAGAGTTCTCACTCAGACTTTCGATTTTGAAATCTTCGTAAACTCCTCCATTTCCTTGATCAACAGAAAGGGAAATCGAACAGTTGGCTTCATCATGTGCCAAAACACTGCTGGTGATCAAATAAATGGCATTATCAACACTGTTCAGCTTGAAAATAGCCATGTATTCAAGAAATTGATCAAATTCAAGGTCAATTGATTTGAAACAAGCTTTCAACAAATCAAAAGCCTTACTGTAATCAGTCGAAGTGTTTGTAATTGTGTCTAAATATTCAGTTATCCTGTCATGATTCTGAATTTTCCGTAAACTCCGGTACTTTTGTCCAAGTGATGGCTCATTGAACAGTTGGAGAACCACACGGAAGGTGTAAAACACAAGATCAAGCTTGTTTTCCATAATATATCTTTTAAAAATGGTCCATTTGTCATAAATCAGCACTAATTTTGAACCGTCACAATTAGCTAGTTGATTGGTCATTGCCTTATTTGTCGGAAGGTGATTGAGTAATGCATGTGAAAAATCCAACTTTCGACAGCCCTGGGAACACCACCGTTGATTACAATCGTTGCAGTCCAAACCGTTTAAATACCTTGCATGTTTCTCATCGGTGAGACTAGCACTTCCATTACTATCCTTGAGTCTCCCTTTATCATAAACTTTGAGAACTTCTCCGCAGTAGCAGCAACATTTGCCAACATCAATGAGCTTTGTAACTTCAAATGGCGGCAAAAGAATGTACGGTGCCTCGATATAGAGAGTTTCCAAATCGACAATATCTGATTTTGGAGCGAAAAAACCGTTGAATGTACCGATCCTGCTATTTTTCGGTAAGACCGCAGCCAAGTTGGTTACATCAGGCTGAATCAACCCAATTTCATTTGGGGGCCACGACGGGGGAATTTCAAGCGGCATATTGTGGGTGTTGGTAAATTGATGGAATGAATTAGTTGTCTTTCACTAAACACAGATCTGAAATAATGATTTGTATACCACATTTTTTTGCCACACGACTACAAACTCACATCCGTACACCAGAAACTACTATTGTAAGCCGCACGCACTTGTCTGACATCAAGCCGGGGTAAAAAAAAATGAGTCAAATTGAATCACTGCGAAAGTGGATTATTTCGAAGGATCGTCGAGGACCGAAAATTGATTGCAAGAGAAGTCACTAACAGGGTAATACTGGCTTATTATGAGTGATCTTGCATCGACTAGTCTTTTTGCCGTTGTAAACGTAATTCCCAGTCTAGCCAATTGCAGTTGTAGACACTGAAGTTCTCTTACCGTCCGTAGCCTACGCGTAATTGCCCTGCCTTTTGTTGCTGTTGCTTATTGAGCTTGGCGTTAGCTTATCTTGTTCCTTTTTGACTGTTCATTTCCGGCTAGCAACATACCGAAAATGAGTCAATTAATATGCAATGGACAACCCTATTCGTCTATGTAACTGAGGCCCCTCGGGTAAATCTTACCCGTCCGCGATATAGTAGTCTGGGGCAATCTGGGCCGTGTGGGGTTTTTTTTAGGTCGGCTTTGCTTGGGCCATTGCGATCGAGCCATATTTTAGCCTCTGGCGACACCCCTCAATTGTATAAATTGAGAAAGTGAAAGCCTTTTTTGTTTTTGTCTTAATTGCTTTCTCTTTCTTTTCTTCATCAATTGAATTATTTAAACAGACAACAATCTGCCAGGTAAGATTATAGTCCCTCGCTTTATCTTTAATTACTAACTAACAATCCATATCCCATAGAAATTCGCAATGTATGTTCCATAAGCTTCTCTTGATAGCTTTTGGTTTATTTCTCTTTTAATTATGTTGAGTTTCCCACCGCCCTTGCAAATGGTTAGTCCCATTTTTCCATTCATTCGTCTATGCATTACCGGTGCCTCTTTGAGGCTGAGATTATACGGTAGGAACTTGATCTAGTTAATACTAGCGCAAAGGAAATGCACCAAGAAGGATGGAGAGGAGGTTGTTGCAGACAAATTGCTCGCAAATGTTTGTAATGATTCCCTTCTTCATCCTCCCAAAGAATAATTTTACTAACGTCTTCTAGGTCACCAACTTCTGTCATCACTGAAACTGCCACTGAGCAAGAGAAAGTCTTGTCTTTGAAGAGCACAAACGTGTTCAATGCGGACTCACCAGTCGCAAAGGCTGTTCCTTCTGTTTATGATTGGAACACGTTCAAGTTTGCCCCAATCAGGGAGTCAACAGTTTCCCGTGCAATGACTAAAAGATACTTTGCCGATCTCGACAAGTATGCTGAATCAGATATCGTCATTGTCGGAGCAGGCTCGGCTGGTTTGAGTGCTGCTTATACTTTGGCAAAGGCTAGACCTGACCTGAAGATTGCTATCATTGAGGCAAACGTCGCCGTCGGTGGTGGTTGTTTCCTTGGTGGTCAGCTTTTTTCGGCAATGGTCTTAAGAAAGCCAGCTGACTCGTTCATCAGAGAATTGGGACTTGAGTATGAAGATGAAGGTGATTACATCGTCGTCAAGCACGCAGCTCTTTTCATTACTACTCTTTGCTCTAAAGTTCTTGCTCTGCCAAACGTTAAGCTTTTCAATGCTACATGTGTTGAAGATTTGATCACTAGAACCACCGAATCTGGCGAGACCAGAGTCGCTGGTGTTGTTACCAACTGGACTTTGGTTTCAATGCATCACGATGATCAATCCTGTATGGATCCAAACACCATCAATGCAAAGGTCATCATCTCTTGTACTGGTCATGACGGTCCAATGGGTGCTTTCTGTGTCAAGAGATTGTCTTCTCTTGGTTTGATTGAAAGAAACCAAATGGGTTGTCTTGACATGAACAAGGCTGAGGATTCTATTGTCAAGAACACTAGAGAAGTGTTCCCAGGTCTTGTTTGTGCCGGAATGGAGTTGAGTGAGTGTGACTCGCACAACAGAATGGGTCCAACATTTGGTGCTATGGCTCTTTCAGGTGTTAAAGCCGCAGAAGAGGCTCTGAATGTTTACGAACTCAGAAAGAAGCAAGATCTTGAAGGCTACTAAGTCAATAAGATGTTACTTCAATGTTTACAAAATGTTCTTTGTCTGCTTCCGACTGAGCCTAGTCGTTAAATGTGCTATGTTCTGAGTGGCTTGTATCCCCATCCCCATCCCCGACATGAAGAAGCCCCCACTTCTTCAGTTAATTGATTTTATTTAGTTTTGCCACTCCAAAAAGGCTTACGGCAATGTCTATAGTTTTTACAAAGTGGTGTTCATTCCCCCCCAAGGAACGCACTTTGAGTTTAATAGATTTTGTCAGCTAATTTCAAGGTGTAGAGATGTGTGTATGAAATATTTTTTTTTTTTTGCCCTAACAAATTTTTTTAATCAAACAATCTCTTTCTACCTGACGATGGAGAGTTTTCTATGAGATAAACATATAACATGGACGACCTTGAGACAGTGAAACAGCTTGTGAACTCACTACAGAGTGCCACTACGGATCTTGAAGGTACACTCGAGGAGAAACTCCTCTCCACAGGCTTGGCCGAGAGAATCCAACAGCTAACAGACCCATTGGAAAAAGTACAACTATATAACGCATATGCGTATGTGATTGCATCACTATACTTCTCGTATCTCAAAGCAAGTGGCAAAAATACTAAGAATGATCACCCTATCATGCAAGAACTTGGAAGGGTAAAGTCGTACATGGACAGAGCAAAAAAGGCTGCTTCGAAAGATGAAGATGAGCAGATCAAGAAGGATAAGTCTGCTCAAGATGCTCAAAAATTTGTCCGTTCTCAACTAGGAGAACCTGCTGTGAGTAAAGTTCATTTTGAGGGAAAACACACGAAATTCGTGCAAGAGAAGACCGTTTCTACGGAGAAGAACACTTCAAAGGTGACCAAGCCAACGCGAAAGAACAAGACCAAGGCCAAGTCTAGCTAGACCTAGCTAACCCATCAAAGAGCGCATAAGTATTGGTAATGTAACATTAGCATGATATCCGGGTAAAAAAAAGTAGATGAATTTGATGACGTAAGCATACTTTGCTTTATGGATTCTTTTTTTTTTTTTTGATAACTCATTGACTCTGGATTTGTTTCCTATTGAGGCAAGCAGTAGCCTGTTATTTAGATATAACGTTGCAAAGTAAAAGGGGGAAGTTGTTCACAAAAATTCCCAAAACAAACAAGTGTGGATCAACAGACAAACAGCACAAAGATCCAAAGAGGTTGTTTTTGCAGGTATTTTTGTTTATCTCACCTTTGTTGGCTCGGACTTTTGTGGAGAAGCTAAGAGCAAACACGACGCGGAGATCAACGTGATTTAGCCATACTAATCCGGCTCACAAGATGTTCCAATATTGCAGAGACCTTTTTGGCAGGCACAAAAAGAAGATTCTTTTTTCGACTGGATTGCTTGCCGTTTCGTATGTTGTTAGTTCGTATGTTAGTACCAAGTTAAACGAGCTACAAGAGAAGTTGAAAGAGGAGAATTTTGCGAAAGAGCAGATCAAAAGAAGATTCAAACAGACTCAGAATGACTGTTATATGACATTTTTATCACTTCTTCCTGTTCTCACTGAGCCGATTTATGAGGAGTTGAACGTGGAAGAGATCACCAAAGAGTTACAAAACAAACGGTTGGAGAGACAGAGAAATCGTGTTATGGGTTCAACAAATGCGGCGGCAGATCCTGCACTCTCCACAGTTTTGAGCGACGATTTTTCGGTTCATAACGAACAGCAACAGTCCACACAGACAAGTAATCATTCTACCAAAAGCAAGACAGAGCTATGGAATGAACTGAAGACTCAGTCTTTGACGAGATTTTTGACGCTTCTTTATTGCGAATCGTTGTTGATTGTTTTTCTGCATTTGCAGCTGAACATTTTGTCACGTAAATCATACTTGGAGACTGCAATCAAGCTTGCTTCGAAGACTAGAGGAATCAAATTGGAGAATGAATCTGGCATTTCATTAGACACCGATTACAATCTAGTTGAAGACGAGGATGAGGATTCCAGCAGTGGAACTTCCCGTGGAGATGAGAACCTTGCTGAGCAAGCTTTTCTATCGTTCAGTTGGTGGTTGCTGAACAAAGGATGGGTTGAAATAAGAACCAGAATCGAGGCTAGTGTTGAAGATGTATTTGGAGATATCAATCCACGTCAAGAGTTGTCTGTTGAAGAGTTTGCTGGACTGGTTAATCGTGCACAACAAGGGATTGATCGAGAGATTAACGGGGGCTTTGGTGATAATTCTGTTGTTATTGCATCGTTGTTCCCACCATCGAATCTGGAGTTTTTTTTACTTCAACAAACAAACGATATGGAGTTTTTGACCAATTTTAACAATAATTTGCAGAATACTGAAAACATGGGCAAACTTCTGACCGAACTCAAAGGCTATTTGAATAATGAGCAAGTTAGCTCGATCGTGAGTCTTTTGGTCACGGTGGGGATCTCAAAAGTTTTGGATAATATCGTTCTGGGGCTATTGAACAAACAACCAGAAGGTTCTGTTGAGATACCGAGAGTTAAACTGGCATCGTTGTTGGCTAGTATCACGAAACAGTCGAACCAGTTGACCAATAATTCGTTAGATAACGAAATATTGTACACTCTGAACAATCTACAGGAGTTGGATGATTTGAGTGCGAGTGTGTATTCTAACTTTGATGCTTGATGAGCGACCGATGACGAGCAAGGCGAGATGCCTACTGAGGCTTTACTGTTCATTCGTTAATCGCTCGCTCGTCATTACTCCATGGATTAAATAACGTCAAATAACGAAGCAACGAAGTATTTTGAGTGTTGATAGTGGTTTATAATGGAGATAACATTGTAGAATAACGGCTATCATGGTCATTCACCTGTGAATCGGGTAAGGAGTAACACAGCGAGCTTACCTCGTTCTTCAACATCCTAGTACTTGCAGAGCTAATACACCTTGCACCAACACCTTGCACCAACACCTTGCACCTATGGAGTTAGGACATTGGAATGGTGGCACTACACGACAAACCGTGGGAGTTGTAGTTAAGGTAGCTGATGAGAAATTCGAGGCATTGGCCAGTTGTCTTACCACTCATATTCTTAAGGAACTTGCACTACTCCTGTGCTCGTACGACTAGCCTTTCCCGTCGTCTTCGCTCATCGTATTCGCTCGTTCGTGTCGTATAAATTGTCTTATTGCACTATCTACAAACCATAGAAATCTACGCCCGCATGGAGGCCATTAGCTGCCATGTACACACCTGGTTCAACCATAAGCTTTCCCGCTCGTCAATTGTATCGCCCGTGTCGTAGTCGTCACAAGACTCGCCGCGCTCGTCGTATATCGTCGTTTGCTCGTAATCGCGACAAGTTCGCGTCGCTCGCATTTTTTCCCCTAATCTGTCGTAAGTTTTTATTCTCCCATCACTTCCTCCTCTTCTTCCTTCCACAAGCACCACCACCACTACCAACATGGCTCTCGACACACTGGACATTGGGGTTCTCACTGCCATCTTTCTTGCCCTTGTGGCTTACTTCACCAAGGGAAAATTATGGGCAGCGGAACAAAAAGAACATATCGCACATAGCGGATCAACTAGAGACCTTGTTGAAATTCTCAGTGAAACAGGTAAAAAAGCTCTTGTTCTGTATGGTTCACAAACCGGAACAGCAGAGGATTATGCTCATAAGTTCAGTAAGGAACTCCAAGCGAGATTCTCGTTGCCAACCATGTGCGGGGATCTGGCTGATTATGATTTTGACTCATTAAATGAGATCGCAAGCGCCATCGATGGATTCGCACTTGTTGTCTTCTTCATGGCAACTTATGGCGAAGGTGAGCCAACGGATAACGCAGTGGAGTTCTTTGACTTTTTGGAAAACGAAGCCGATGATCTGTCCAATGTTCGTTTCTGTTGTTTTGGTCTCGGAAATTCAACCTATGAATTCTACAATGCAATGGGACACAAGACTGTTGATTCGATGAAGGCCAAGGGCGCCTCCCTGATTGGCCAGTTGGGCTTAGGTGACGATGGCCGCGGAACCATGGATGAAGATTATCTTGCTTGGAAAGACGGACTTTTTGATTTGTTGAAAGATGAATTGAGATTGGAGGAACACGATTTATTGTATGAAGCTGGATTGAAAGTGGAAGAATCAGTCACCATCACCTCTGCTGTTTCATTGGGCGAGCCAAATGCCCGCCACGTTAACCCTACCAGCGAGGACGATAAAAAGGCCCTGACACTTGGTCCCTTCGACCACACGCACCCTTACATTGCTCCCATTACAAAGACTCGTGAATTGTTCAATTCCTCTGAGCGTCACTGTATTCATGCGGAGTTCGATCTGAGCGGTTCGAATCTCAAATACAGCACCGGTGATCACATTGCGGTTTGGCCTTCAAATTCAAACGAGCATGTGGCTAAATTACTCGATGTTCTTGGACTCACCTCAAAGAAAGATACAGTAATCAATGTAACACCACTTGATTCGACAATTCATGTTCCATTCCCATCCCCAACTACCTATGAATCAGTTCTCAGACACTATTTAGAGATTTCAGGTCCAATCTCACGTCAATTTTTGACCTCAGTTGTTCAGTTTGCACCAACTGAAGAAGCCAAATTGAAGGCGAACAAGCTTGCAAATGATAAGAAATTGTTCCATGATGAGATTATTGGCAAATATTTGAATATTGCTGATATGTTGAGTCAATTAAGTGATGGTGTCAAGTGGGAAGATATTCCATTTGCTTTTGTTATTGAATCTGTCGCAGCATTGCAACCACGTTATTACTCGATCTCGTCATCCTCACTCACTGAAAAACAAACAATTCATATCACTGCGGTCGTCGAACAAGAAAAATATGATGGAGTTGATCATATCGTTACTGGTGTTGCTACAAATTTACTCTATAACATTCAAGTGGCCCAAAATAAGATTGATGCTAAACCAATCGTCACCTATGATTTGGCTGGACCAAGAGATAAGTTTTCACCATTCAAATTACCTGTTCATATCAGAAGATCGACCTTCAAACTTCCATCCAATCCCTATACTCCAATCATTATGGTTGGTCCAGGAACTGGTGTTGCCCCATTCAGAGGATTTATCAGAGAACGTGTTAAACAAGTTGAGAATGGCGTCACTGGATTGGGCAAAAGCTTACTTTTCTATGGTTGCAGATCATCGAATGAAGATTTCTTGTACAAAGATGAATGGGTTGAGTATTCCAAGAAATTGGGTGATAGTTTCAAATTGATCACTGCATTTTCCAGAGAGGATAAAAAGAAGGTTTATGTTCAACACAGAATGCAAGAATTCTCTAAAGAAATCAGTGATCTTTTGAATAACGGTGCGTTTTTGTATGTTTGTGGTGACGCCTCGCGTATGGCTAGAGATGTGCAAAGCACTTTGGTGAAGATTTTTGTCGAAGAGAGAAAAGTTACTGAAGAAATTGCAACTGATATGGTGAAGAACCTGAGGGTTTTGAACCGGTATCAGGAGGATGTGTGGTAGCGTGCCAGCCGTACAAGTCATTGAATTGAATTAGTTGTACCTAATATTTCTTGATTAGCACTAGAAATCTCACAGAAGTATATCTGAGGAGATCTGATGAGACGTGCCTTTGACAACGCTATTTACCGGTGTAATGTGCTATGTATCAAGGACAAAGACTTTGTAACAGAAGTAAACAAGCGAAGCAAGTCGACTGACTCACTTTGCGTCGATCGGCGTGCGGCGCGCGAAAAAAAAAATAAAAAAAATTTAATAAAAAAAATTTTATCTACAAGTTGTATCGTAAATCAATCAACTCCCTCTTCTCCTTACAACCTTCGCCAACGCCACCATGTCCGCTATCGATGCTGAAAAACTCAAAACAATCAAGAACAAACAGAAACGTCAAAAGCTGTTTGCCAAGTTGAAACATGAACAGAACAAAAAACGTCACAAGGAAAGAGCAGCAAGAGCCAAAGATGAACTTGAAAATCCCGAACAAAGAGAGAAACGTTTGAGTGAAAATGTTCCACGCACCATCGAATCTATGCGTGTTTATGATGAAACTGTCAACACTGAGATTGAAGGAGAAGATGATTTCGCATCATATTTCGAAAATTCAGGTAAAGAACCAAAAATCTTAATAACAACTAGTCCTCATGCTAAAAAACCAGCATATAAATTTGCATCATTACTTATGTCTATTGTTCCAAATACTGTTTTTGTCAAGCGGAAGAGAGAATACACGATGAAAGATATGAGTGAGTATTGTGCCAATAGAGATTTCACTGACCTAATAGTTATAAATGAGGACAAAAAGGTTGTCAATGGTATTACATTCATTCATTTACCGACAGGACCAACATTCTATTTTTCAGTTTCATCTTTCGTTGAAAAGTCAAAAATCTCAGGTCACGGTAATGCAACAGATCACGTTCCAGAGCTGGTTCTCAATAATTTTACCACTAGATTAGGTAAAACGGTAGCCAGAATGTTCCAATCACTACTTCCACATACACCTGAGATTCAAGGTCGTCAAGTTATTACTTTGCACAATCAAAGAGATTATATTTTTTTCAGAATGCACAGATACGTTTTTAGAAATGAAGAAAAGGTTGGTCTTCAAGAACTTGGTCCACAGTTCACTTTGAAATTGAGACGGGTGCAAAAGGGTGTTAAGGAAGAAATTGACTGGGAACATCGTCCGGATATGGATAAGGAGAAGAAGAAGTTCTATCTCTGAGCAACGCAAGACGAACGAAGCAAGTTTTTTCTTTGCGAATTATTTGCGCTCGCTGCGTTCGCCGTTGAAAACGTTTATAAGGAGAGGCGACCATAAGATGATGCAGACTATCAAAGCAAATTTCGCATTCCGCGGAGCTACCTAATGGGCGATATGAAAACGTGAAGAGTGTGTGGATATCGTGATCTGAATTATCGGGAAGCTTGAATGGAACGCCTTGTTCGCTATTCACTTACCCCTACTCTCAATCCCCTCGAAAATACTTCTGGCCACTTTAATATTCTCCAATATCAGATTTTCATCATCGATTTCATAACCCTCAACCGTAGTCTTTCCCTTATCCATAATGATCATAATGTATATATTGGAGGTCAGCACGTCTAAATAGATTGATGAGTTGTGACCATGCAGAATCAAATTATTGAAGTTTGTTCTAATCTTGTTGACGCTCTGCTTGTAAGTTTTGATGATGTTTGAGATTTTCTCGAATCTTTTTGGATCTAACTCATCACTTGCTGTTGTATAATTGAACTTATTTGTTGAACTTATCACCAAAAATGTGGTTTTTTCAAATAAAATCATTTCTTTTGCATTCAAAATTGAGTTGAACTTCGTTAAATTTTGTTCATACAATGAAATATTGGGTATCAGCGAGCAAACAATCGATGACCATGCTTTATATAAACTTTCATCCCAAATTGATGTTGCAAAACCTTTAATTGCAAATTTATACTCATTGTATGCAACCTGTTGAAGTTTATTAAACATGATCGTGAACAATTCATGACGCTTATTGATTTGAATCAAGTCCATCTTGTGAACTAAAATGAAGATTTTCACTCCTGGTGAGTATTTGTGTAAGTTATCCAGAACCCTTTTGAAGATTTCAATATCTTTTTGAACCTCTTTACTTTCGACATCGAAAACATGGATAAGTACCTCACATTTTCTAAAAATGTTATTTGACGAGGATTGTTCATTCCCGGAGTCGTTGTTGAGAAAGTTTTCCATGAATGCATCTTGGCCTCCACAGTCCCAAAGATTAAGTGTCATGTTGTTGAGGAACCTGTGGTTGGAATGCTCCACGTCGATGGTGGCTCCGAGTCTTCTGGTGTCAAAAGCGGAGTAATTCGAGAAAATTATCGACCTCATCGACGACTTTCCGGAACCTGAACGGCCCATCAACAGCAACTTCTTACCGGACGACATGGTGAATTGGTGGTGTTTATCAGTAAACAAGGATGTTTGTTTAATTACTTAAGTTTTTGACTGTTATTTTTCTGTCGCTCGTTATCGCCCATTGCCCGAACTTAAATTGGCAGATGAAAAATTTAAATATCAAGAAAACTATACCAGAACTTGACGAGAATAGATCATATCCTACCTCGATAATCAGCATGTGTGGTATCCTCTTCCATTACAGCAGAGAAGATGATTTCTCTGAGAAGAAAGTGGAGATCTTAGACATAAACGGTACGCTCACTGCACACTTACAGGATGAACTGGGCGAAGACTGTGCAGACATCGCCCGCCAGGAAGGTTATTCCAGTTCTTTTGATTCGCTCATTCCTCGCGTGCTAGAGCGGGGATCCGATAGTTGTAACTATCTCACACAGACCCTTCCAAATGGACAAATTGAGTGTTTTTCGTCCGTTCTATCCCTCAGACCCCCACTCACAAAACAACCAGTTAAACATAACGATCGTCTTGTCATCCAATTCAATGGAGAGCTCTACAACGAGGAAATCGATTTGCATTCCAACGACATAGAGTTCATCTACACCAAACTGACCCACAACAACTACAATTTTGTAGAGACAATTGGTCAACTCGAAGGGGAATTTGCATATTGCATCACAGATCTTCACGACGGTACAATTTATTTCGGTAAAGACTGTCTTGGTAAAAAATCACTTGCATACACGCTTGACGAAGGACTACTGATCACAAGCGTTTTCCCATCCTCACCAGCCAAGAGCAAGTTTGTAGAATGCAAAAACTCCGTCATCTACAGCTACAATACCCGGACAGATACTCTTAGTCAACTGGAGTTTGATTCATCTTGTCAGCTACCACATTCATATAAGGTGAAAAATTTTGAGGACCCTGAAAAAAATTTTACCCCACAAAAAACTCGTTCGGAGTTGACCAAATCGGTCAAGAGGAGGATTGAAACTATTTTCCCGATTGCAAGTCACGAGGCAAAATTTGCTGTTTTGTTCAGTGGTGGAATTGACTGCACTGTGATGGCCGCTATGGCGGCTGAGATATCACCGGCCGGCACCAAAATCGATCTTCTCAACGTATCTTTCCATAACCCTAGAAGTAATACACTTCCAGCTGACACTCCAGATAGAAAACTAGCATTAAAAAGCTGGACAAGTCTTCAAGAAAAATACAAACATGTCACTTTCCAACTCGTTGAAATAGATATACCTTACGAGGAGTACACTCTCCATCGTAAAAGAGTCATTGATTTGATCTATCCAAACGATACCGAGATGGATCTTTCGATTGCAATTGCATTCTATTTCGCGGCAAGAGGTGTTGGAAACAAAGTCCACGATCACCAAAGAATTCCGTACCAGAGCACATCGAAAGTTCTGCTGAGTGGACTTGGCGCAGACGAACTTTTTGGTGGTTATACTCGTCATGAGCGGATATTCACCGGCATTTCCAATCAAACTAAAAGAAAATTGAAAAATAAACCACAAACTGATTTCCAGGATTATAATTATACAGAATTGTTGAACGACCTCGTTGAAGAACTACAACAAGATCTGTCAAACTTACATACACGGAATCTATCTAGAGATGATAAAGTGATCTCGTGTTGGTCAAAAGAGGTCCGTTATCCGTTCTTGGACCATCATTTCATCGAATATGTTACCCAACATGTGCCAATCGATTATAAGTTGAGGTATGAAGAGACAGGGGAGATTGTCAGAAAGTATTGTTTGAGACTGGTTGCAAGGGACATGGGTATGTGTTGGATAGAGCAAGAACCAAAACGTGCGATCCAATTCGGTGCGAGGAGTGCAAAGATGGAGTTGGGGTCGGGGGGTGTCAAGGGGACGATGAAAATCAGCTAGCGTTATGACGACTGGCGAAGCGAGTCGATCATCTGGAGACCATTGGACTGAACCAGCGTTTCTCTGCGACGTGATAGGGCTCTTTGACTCAAACCGCTCGATATTCCCTCAATCGTCCTCTAAAAAAACCAGCTCCACCTCGCTATCAAAACTCCCAAACCTTATCCTATCTTTGTTCACCAACTGAACATACCTCTTTGAAGGCAACTCCTCGTCATCATCGTTCAGAAAACACCCATTTGTACTCTTTAAATCAATAATATAAGCGCAGATCTTACCCTTCACCAACCTAAACTGTATAGCAGCATGTAACGAAGACACCAGTTCGTCACTTATCACAATATCATTTGACTTATCACGTCCAATGAGATAGTACGATTTGTCTTCCAAGGTAATACGAACACCCTCATCTTTCTCATTTTCGAATCTGTACAGGTGAAATTTTGGGCTCTTTTCGTTTGTAGGCACAACTGAATCCTCTGGCTCTGTATATGGTGGTAAACCTTTATTTTCAGGTTTCTTTGCCAGCATTTTATTCAGGTATCCTGATGGTTTCATCACCACCTTGATAGGGACTATCTGTTTTTCCTCAGGAGCCGGCTCATCCCGCTGGTACGGATTATACTTCGGCTTATCTCTTCCGAATGCGCGGGAGCTTCGTGAGCTATAGCTGCTTGGTCCACGTGGCAGGCTCATGGTTCATGATGTCTTGCAGTGACTTATCTGTGTAGAACAGGAGTGAAAAAAAAAAGTTATTTTAATCCCACGTCGATCGACGCAAATGAGCTTTTGTCCGTCGCGTCGAGCGACGAACAAACTCTTAGTTCTCCAACTAGAAAAATTAAAACAGCCAATCGTCATAGGTTAGACCCAAATCACATACAACTTCATAATTACGCCATTTTCCGCATCCAACCAAATGTCATCGTATCCAATTTACTTTAAGGAGCCAGTCAGGGTAAGTATCCCGCTTTATTACGACAAATTTCGCATACTAACACCCGCCAGTGGTTACGCTACCAAGCACACAACAAACCTCACCTTTTCTTCAGTGGTTTCATTGCATTTATGGGACCTGTTTTCGCCATTGGGTTCACGCCATTGAGAAGAAAATTCCTGTATGAGGACCATAAACCTCTCCCACTCGACGGTTACCCTGTTCCGGCCGGCCCTAGAGTCGATGTCACTGGTTATGACGATGAGTGAACCATGACCCATGGACCATGACCATGGACCATGTGAACCATAGATTATTTATTACTATTTATTACTATTTATTACCTTAAAGGCATTCTGTTTGCCACTACTAGACTTCAACGACTCGCTGGTCGTTCATCCGTAACTTAAATGATGTTCATTCTATATACACGTATTGACTCACCACTTGTAATAACCGGTTGATGGACCTCTGATCTTGTGTTGGGTCAGTTTTGAAGTGACCTTTCTGCTATCCTTTCTGTTTTGACGCTCAAATTCAAGTCTCTTTTGAGTTTGGTCAGTCTTCAACAAAAACCGAACACTCACCCATCTGTGAGTGATGATACCTGTTCTTCCTCTACCCTTACATTCAACTCTTCTTTGCCATTGTCCATCGGTGTGAACCCAACTTTCGGCAACATAAACTTTGTCAACGTCATAGTTCATCTTCTTGGCATCTTCTAAACCGCGTTCAAGCATCTCAGCAAGATCTCTAGCGACTTTTTTGTGCATGAAATGGAGTTGGGTGATGGCTTTCTTCAATGGTAAGTCCTTGAGAGCACGCAAAACAATATTCACCTTCTTAACAGATGACTTGATTCTCCATGAACGAAGATAAATAGAAGGCTCTAAAGCATTAATTTCCGGCTGAGAGAGCTGTAATTTGTATTTGAGACCGTCTTCCAAGTGAATCTCTTCGTTGTTCTTGAAAAACCCGTTCTTGGAAATGTTGGCAAGATAAAGCTTTCTCTTGAGAGGCGTGAGTAATGAGTTGACAGTCTTATATGGTTTTGGATTCAAGTAATTTTGGAGTTTGGTGTCATTTTCAGGAAGGATCTCCTCAGTTGATTTCTCTTGTGGAGACCTCACAGCTTTGACAGTTTCTTGCTTAACCTCAGAAGTGAAGTCACCGAATAATGAGGACTTGGATGTTGTTGTGGTTGTTGCTGGGGTTGCGGTTTGAGTGGCGAGTGCCCTGCACAGCAGAACATTCTTGCCCAAACCAGGCAGTCCTGCTCTGTTGAGTGCGAGGAATCTAAATGACATCGTGGCGCTGGGTGTATGGGTGATTATAGTAGACCTAGAGCAGTTCAGCTGTTGATGGTTGATTTAGTGCGACGATGAAAATTTAGAAAAACTGAAAAAAAAAAAACATGGCCGGGTAAGTATGGATTACATAATACACTTTCGCTTATGTAACAATCCGGATGAGAGGGTCTTGCGCAAAGAACGATGAGTAAGAATTTTAGGGTGTGGTACGCATGGGGAAAGGGGTATTGGAGAACGGTAAACAAAACGAGAAGAAGAACGAAAACTAGGGGGGCTTTTTGCTTATAGTTCGTCCAAGTTCGCATATTGCTTACCCGTAGCCCCCTAAGGGGATTCAGAAAATAGCAGGACCGCCTAGGTGATAAGAATTTTGAGATGCTTCACGCATTCCGGGTGTGAAGGGGGGCGGAAGAAGCCCGGAGGGTGGCGGAGGAGCGAAAGGCAAAGGGGGCCGAACCGGTGGGGAAGATCTCATATTACCACGAGAGAAGAGCGGATCCAAGCGAGTTCACCGCTACGCCTGTGATTCACCAGCGTAGTTGGCAATGACATCAGGATCAGACTACCTGTAGTGCTCGGTAGAAAACCTAACGATAAGCTCCAGCGGGCCAGGCCTAGCGACCAAGAGGGCAGTTCCTAAGCCCACCCCACACCAACAAAATTCCACCCCCTTACGTAAGCATTCCCAATCCGGTTTAATGAGGTGTTTGCAGCATGGCATATATAGTCACCTTTATCCTCATATTGCGGGCTAATTGATTACAACCATTCAATAAACGCAAACTACCAATAAATTATATTATCAAATCGATTGTTGTTGTCCAGTTACGTCAAACCGGTCAGGAGGCCTCTTATTTCCGGAATTTTGAAGCAATCAAAGCTCGTTTCCGCTAAATGGGTCTCGTTTACACTGAACATTTCAAAACGGATTATACTGGATCCAGTGGATCTACTAGTTATTACTCCGGTTCTCGCAAATCGTCTGCCTCGTCGGGAGTTACCCGCTCGTCTCTTTCCAGCATCTACACTCCACGATCGTCGATATCTTCTGCCTCTTCCTCTTCGTCGTTTTTGAGAGGATCACAGTCGTTCCTCCCCCTTTCCTACGGTCAAGACTCTTGGGGCGCCGTCAAAGTACTTCGGTGCAAGCACTGCCACAACCACATTTGTTTGAATTCGCTGATTATTTCTGATAATTTCACGGGAAGTTCGGGACCTGCGTATTTTGTTTCAAAAGTGTTGAATGTGAAGGTCTCTAAGTTCCGGGAGTTCAAAAGGATGAAGACAGGTCGCTACGAGGTTAAAGTGATCGGTTGCAAGCAATGTGATGTCATGATCGGCTGGAAGTATCTGTACAGTGAAGATGATAAGGAGAAATACAAGGAGGGAAGGTTTGTAATCGAGAGGAGCTTGTTAGAGGAAGTGGAGCCGTAGCAAACGGCAAGACGCTTCACTCACTAGCATTACGCTGATTATTGGGGCTGTGGCTATTTTGAGGGCTTTGGGTTTTTTTTTTATTTTTAGGGCTTTGAGGCAATTTGGGGCTATTGTTATTTTATTGGGGTTTTTCATGGGTTCATTTAATTTAAATACGGTATATTGAAATGTCAGGTTTCCAGAAACCATTGACAAACGTAAGAACTAAATAATTGTCATCTATAGAGAGCCCACAGAGCTGATGATGTCATCACTGTCTATATCGTCATCGTCAGTACTAAAACTTAGTAAAGACGACGAGCCTGATTGGCGCCCACTTCCACCTGAATGGCGTTTGCGTTGACGACCTTTATGAGAGAACTTATTGCTGCGAAGCTTGCCGTCCATTAAAGCAAACGAACTCAGAGTGTCAACAACGACATCGTTGGAATTGGAGGCTCCTTTTCTTGGTGTTGGGGGCGTAGGTGAAGAGAAAGGGTCGTAATCTTTGAATTGAACCAAGTTGTCAGTAAGTTTTTGGTAGCGTTTGGGTGTCTTGGGGGCGGTTGATCCTACAGCCCCTGATGTTGTAGCCCCCATAGCCCCTGGAGCAGTTTCCTCTTCTTCATATAAAACATGCATCAATCTATCTTGTGGTTTGTTACGTGGGGGTGGAGGTGGAGGTGGAGGTGGCTTGACTGGTGCAGTCATGGTGGCCAGGGTTTGCAATTGTTGCACAGTTGGACGTCTGTTCAAAGAAGCACTTCGATCAAATTGTTCATCCGCGGTGGAACTGTAGCTGTTGAAAAATGGTTTCTCGCTCTTTTCCATATCGATTTGCTTATTGTTCCTTTTATGCCTTTTATAAAGCAAAAATAGAGCCACAAGGGCAAATCCTGCTCCCACAATCGCTCCAACAGAGATTCCCGCAATCGCCCCTTTGGAAACGCCTTTGGAAGATCGTAGCCCCAAAAGTTTTTCGAAAGAATTGTAATCTGTGACAATTGGCTGTGACGAAGATGAGCTTTTAGTATACCCAGGAGTTACCGTAGCCGTTACAGAAATAACCAATTGCGTGCTGAATGTTGTTGAAGAATCCGTTATAATGTATGATTGAGTATAATCGTATGACGTCACCAACGGCGTAGAGTAGGGGGTGCTTAAAGTACTTGAAATTGTTTGATAAACCGTTGTAATGGATTTTGAGGATGATAAAGATTCTGTGGCAGATTCTGTGGCAGTTGAAACTGTGGGGGTTTTGGATGATGTTTTAGTGTGGGTGTGTGACAAAGTTTTTGTTGTTGCTCGTTGCGTGGAGGTGGCGGTGTTGGAATTTTGCGAATCGATTATCATAACAGTGGATGATGTTGGAGTGATATCAGTCCTGCTGCTGCTAATACCGTCAGTACGCGAGAATACGTTGGTTTCGCTGGCGGTGCTGTCACTATTAGTCTGGGTGGTTCCGGTGCTTTCAGCACTGCTGTCGGCACTACTGTTGGAACTGAGACTTGTAGTGCTGGTACCTTTGGTACTGTTGTTGCTGCTACTCTCAGTGACAAAATCCATACTGCCAAAACTCGTGCTTGAGGCAGTTATATCGGAGCTTTCTGTACTGGAAGTAGCCGTAGAGGAACTAGCAGACTCCCTCGACGTACTATAGTCATCACTACGAGTCCCACTGGTGCTGGAGCTCATACTTGAGCTCCATGTATCTGTTGTAAAACTGTTTGTACCATTTGAATATCGTTCACCAACTTCGGCATATAACCGTCTGCCTAAAATCAGAAAGCTCACCATCTGTCAAAATCACCTTATAACAGCGATGTTCGTCACTTCCAAGCTGATTTTTGAGCTTTCCGAGGTTCGCCAAGTTAACCCTGTTTTCCTGTGCTGTTTACCGCGTGCTTTTGTTTGTTTGTCTTGTGTGGAGCTGTTAATTTTAAAGGTTTAGTTAATTTTATGTGCTCAGAACAAATAGCTGCAGATGATCGTAATCTCATATGGTGTACGGATGTTACGACGCCCCACGCCAGCCTAGACCTTTTCGACCTATTTAAAAATAGAAAGTGCTGTATGTGGCTCTGCGGCGCAACTTGATTTTGTGAGCCGCAATGCCTCATTTAGACAAACGTGTCATAACTTGCTCCATCCAACAATACAGACTTTCGTTGTCGTACTCGGAAGCCCCGTGTATCCCTTCAGAAGCTCCTTCAACAACAGTAACGTTGAATGTTTCCTTCAATTCGATACATGCGACCGTGAGATCCACTCCACAATCAAGTGTCTTGGACAACTTTGTCAAGGTAGCTTTAACGTCGACATTTGTGACCTCTTGTTTCGCACGAACATCCGTAATGATGCTACGCAGATCATCAGCAAGTCCATGGTCTTCCCCCTGGAATTTGACTCGCAGATGTTCGTATGACAACAAGGCCAAAACCACAGTAGATCGTGCTAAAAACTCGGGCTCAAAATCATTCGAACTTTGTTTGCCGATAACTTTAGCCATACAAACACAAATCTCATATAATGACATACCCATTGAGATTTTGAAGTGGCAGTTCTCCTGCTGTTTCAACTCGGCAGCAAAAATGACCATGGTGCTGAATCGAAGATGATCAACTGGATCCAACACACTCGAATTTCTCACAAGTGATAATATTCTGTACATTGGCCAGGAATAAACAGGTAAAACGTTTTTTGCCTTGTGAGCAAACTCAATCAGTTTGTAAACTTCTTCTTTACCTAGTTCAATATCAACGTTAACCAAGTAAAACATCTCTTCGTTGTAATCCATCTCGTGATTCTCAGGCGGGCAGCAGATCGACCTAAGTAACTCAAATGCTTCCACATAAAATGCATCTACCTGCTCCCTCTCCAATGAACTATTGCAAAACGCACACTCTTTCGCTGTTTTTTTCTCAACTCTCAATCCATATTTGAGAAACTCACTTAGTTCCGCTCCAGTTGGAGTTTTTCGACATTTTTCGCACACAATTGGTAGCCATTCATCGTACTCTTTGGTACATCTGTTGCAACCACAATTGAAAAAAAAGTTATTTTGCAGTTGCATTTGGCGATACTCTCGAGGTAATGAAATTGGACAGTAGCTGACAAACAACTCTGTACCAGGCTCGATATCTCTCAATGCTCTTAAAGAAACTTCCCTACCTTTCCAAACAAGAGTGCAATTTGGATCGCAAGAATGATTGATTAAACTGAAGAAAGGGTCAAACATCATCCCAACTGACTCCTCATACCAGTTTTGCAAGACCGTGGCATTCACATAGATGATAAAACATAATTTAATGATTCCTCTCAGGTCGCAGCCGAAAAACTTCAAAAACCCAGCCGAGTAAGCCTCGGTTATCTTGAACAAAGTAATTTGAGAATCACTATAATGGCTATCAACCCTAGTGTCTTTAAACTTGGAATATTCTTCATGGTGAGAAGTAAGTCCACGACATTGTTCAAGCAACATTTCATCTCGACTGACGGCAATGATCAGTCTCAAGATGATGCGTTCAACCGAGGAAATCCTTTGTCTCTCTTCAGGTGAATAGCATGACAAAAATTGACACTCCAACTCGTGTAATACATAATCTTTCTCCATACATTGTTCACTACAATATTGCAAGAATCCAGCACATCTGCCGCAAGCGACCCTTTTGTATCTGTCCATCTGTTTCATACAATTGCCACACAAAGTATTTTTGCTGTCCTGACTATCCTCATTCTCGTCAGTCTCGGCAACTTCCAAAAAAGGGGTGAATCTAATGATCTCATCTCCAGCACCGATTTTATTCGCAACCAGTACACCCCTTTGTGAATTCCCCCGCTCGGTCGGATTTGTAATAACCAAATTTGGCGGCAGATTAGGGAACACCTCGTTGATTGGCTGTTGAGGGGTTTGAGCCACCAGCTGCATTGCAGTTCTAATTTTATCAAAAGTTACAGGTGCAACATTAGAAGACACAATTGGCGCCATTTTGGTGGAAAACGGAGAAGAAACTTGCTCAGTCTGGTCGACTCCAGTCATTGTTGATTGTCTCAATGTCGTAACACTTGCTCGCTTAGTATCACTTCTTTATGAAATAGATTGTCAAAAAAAAAGGTAAATATTAAAAAGTGATCCTCATTTTTTTACCCTTTTTTACCATTTTTATCCCATTTTACCCGCCTATATGAAAAAATATTAATAATTTTTGGCTCAATAAATAGTCGCATTTTGATAATGATTAAATAAAGATGAAGAAAAAAACACAAAGTAAATAAATGCCAGAGAACTGTAAGTATGAAAATCAATATGATAATGAAATGCCGTGTGGTATTAACAGAAACAATGCAAGATAAAGGGGTGATAATAAAAAATGTGAAAAAAATTGGTTTCTCAATCAACAGAATATGCGAGTGTGCGTTGAGGTCTCATCAACACATACGATGGCAAATAACGAGCGAAGAGTAACGACCAACCACCAACAATGCAAGTCGTGCGAGTCATCCAATCCCGCATTTGACTCCCAGACAACTCACTCCAAATTCTCTTTGAGTGTCGTTCGTTTGTCGTTCTCACAATGGCCTAGGCGAATAAAACGCACTCTCCGAACTCGATCTCGAATGATCACTAATACTTAATTCTCCTCTGGAATTGAATTTAATGAACCCTCCCAATTCACCTAAAAGTTCATAAAATTCATTTAACCAACAACTCAGACTCCACCAAACATCGAACTGTGAAACACTTCCATCAAGTGTCAACTGTCTCAGAATCGAGTTTATAACAGAACTGCAAACAAGTAAAAAAGTTCTTGGATCAACATCAGCAAATCTAGGTGGGATCTTAGATAATGACATGCTCCAAATTTGAATAATTTTATCACTGATTTGCAAATACATTCTAGAATCAATGTCTCCAAGTCGACAGGATTCAACTCCGCTCATTTTTTCGAAAATATTCGGAATCTCATTTTTAAGCAAATATGCAATCTCAGCTTTTTTGTTACATCTAACTTCAGTATTGACAATGAAATCAATATCTAGTGAATGCCAATCTTGAATTAACTGTGATCGAACTTGTGAGTCAACTAATTTACTAACACAATTCGAAGCAGACGCAATAACTCTAGTCAATCTTGAAACAATCTGAACAAACGTTTGTGCCGGCTTCAATTTCGAATGAATCATATGTCCAGGTAACTTCATGTTTTGAATATGTTCAATAAATCTGGAGTTTATGTTGCCAACTTGATTTCTAACATGCTCAGGAACATTTTGAAATACGATTTTTGATAATAGTTTCACACATGCTTTGTATAAATCACTATCACATTTCAAAATCCATGGAAGTAACTGTGGTGACATGAAAATTTGATTCGCTTTTGCCGATACATCAAATCTAAACATTGAAATCTCGTCAAACAAACTTTTCACTTTCATAAATCTGACATAATGAAATAATTTTTGACAATAACCAACGTAAACTTCTTCAATTTGTTTTAAAACGCCAATATCTTCTGATCCAAATAAATGAAAATAACTTTCGATTGGTGGTGCCATAAAATCAAGATTTTTATCACAAAAATGTGCAAAGTAACGATCTTCAAGACTGACATCAGTACTAGGATCGAATGATGGTTCTGAGGCACTCAGAAGTAATGGAGAATCATCGTTATGTCTAGGTGTACATGAATTCAATGCCTCAATATCATCCGAATCTCCGATCAACTTGATTCCACAATAATGATATCTGCTAGATCCTCTAATACCAAGTCTTCTGGTCTTGATTGTTGGGAAAAGAACTTTTACAAGCTTTCCAAAAGATGCATTAACAATCGGTTGAACATCTTGTTCCTGACAAAGGCTCATGTACTTGTTAAAGATTCTGTTACGAGGACAAACAGCGTTTTCTTTCATTTCCACAGAGCGCATAAGAAACACCATAGCAAAAATTTGATGTTGTCTCTTTTTTTGTGCTTCGGCCATTCTGCTATCTCGAGAGTGCTTAGAATTTGACCCAATCATACCTGCGAGGTTGTTTTCAGCCATTTTCACGGCCATTGCAAGTTCTTCAATAGGTGTATCCAGGCTTTTATGGGCCAATTCGACAAGTTGTTTGTCACACACATCACCAGGAGCGGCATGATCGGGTTTGCGGTGTCTTTTCTTCGAGTGAATCGAATCCGCCGACGAACCCAAGGAATCAAAAGACTGGGTAGCGCTCATCATAGCAGATGAAGAGGAAGCAGCTGACCCTGGTCCTGTACCAGGTCCAGAGCCAGGTCCAAGTGAACCTTGTAAACCTTGCGGGCCTTGTCCACCATAAGGGGAAAACGGAAACTTCTTCTTGAGTTGATCCTCAAGAAGACTCTTGCGATCCATTGAGGCATTTCGTTGATGCTGATGCTGTTGTGGTGAGAATTGAGGATAACCTCCTCCTACATTGATGGGAGGAAACTGGCCGATTTGATTCAACTGTGAGAGTTGATTGAGTTGTGAGGATGGATTTTGTTGTGCCTGTGGAGGGTTCATTGCCCCTGGAAAGGTGAACAAAGGTGGAGGGGCGCTCAATGCGTCACCATTACTTGAAGTTCTGTGATGCATGAGCGGTTGGCCATCTTGAGGAGAAAAATAACTACTGAAACGGGCGTTAGCGGCAGAACCAATACTTTCCTGTTTCACATGACCTTTCAGATATGGAGTATCCAATGGAGATTGTAAAAGGATCTGAGGTGGTTGATTTGATTGGACATTTGGATTTTGTGAGTATTGAATTTGCTGAAATTTTTGATTTGGGTGCTGATTTTGACCAGAGTTGCCGTTCAAACTAACAACGGGATGATGAATCTGGGGGGCCTCCATATTTCGGGAGGCAATGCTATAATATATTCAAAAGGGATAAATAATTTGTATTGAAAAAAGTTACCCCCTTTTAACAATGCATCTAATAATTTGGCAAGTGGAAACTTTTTTTTTTTTGCGTGTTAATAATGCTATTATTAACAGGCGGGAATGAGTGAATGCAATGGGCCTATTTTGTAAGCAAACCGCGGATCTTAATGCTTGTGCGACAAGTTTTGGGTTGTAGGAAACCTGGTAAAGGTTATGGATAAAGCTTGAACGGCGAATTTGCCGGGATCAGCCAATTGCCTTTTGCCCTCAAGAATGAATTGTCTTCAGTTGTGTATGACCCCTTAGATCAGGATGAAAAGAGATGTTGTGCTTGCACAAGTACGTTAATGATGCGCGCGGTGGCTTTTATTGCCCCTGGATCAGTCGCTTTTATGCGTTTGCGCCAGGATCTGAAGAAAGATGAAAAGAAGACGATGAAACAAAACAAAAACTCCTTTCAGATCAAGGACGGCTAGAAAAAAATGAGAAAAATTGAGAGCGAAAAAGTTAATTTGCGTGGAATTTTTTGGGGGGCACCGACGAGCGGCGAACGACTTGCGAACGACTTGCGAACGACTTGCGATCAACTATCGAAGTGGGTCATACTCGTGCCAGTCACGACTCATTCTGCAAGTTGCTCTGCAGGTCATTCAATTAATTAATCACAGGCGTCTAGGGGCTATCCCAGATTCTGGCCGCCACACGAGCCACGTAGTACAAACAATTGAACCTGCTTCACATGAGCTTTATCGCTGGTTTGTCGTAATGAGAATGCAGTTCTTTATTATGAATATCTATGTACTATGTATTATTTGTGCCTGAAAATTGGGCAATTTTTCCCAGCCCGGAAACGAGCCCAATTGGGCTGACTGAGGGAGAAAAGAAAGGGAAAAATATAACAATCTATTTTTGCTCCCTAAGGTTGGGGAAGAGCAGCAATCAACCATCAACGAGCAATCAGCACACTTGCTTAGCCTATTTAGCCTGTTGTTTATTGTAACTTTTGTCTCTTCGATGAGTTACCATCCTCCATGAATCCTTGGTCATCTTCAGCACCGCCACCTGTGCCGCCACGACCTATAGCGCCCGGCAAATTCTGTGGCGCAGGAAAATATTTGTAGAATTTTTCAGCTAAATCAGGAAATTTATCCACATTTTCTGGTTTTGCGAAAAAGGTCTTTATCGAATCCAAAGAACGTAGATCATCAATCGCAGAAGCAGGAGGAGTCTCAGGTCCAGATGGATTCAACAAAACTTCTGTGGTGGATGCATGAGAGTCGGTGCTGACACTCGCATTCGCACTGGTTTCTGCAAGTTGTGCGATCTTTGGTGTATTGTCATGCATCTGTTGTGGTTGTGGAGTCGAACTACGACTGTTCATTCCTCCCGGAGAGTTTCTTTGTTCACGTCTCACAAGTTGAACAATGTCTTCGTCCTGAAGATGGACATTGTAAATTTCTTCGTCATCAGGAAACAAAAATTCATCAACATCCACATCATGATGAATCCTTTGCAACGAACGGTGTGTAAAGGTATTCGACAGCAACCCACGATCTCTGAAATCACCCAATGCAGTGATTATTTCTTCTTCATCTGCCCTCAGTCTCACCAAATGATCGTCATTGTACACATCTGAGAAACGAGTTTGTAAATCTGGGACTAAACCAGACTTGTAGAAACTGTAGCTGGTGTAAGGATGTGAATGTTTCGATTGCATAGTATTGGCAGCTGCCATAATAAATTGAATGGTTTCAGTCTTTGAAACTTCTAAGTCTAATCTGGTATCCAACTTTGTTTGTAAACTTTGAATTAATGACCTTTTCACGAGGGTCTTGAAAATTCTTTTGACTCCATAATCCAACGGATAATAATTGTATCTTTTATCAATAATGTTTGGTGAGAAATACACTAGCCTCGTGTGGCTGAGAGTGTCTGTTGGAATAATGTGGCTGTGCAGATCATCCAACAAAATGACTGGGAATGAACCATCGGACCCAACTAATGATGCAAGCTCACCATCAACGTATGTGATATACTTGTAAACAATCTCTGATGTAAGAATACCCGTTTTGGAGTAGAAAATTGTCGGAGACTTAACATCAGCCAATGAAGGGTCATCGGAAACAACTAAAGGATTGAAAAATCTGGAACCATCCGCATTAGCCAAGATTCCGACAGTAACTTTATGAGAAGGATCATCAAATGAAAGACCACTGGTACGTTGTTGTGGATCATCATGACCTTTAATGAAAGTTGGACGAGTGTTGAAAGAGATTTCGTCGAGTTGGAAAATTTGTGATGGATCGAGTCCAGCAAGTTGTTTCTTCACACGATCTTGGTCCGCAGCCATAGAGCGAACTTTTATGAGATCAATATTGCTGTAAAATGAACGAGCAAGATCTCTTTTGACCGAATTACGCTTCTTGAAATGATGAAGCCAGCCATTAGATTTTGGTGGAACAGAATCACTATTCTCCACAGAAATGCTATGAAAATGACGGTACAGACTTGACCATTTGGCAATGAGTTCACGTTCTGTGATTGGTTCATTTTCATTACAGGATTGTTCGAAAAGAACTTCCAAACACCTATTGATTTCAGGATATTTGAATTTCGGACGAGTTTTGTAACATTTGTTGTTGTTTAACGTTAAATTCTTGTAATCCTCCCGTAATTCCTTTTCACTGAGCACCCAACGATTCAAAGTTGATTTGGTGATTGCAAATTGACCCAGATTTTTGAAATAATTGACGGTGTACTGCTGACATTTCTTTTCAGAACTGTTATGCCAATCAAGAGTTTGTAATTTCTGTTCCAATGTTGCACGTGGTAACTTTTTACGAGGTAAAGATGAAGTGTGATTTGCATTGGCTCCATCGTTACCGTTGGTTAAATGTGGCTGATGCATGTGTGGCTGATGGGGATGTGGCTGATGGGGATGAGTTTGATTTTGTTGTTGCTGATGTTGATGAGGTTGCACCATCGAATTAACCAGTCTGTGATAGTTGAGCAAGGGATATTGATCATGGGGAGACATGGATTGCGTCGAATAAGGTGATTGGCTCATCTGTTGCTGTGGTTGCTGTGACTCTTGCGGCTGTTGCTGCTGGTGTTCCTGGTCTTGACCAGTCATAATCTGATTGCCTGGCTGTTGAACCTGGTGATATCCTGTAACCATTTGTTGGCCTTGGAATCCCATTTGGTAGGTTTGTGGATAGGCCTGCAGATTCCTGGCGTGGATCTCAGACAGCTCCTGCTTTACGAGTCCGTTGGCATGAGCAGCAGCTTCTGCGGTCTGGTACTCCATGTCTGGCTAAGGCTGTTTGACGAATCAACGCTACAGCCTGTCTGCTATACCCGCTGGGAGAGTAAATTGTAGTGTACTTTTGTCAGTAAGAGACTAGGCAAGAAATATTTTGGAATCGGGAAATTTGTTAAAACGGGACCAGAAAAATTTTTACTAGTAAAGTTTTCGGGCTGTGTGATGTGTACCACTCATTTTGCTCGCGACCACGATCGACCTCGACCAAACGACGACGACCGACCGACCTCGATCGGTGCGAGTCCATCTCAAAGGTGATTGCAATCGGGCTAACTCTTGGAAACGTGAAGCTAATCACTGCAGATGGCTAAATTTTTGGATTCTTGTTCTTCACAGTGGACTGTCGTCACTTACCGTAGCAAGTTAGAACAATTTATAATATTATAACAAACTTTGGTTGTTGAATTACAGCCGATATGATCCAATTTGTATGGTAGCAAGCAGTTCAGATCAGTAAATTCGGCAAGTTGGGATAGTAGTGAAGCATCCACCTCACTTGACCTTTGCTCATGGGTAAATTCGGCCGCCTTCCGTCATAATTCCAGTGCGGCAGCAAGTAAGTTTTTAACTGATCAACTTGTTTTCCTCAACTTTTCGGGATTTGGCAAATGCTCGGATGCGTTAGGTTTCCTCGTAGGATTGATGTTGTGCATTAGGGACTGCATGGAGAGTTGTAATATGGTGGTAGCTGTGGAGAGCGAGTAAGTTAAGGTGTGATGTGTGAGTTGTAAATGTAAATGGTAGCAGGTGGATCTTAGTGAAAAATGCTCAGCTTCATCTGAAATTTATTAAAATATATATTCATCAACGACGAGCAAGCCAGTTGTTGAGTAACATACTCACTACAGGCAATATAAGCTAATGACAGAGTGTAATACCGGCTACGGAGGTACTTGCTTCACTCGTCGGCTTCAAGCTAGTTTGTATCATTAAACAAATCATTAAAGAAGTCCTCAAAGTTCTCAAAATCAGCGACATTCGGTAACTTGAATCCCTCTGGGTCATCAACGGCGGTTGCGGGTGACGTTGAACTCACCGAGGCCCGTCCCACGAGCGGGCTCTGAAGCGAATACAACGACGACGGACGACGAGAAATTCCCGCCGTTGAAGCCAACCTCACATCTGGAGATCCTGTATCCATTTGGAGATCCTCTGGAGACAGCTTTTGCTGCTGTTGAGAAACAGAACCTTGTCGAGATGGCCCAGAAGGGGCAGTATCTGGACTGTCAGGAGTCGTCTTGGACAATTCCCGTGTCTGGGGTGCAGAATCGTCTCTTTGGTTTTCACTGGCAAGCTCCACCAGCTGCTTGATGATCTTGGCAATGGTATCGGTAGCATCGTTTGTCTTCTCACCGATTTTATTCAAGTGCCAATAGCAACGTGAAATGAGATTCATTGCCATTTTTCTCTCCGCAGGTTTCATGATATCCAAATAATCATACAATGTGATGCAAGCATAAACCACCTGGTTCAGCTGGAACGATGGTGAACCTTTAACTAAATCATTTGAGAGTAACAGAAATTTATCCAGCATGTCAAAAGAATATTGACAAGCGGTGTCGACGGCAGAGTCAGCCAGACTGCCATGGGGTTGAGCAATGCGGCGACAGAGCAATATATGTGAAAAATTGAATGCAAATGTGAGCATCTGTGAGACATCTTTACTAATGATTTTTGACCACTTGCTGCGCCACTCATGGAGATCAGGAAAAACCAGCAGTCCGTTTGTGGCGGTGCCAGTGGCAGTGCTCGGATAACTCGATCTACTCAAACCTCTTGACAGAATAACGTATAAATCCAATTCTGCCACCTTGATCGCATCTCCCACCGTGGCAGTTGGAAACCGTAGAGTCAGGTTGTGTAAGTCATAATAATTCGATGTAATCATTGTAGGTCTGCCATACCCAACAGCATTCTGAAAGTGACATGAACACATTGAATTGAAAATCCTCAAATGAAACATATCGGTGTCTTGAAATATGCCCATTCCAACACGGTCCAAAATACTCTTGAAATCAATTGAGATAATCATGTGTTTGAGACCAATACTCGATAGTAACCAACTGTCAAACTCAGATTGTCGAGGTTTCCGAGCAATATTGTACAATGAAATGTATAGTATGGCCTCGATGTCATGATCAGTTAACGGTTCAGTAACAAGTGCCACACCCAGAAGTTTTGCAGTAAGAAGATATAGCTGATTTTGTTCGTTGACGTACTTGTAATTTTCGTCAAAACACATTGCTAAAATAACAAAAACACATGTAATAAATGGGTGTTCAATGACGTATTTTCTGTCAATGGCTGTAATTCCACCTGGAATGATCCAAAAATGAGAAATTTCTAAAAATGATCTTGAAAGTTGCAAACAAAGCTCTTCATTTTCAAAATAAAACTTCAGGAACTCGTCACATGTCTTTTTAAAGGGATCCTTCTTGTTCACACGTCTGAAAAGTTTGGAGTCGATCTGTTTAATAACGTTCAATGGTGCTAAGCTATCATGATTCGTTATAATTTGCTCTTCATTGGAAACCGCAAATTCGATCTGCCCGGACGTCGAGTGTTGTAGTTGTTGAATGAGACTGGAGAGTTTATCATTGAAAGACTCCACTGTAGTCTCTATACGAGCCAAACGGTCAAGTGGTAGCAAGTCGATTGATTGATTAGCCAACGTTTGATGTGGCGGTGCATGTGGCGCAATAGGCAACATGTGTGGCGGTGCTGAACCGGATCCACTACCAGATCCCATCTGACCTTCTAAAGAACATTCAAGTCTCAATCGATGACAACGTTTGCACTTCAGTTGAGTTGGATCAAAATCACACTTTGTCTTGAGTTTCCGACAGTTCTCACATGAGAAAACTCTCCGTTTCTTCTTACCCTTGGTGGGTTCTCGTGGCTCTTCGGATTTCCTTTTATTATCCTCTTCAACATCTTCTTCAGTCTCTTCAAAGACACTTCCATTCAGCAAATCAGATAACAATGAGTCGTTCAATGTCTTTTTTGTTGAAATTGTGTACATTCCAAAACTGTGTTTGCGGGTTTTAGCCGATATGTCATCGTTTGTACTGGCTGTACCGCGAGTAGTAGACTCGCCCGGACGTTTGAATTTCCCCTCATTGTCCGGTTCTTTATTGCTCATGGGGTTTCAGTGGCAGGTAGTGTACGGCAGGGGTGGTATCGGGAAGGGCGGTGGGCGTAATCTAATAGTTGCGGTCGCACCGCTAGTGAGATGGTGAGATGTCGTGTTGGAGATGATTTTTTAAGACGACTAGCGACGAGCGACGGGCGAGGCGAGACGTTAGAAAAACAAAAGCTTTCCACGTGTTATGAGCACGTGACTTGATTGTGACTTGATTGTGAGAGAAAGCTTCGGTTGTCATTGAGTACTCATTGACTCCTCATTCCCATCTTCCTCTGTGGTCTCATAGTTCCTGTTGGTGTAACTCTGCCCACTCAACACTACTTTATCATACCTTGAAGTCAAATTATTTAGTATTATAATTTTTCGAGGTATCTAATCGTAACTTGGTAGCAGAATCTTTGATAGTATTTATAAAAGTTTTACCAACTTATAACGGTACTAGAAGACAATTATGGCTTCTCATTTACTTACTTTAGAATACTATTTTACTCACACCCAGAGAGACTCGTTTTGGTTGTCGTTGGCCTTTCGCTCATAAGCTCATTCCCTTAATAAAAATCGTACCTATTTAAATAGCCAACCAACATGCACCCAAAGCTAACATGGCAGTTCCAAGAGAAACTTTCAACAATGAACTTCCACTTTCACTGTCATTACTTGAATTCAAACCTTTCTTTTCCTCCTCTTCGACAAGACGGTTATTAATTCCCGGAGCACCCGTTGTGATATCACCTGCCTCATCAACAAGTAAAACTTCTGTTGACTTCGAGGCACCTGAGCCACATTCAATCTTGCCACCACGGACAACAGAGCTGACTTCTTCTTTAATCCATTTGTTACAATCGAAGTTGGCAGAGGTAGATTTAACAATTGCACTTCCTTTAACCACTTTGAGTTGCTTTAAACCACTCTCATCGATGCTACCTTGAAATTCAATGGCACCACCAATTGATTTCAATGAAGGGAAAAAGTCAACTTTGTTAATTAAGTCATTATCGATAATCATCAAACCACCGCCAACTTCGACTAATGATGGGAACTCCATACGTTTGACCTGCTTATTATTGATAACACTCAAAGTTGAACCGGCTGACTTCAACTTTGGTAATTTCAATTCAGTGAAACGATTGTTAATAAATTGGGCTGAATTTTCCACAATTTGTAAACTATTAAGGTTCAAGCTGCCAGTGTCCTTGACGGTCATTGTGTTGACCCAGGAAAGGCTTGGCAACGAAACTTGTAAATTTCTGGCATTGGCAGCAATCAACAAGTTCTCAGTAATTTCGGTAACAGATGATTCAATTCTCTCCAAGAATCTGTTGTTATTGATATTGAGCACTTTCAACGAATCAACATTGAATCCAGCAAAACCAGTCAATGAAGTGTCAGACATAATAACAGAATTTATGTGTTTGATTCCACGATCTAAGTTGACTGCACTTAAAATTGGTAAAACTCTCCAATCAATTGTATCGATACTTTCTAATTTAGGGAATGAAATCGAAGTCAATGAGGTCAATGTATCAAGACTGAAAGTACCATCAATTGTTTCCAATTCGACACCTTCGATTCTCAATAAACTTGAAGCATTAGAGACTTTAAATGATCCTTTGATATGAGAAATCGATCCCATATCCAAGGTATCTGAATCATAACCTTTGATGTAAATATTACCAGAGATAATAGAACAATCAGATAATTCTCTTAAATCTCCAGCAGCGTTAATGTAATAGTTTTGTTTGAAACACTTTGGCTCAATGTTATTTTTGCCTGTTTCTGTAGGTGTAGCCTCCTCAGTTGTTGAAGAAGAGGTCGTAATTGTTGATTGTTGTTGTTTTGATGAAGTTGTGCTCGAATCTGCCTTGGCAGCTGCCGCCGAGCTTAATCCATTGAAAACGCTCATAATAAAGAGACTTGTCGCAATGTTTAACTTCATTTTGTAATGTCTTGTTGATCTTGTTTGTTTTAGACTTGTTTTGTTGTTTTGTGGGAAAAAAATGGGTTCTTCGTAGGACTACAAACGATATTTGAATTAGGGATAAGTTTTTTATCCTTATTTTATGTGATTTACCGCTGTTTTAAGCGCCAAGTTGATGAACGCAACTAGTCGTGGGCAAGCGAAATGTGAGCGGATGACGAGCATAACAAACATGAGACTAAACCAAACACATGGGAGAACCAAACCATTGCTGACCGCGGCGGAGGACGTCTCAGAGCGTACACTGGACCACAACTTATCTTCAGACGAGTCTTCGCTCACCACTGCTTACCCTGCTCACCCGGCTTACCCAGACCCGCTTAGTCTATATATACCTGCTATTCAACGATCCACATCGTTCGCCATCTTTGCGCACAGTAGAATCATATTGACAATCACCACCTCGTTACGTGCTACCAATTGTTTGACTTTTTTCGCTCATAATAAATTTATATTCACTTTATAGTAATTTTTTCCTTAGTGCATTTTTACACCGCCGTGAGTATCACGTCGTTTCGTTTGACGTGAATGAGCGAGACGAACAGAGAGAAAGGTCTAGCCAAGCGAACAAGACTTGCTTTGATCGTATCCAGTCTGCCCAATCCTCGCACGACTCGCTCCGCTCGTCGTCCTCAGAAAAATCTCATCACCGCCTCAAACGCTGCCAACGCAGCAGCATTCGCAGGGAAACTTCTCAATATGCTTGGAACAAATCCCTTTGTAAAACCTCTCAAACCACCCTTCTCCCTATAGACATATCTAACAGCATCTCCATAGCTCTTGAACTTTGGATTTCTGACATCGTCGATCATGATAACATTCTTCACCACATCGGCTGGGTAAGCGGTGATCCAAAAACATGTAGCCGATAAACCACCAGCCCAGAAATTAACTGCGGCGTTAGTCATCTTTGTGTTGTCTTTGAACCAATTGGTGATGACCTCGTAGGAGCCCCACCAAACAATGAAGTTAGTACGGAAAATCATCGTTGGAATCAATCCTTTATAAAGCGTTCTAATACCGTCATGTTTGACAAGCTTCATAAGACAATCGATCGGCCCGCTGTAAACTTTAGAATTTGCATCGTACTGGACTTGTAAACGGGCTTTCAACTGTTCTATAGGAGCAGCAACAAACGAAACAGTCAATCCAGATCCAAGACCAGCCAAACAGTGTCCGAAAAGCGGAAGTTTTTTCTCATCGGGGTACATATTTTCCTTGACAAATCGACGATAAACTGTCAAACTTCCTAACATCACGCTATCCATAAGAACCCAACCAACAAGAGGAGGTGTAAAACCTTTGTAAAGTCCGCGAATACCTTCATAACGTAGGGTTTTGATGGTACAGTCCAGCGGTCCTTTGAATCTGCCTTCAGAGGTTTGGAGTCTCACTTTAACAGAGTCAAATGGATGTCCAACTGCATTTTTCATAACTCCCGAGAAAACACCAGCAATGAAACCGGCGTATCTTGGAGGTGGGTTGTCCGAGGTCGACATGGTGAGGTGGTGGTGGTGGTGGTGAAGTGGTGAAGTGGTGAGAGAGACTGAAGATGAACTTTTGGTACGTTGGTCTGAAAATTTCGGTGAAAAAATCGAGGGGTCGAAAAAACTGGGGACCGAAGCGAGTCGTGCGAGGATACGATTAAGGCGAGTCTTGCAAACGGCAAGCGAAATTGACGGACACAGCTAACAAAACCAGTCGAGAATGACTGTGAAGACTGTCCATGCGGTAAATGTGACTAATTATTCCGGTCTACAAATAACATTCCTCGAACCGATCTCCGTAGACTGGGAAACGGTTTCCATTCGTCTAAACTGTACACATTCAGTCGCACCGAGGCCTCTTTACTTGCCATCTCCCGCTTGTCACCTTGATGGCTTGCTTGGTGGCTTTCTTGGTGGCTCGCTTCGCTGGCCGTTCGCCATTATGGCGACTCGATGAGCGTGGTGGTAAAAAAAATCCGGGGTGAGCGTGAAAATTTATGAGGCGCGGTGTAGTCACCGGGCGGGTCTACAATGACTGACTCGCAGTGGGTCCGCCCACCGTCATTACTATACACATTACAAAAGGGTCTCACCGAGTGCACTCTTGGCGATACCCACACCGGCACTGACAGTATCAAACATATGAGTGTCAGTGGCTGCAAGTTCTGGATTAACTTCAACGATATCCAGACTTGCAAGCAAACCAGTGGCAGCAACTTCTTCAACCACGAAGAAACCTTCTCTCAAGGTCAAACCACCACGAACAGGCGTTCCGGTGGCAGGAACGTAGAGTGGATCAATAGCGTCGACATCGTAACTGACGTGAATAGGTTTGTCACCAGTTGGGTTGATATCTTTGAGAGCCATTTCCAACACTTTGTTGATACCATACTTGTCAACGTGGTACATTGAGTAGGCCGAGATGCCCAATTCTTTGAGGATTTTCTTTTCACCAGAATCAACATCCCTGAGACCAATGTATGTGATTTGACCTGGTTTCACGAGATGTCTGACTTGTTTGATCCAGTCGAAATGAGGTGGCCATTCATCAGCCGCAAGACCCATAGCAAATGAGACTGGGCATCCATGCAAGTTACCTGAAGGAGAGGTCGATGGAGTGTTGATATCAGCATGGGCATCGATCCACAAGATTCCACCATCTGGGTGAGTGTTGATGAATGCTAAGAGGGTAGACATACCGATGGAGTGGTCACCACCGATAGTGAGTGCAAGCGTATTATTTTGGTGTGCTTTCAAAGCAGAGTGGTAGATTTTTTCGCAACATTCACTCACCATTTTTGGTCTGAGAACCGTATTGTATCTGTCTTCTTTATCACTTTTCAACTCCACGAGGTCCACATCTTTGAGCGGTTCATCTTGAGTCATCTCCCACCCAAGTTCCTCGATGTGTTTTAACAGTCCAAGTTCAATCATCTTGTCAGGTCCATCTTCAACACCGCCTTTACCTTGACCACCATTGAATGGGGCCTTGATTAAAGTGAGTTTTTTCTTTGGGTACAGCTTGTATTGAACGTCAGACATGGTTTGGATCTGTAGAACAGGATTGCCATGGTTGTTGCGTAGTTTGGGATATACTGGTCTATTTATATAGTTCGTCGTTAGCATAAAGTGCAAGCAGGTGCGATGATTTACCGTGAGGATCTTATCTATATGAGTGTTTTCCGGTAATGGAATGTAACGCCGAGACCGTTACGCGACCGAAAACGGAAGTGAAAAACCGTTTGACCCCGCAAAAAAAAAAAAAAATCGCGACAGATGAAGCGAGTCAGCGAGTCGTGAGCACGTCCCTTGCCCTTATGGATCGTACTAATCCGTCACATGCAGAACGCTCCCTTCGCTCGTCATCGGCTCGTAGTACCATTACACGGAGATTCATTACACTATAAAACTAAATCACACGGGCAACCCGCCCTGCTCGTTGCTCGTTGCGCTCGCTTCGCGCTCAAAACTCCATATCATCGACCCCCCTCTTCTCCCTAACCTCATCCCTCAACAAGCCCTTCACAAACCTATCAAACAACTCGACACTTCCCCTCAACGAAGTCTTCTGCCAATCAGAATCGTTTTCTCCGAAAATCTGTCTCAGATTAGGTGCGTCCGTAAACGGATCGAATTCCTTCACATCCGGATCAAACGGAACACAAACGTTACCAGTGCCCGGGTGAATACAGAACGGACTCTTCAACAAGTGATTCATCTGCCTAGAAACCTCAACATCCAATCTTGGATACATCGTCTTGAAAATCATCTCTTTGATCCAGTCTTGAAGGTCAAACGATTTCACGTTATTGTTTTTGTAATGAGTCTGAATGTCATGCCATTTGTCGGCACTGGAACGTCCAGGATGGTCTTTCCAGTACTTTAACAACGCGGTAGTCATCTTATAATCAGGAACAGCTCTTGCCAGATCTTCAAATCTATCATCCAAACTCCACGGATCCTGTTCACGTAAGATCATCTCAACAAATTCGTCCTTGAGTAACTCAAATGACCTCTCAACATGTGGATGGTATGGCTTCCGAAGGTTCATCATCTTTTTCGATTTGACATTGAGGACGTCCAAATACTCAACTATCGAACGTCGTCTGTGCTCGTCCAATATTCTCGCTCTGTAATCACTAATCCAACAATGAACACCTCTTCTACCAGAGAAGACCCAAATCAAATGCTGGAACCCAAAATCTTCCTTGAGAGCAACATTGACAATTTTGATTGCAAGTGTGATAAATTTCCAACATTTCGGACAGATAGAAGTACCAGAACAGCACGTTCTCACGTCATCATAATCTGTCAAATCGATATCCAAAACAAACTCTTTCATGAGTGGTTTCATTGCTGCTTTAGGAACAGACTTACGTAATTTTGGTTGAACTGGATAAACTGCACCAATCTCAAATCTTGTTGGTTGGGACTTGATAACGGTGGATTTAAACTCAGAAGCAGAGCTAAAAGAATTATAACGATGATACGCACCAGATCTGTATTCGAATGCAAACTCTCTGAATGTGAAGTCTTTCTGCGGGACTTGTGAATGGTTCAACCAAAGGAATATCGATTTGAATGGTAAAAATTTCTCGTAAAAATGTGTCATGTCCGCTGGGGAAGGTTTATAGTGTTTTGCATCGTCAGAAGCACCAGCAGGCTCCTTTACAGGGGCTTTCGTGTCAAGAGAATCGTCAAATAAATTTTCTAACTTGTCTTGGTCGTCTCCTTGAACAGGTGAAGAAACTTGTGGATTCACTTGGGATGATGGTTCTGGAGTTTCACTGGGACTCACAGATGCTCCGGAAGCTCCGGAAACATCAGCGCCTGCAGTCTTCATTGGCTCCGTGGTGAGTGATGGCATGTCGTTACTTATGGTTGGTGAAGAAAGAATGATAAAACAGTCAAGTACGCGTTTGAAAAAAATTATTTACGCGTCGCGATTTGATGAAATATTTATTATCAAGAATCTATAAACCTTACACCGCGAACACCACGAGCAAAAGCAATGGTGCTGCCATCACTACAGTCACACAGCTCGCTTGTCATTTGCAGAAATAGTCCGTCATCCACGACTCGCCGTTCGCTTACTCCTTGCACTCCTCACAATCCTCACAAAATATCCGCTTCGCGGCTTGTCTCTATGAGTACACCTTATAAACAAAGAAGGTACTCGCCAACAATCCAATAGCTCCACATGCAACACTGATCAACAAATTCATCATCGTAGCATACACCAGATAAATAATTGGCGAGACAATATCAACCACTCTCATGTGGAAAATCAGGTAATACACCGTGTAAATCATCAAATAAATGAAAATGCTTCCGAATCCAGTAATGAATGATTTCCATTGCCAGTTCCTATAATCGCCAGCATTGAGTCTCAAATAGGTGGAAATGACAGAGATCTCCATCACAACAACATAAAGCAAAATTGCAGTAAAAGACAAGAATCCATACTTGTAGTAAAACGAAAGTTTTTCAACCCATAGAGATTTGAACAAGAACAGGAGTTCGACAAAAATGATTCCAAATGGGAACAATCCGAACAGTGGTAAGGAAAATCTGAGTTTATTGTAAAACGGCTGTGATGGTGTGAATCTGTTGTCGGCCGGCAACTGTTCAGAAATTCTTGGTTTTCTCTTGATCAGCTTTCCTAGTAAATCGATACGATTCGAAATGAACCCACCAAATAGATTGATTGGGATTTGCAATAAAACATACATCAAAATTAGTGCCATAATAGTTCCAAATGGTAAGGTAAGCGATGAATCTTTAGCCCAAATAATGATGTTCAAAATGGAAATAACAATCAAAACCAATCCCGGTAAAACGCTACCAGATAAAAATGAAACGGTTCTCCAACTTGCATAAGGTTTCACAGTGAAGTTTTTGTAAAATTGAATACCTGAGAAACCTGAAAAGAATCCAGCGACACTGAAAAGTCCAAGACTTGTGGATAAGATCGTCTTGTTTGGTCCTGAGCTGCCAGATGTAGATAAAATTGACAGTCCAACCATTGTTAAGAAAAGTTGAATTCCTGATCCACCCAAAACACTCAACAAAACAGGGAATGAAGGTTGAACAAAAACTTCACGAGCCACTTTCTTCCAATTTGATTTTTTCTCATCAACTGGACTTCCAACAAGATCATCAAATTCTTTCAAAACATTATCTTTCTTCAAGTATTTCAAGTTCACGTTGAAAGTTCTGAGGAAAATAATGCAGACAACCAAGGATAAAAGTGATGCAACAACCAGTGAGTTCACAATTGAGAACCAGTGCATTTTCGAATCATCAGGCGTTCCACCTGGGGTGAGATACTGTTTCCATCTGTTGTCATAGTTGACATCAACCTCCTCTCTCCAATAAACTGAATAAGTGAATGGAATGAGTATCTCTTTAGCATTAACATCTAAGGCAAAATTGGCAAAATTCTTAGATGCACCAGGACAATGGTAATCACTGACGGATTTCGGATAAACTTCAAATCCAACAATTGTCTTTTTCTCAGGGTCACCATTTTCTTTATGCCATCTGATAACCATCATGACATGATTGTGTAAGTAACTAACATCATTTTCAACAAATCCGAGTGGGAATCCAGCAACGTAATATTTCTTGTGGTCTTCTTTTGCAGTCTTCGGTTTGATAAAAGTGGTAGCACCCGGAAGACCATCGATTATCCATTCAACCATATAGTTGTTCTTGATCAGCTCATCTGCTTTTCTGATTGCCTTTTGAGTTCTCAAAACTCTATCACATAAACGAAGACATGGTTGATCTTTTTCAAATGCAAGTTGGTAATCAGATTGCCAAATCCTATCACCATTCAAAACTTCTTTGAGCGAGAAATGGACCGGACGAGATTGCTCAGTCGGTGGACAGACAAACGGTAAATTGTAGTATCCATAAGATAATTGTGTATTTTCGGATTCGACTGTATTGACAAGCAATTCAACTTTTTCACCGGTTTGATAGTACTTACGGTCCCATGGTAAACTCCATTGAGGTTTTTCAAGCTTGAAAGCTGTTGTTATGCTGATACAGTATAACAGCGTCAACACCGTGTTCCAGTTCATAGTGGGGATGTTGTCGCAAACAGTGTGTGCCTATACCAACACGGAAGCTAACACTACGGAGATGTTTGTGGTGAGCACTTGTTGCGATCTGTTGTTGCCTTGTGTTTTTTTTTTTGGAACATTCTATAAACAGATATATAAAAATAAAAACGCCCAACACCACATCCTTACACGGGAAATGCAGTTGAATGTGAAATAAATTTCACCACGCATCAACAGACCACAAGTACAGTCCTCCAGCAGCCCATAAGCACACATTCACCCATCATGTTCTCGCAGGGAGACCAGCTGCTGGACCAGCTGAGACAGTACGACCAACGCAAACACCAATTACGTTCGCAAAACTCAGATACACAGCTAAACCAACGAAGAACAAGCAGTTCGTTCAATTCTATACAACTATCATCCAGTAACAACTGGAGGTCTGGTGAGAGTGGGACCGGCGCCGGGACCGCTCCACAATCGTTGGAGAATTGCACGGAGCTTGTGGAGTCTCCGGCACCTCCACATGTGGGGTCACTTGATGTTTTGGATCAATTAGATCAACAGAATCAAGAGCAAGAGTTTACTAATTATTCGGAACAAGTGCCTCGTCATGCTTACACATCGCTGAAAATTAAAGACCTCAAGCCGAAATACGTTCCGCCAATCAATTTTGCCACTGTTGAATCTAATCTTTATCGTTCTGGCCATCCACAACCGTCGAACTTCGAGTTTCTTGACACACTAGATTTGAAGACGATTATTTATCTTGGGGATAAGACTGATAATTATGATTATTACAAGTGGATTGCAAATCACAGTGGTTCAAAAACCATTGGATTTCGGTTCTTCAAGATGAAACCACCGTCTTCCTTTGGTACTTCACATCAATTTAACGATGAAGTTGCTCTTAATACGATTCTCAACCTAATTCTGAACAAGGATAACTATCCGATTTTGATTCACTCCAATAAGGGGAAACACAGAGTTGGGGTTTTGGTTGGCTTGATTAGGAAGTTCCTGCAAGGATGGAGTTTGAGTGGGACTTTTGATGAGTATGCCAAGTTTGCAAGAGAGAAGGGTGAAGGTGATTTGGAGTTCATTGAGATGTTTAAACCGGTATTGAGGGTTGATATGGGGAAGAAGCCGGATTTTGTGAGACTTGAGGGAGCAAATAATGACGAGCGGGGCGAGTGATTGTCATCATCTCATTACTCAACGAGCGCTGCTCGTTGCTTTTACGAAAATATAAATGATGCAAATGCTGATTGTAAGTAGTAAATGTTGAGCGAAAAAAAATGCTCAGCGAGCAAGCTTAGCCCGTTGAGCACTTGGGAAGAGTCGAAAGGAAGATTAACTACAGCGTTGCGCCCGGGTCGAACCAAGTCGCCGGTTCACTCGTCACTCCTGTTGATTCTTTCCCTCCTCCAACGTCTTCTCTCCCCTGATATAAGTATCTGGTGAGTCTCTCGAGTCGAAAACAGCTGGCTGTTCTTTCATTGGCACCTGGTTCTCTTCTCCTTGAGAGAAATCTCCCATATCAAAGAAGTTTCTTCTCACTTCGACGTAATCATAAGCAAACTCACCGATTTGATCTTCATCCATACCGTTTTCCTCTCCAATTTCGCTCGCTCTAAGTTGTAAGTATGGAATACGGTTGGTGATGAAACACAAAATTGCTGTAACGACAATGCAATAGCCCATAACTGCAAAAGTGTAAGCGATCTGCTTGTACATTTGTTTCCAGTTTTGATCGTACCAACCACCTGGATGGTCCGTATATCCGTCGTAACCGAGCACTTCCGATGAAGCGAAAAGAGCGTTACCGACAATCAGACCCAAAACACCAGCAACACCGTGTTCCGCCATGACATCCAAACTGTCGTCAACCTTGAGCCAGACTTTGATTTTGGTTGCAAAGTTACAAGCAACACCAGTGACGACACCAAGAACGATGGAAGCCCACAATGGAATACATCCAGAAGAAGGAGTGGCTGCCACAAGCCCTGAGATGATACCGGAACACAATGAAACCGTTGAGAAATGATGATTGATTCTGAAATCAAGCAAACACCAGGTGATACCACCGAATGCAGCACACAAGTTGGAATTCATGATTGCATAAACAGACTTGTACGATGGAACAACACAAGTTAATCCGTTGAAACCGAGCCATCCGAACCAAAGCATCGATGTTCCTATTGTAATCAACGAGACGTTATGAGGCCTATAATTAACCATTAAATGTTGACGTCTTTCACCAAGGAAATATGAGATGACAAATCCACCGAATCCAGACAAAATCTCCACTGGTCCACCACCAGCGTAATCTAAGACACCCCATTTGTAAGCCCAACCATCGGTTGCCCACACCCAATAGGCGACAGGACAATAGACAAGCGTTAGCCAGAAAAATGAAAACACCATTGCAGGGAAAACTCTACCTCTTTCGCAAATAGCACCCATCAAAATACACACTGTGATAGTAGAAAACATACCTTGAAAGTTTGCAAAAGCCATTTCTGGGTATCCACCGATGTTTGTAGTCAATGAGGTGTAAGTACCTAGATTTTGATATGCAAAATTATGTAGATTTCCGATAAACTTGTTGTGTGCAGTTGATGAGAAAGCTAATGAATAACCCCAGAAATACCATTGGAACTGGCAAATGCAAATTGAGGCAAAGGTGATGAAAATCATATGAAGCGCAGACTTTCTTCTAGCAAGACCTGAATAAAGATAGGCAAGACCAAAACACATAATTAAAACAAGACAGGTACCTGTCACAAGTGTAATAATGGTAGCACCATCATAAGTGACGTTGTCTGCCCAGACGGCACGTTTCTGTATGTCACTCATGTCAATGGTCAATTTGTTAAGAACCGTCCACCGTATATTGATACAGGAGTGAGAACAAGATGAGTATGAGTAATTAGCAAATTATCAATTGAGCAGTTAATAGAAGATGAAAAATCACGGAGAAAAAAAAAAAAAAAAAAAAAAAAAAAAAAAAAAAAAAAAAAAAAAAAAAAAACAAAAAAAAAAAAAAAAAAAAAAAAAAAAAAATTAAAAAAAAAAAAATTTTATCGATTCCATTTTGG
>JAJMSO010000015.1:233725-260654 GCA_030578575.1 Ogataea neopini
ATTATCAACAAGAGTGTATGTGTTTTTTTATCAGCAAACCTTGAATTATTTTATACTTTCTCATCACAAAAAAAAAAAAAAAAAAAAAAAAAAGAGACCTGGCATAACATAAAAAATTGTATTGTTCTAAACAATTACCGGTAAACAATTGCCGACGATGCATGATTAAATTAACAATACGGGCCTTTGCAGACAATCATAGCGGATTTAGTATACAATAAGCTCTCCGAGTCTCGGAACGGCATCGAGCTGTAGACACTCCGAGAGGACTGTTGAACGGCTGGTGGCATGGTTCTCGGAAAATGCGGCACGTACAACGGCAGGAGAGAAAGGCAATGTTGCTCGGTGTGTCTGGTGTGATTTCGCGGCGGTCGGTAGATGGTGCAGACCCTGACTCGAACGTTATTTTTGCCAAGTTGACACGAGAAAAAGAAACGAGATATTGGAATAAGAGGCACCGATTGGACCGTGGAACATACACAGATGACGGGCAAACGACGATTATATTACAATTAAGCGACTCGCTACGCTGATCATTGGGACTCGAAGAAAGGTCATTTTTTATACCGATACTTACTCTCCGAGTATACACGAACAGACAATTTTGCTTTGGTCGTAGTTCACCCTTCGTCAATCACACATCGTTCGTCAATTTTGCTTTGGTCGTAGTTCACCCTTTGTCAATCACACATCGTTCGTCACGGTCGGCTGCGGGCGCAGTCGCCGCCAGGAACCTTGGCTCTACCTCACCGCAGCACCGCATACCGCACGAACCACACCGCCTATGGACGACTCCTCCGTCAAATCCGCCCACTTTGCGGCGCACGGCATAACATTGTTCCTTACTTGACTCTGTGCAGAGTTGAAATATGGGGGAATGCGGTGTACAGATGTGTCGGACAACACTTTAGCGTCGGCAGACCACGGTTTCGACGCGACGCCGTCGAATCCAACAAATTTCGAAATTTCAATTCTCCGGCCGCGCACTACCCGTTCGCCCAACCAGATCTCGAAAAACATGCCGGTTAGCATGTGCTTAACGTTTGGCGGGGTTTTACGCGCGACCCCGTGGGCAGGAATTCCCCGTAGGCCCACGCCCCTCGACGGACGATCCCCCAGTGGCCCCGCGACGGGCCCGTCCGCCCGACTAACAAATTCCCGGCTAATTCGTCCCGCACTGGCACGCTTTTTTGCATGATTCATTCATTCATCGATTTTCTTTTTCCTTCCATATAAAACCAAAAGTGTTTTTACTTTTTATTTTATTTACTTTGTTTTCAATTAATTGAACTTCAATCATTCAATTACAACAAAAATGTCCCCACCAGCTTTCTCCGACATTGCTAAGCCAACCAACGATGTGTTGGGTAGAGATTTCTACCACTTCACCCCAGTCGCCCTTGACTTGAAGACCGTTGCTCCAAACGGTGTCACCTTCTCCACCAAGGGTAAGGTTTCCGGTGGTAAGACTTCCGCTTCTCTTGAGGGTAAGTACTCTGACAAGTCCACTGGTTTGACTTTGACTCAAGGCTGGAACACTGCCAATGCTCTTGACACCAAGATTGAGCTTGCTGATGCTTTGTCTCCAGGTCTCAAGTCTGAGCTCGTTACCTCTGCTGTTCCAGGCGGTAACAGATCTGCCAAGCTTAACTTGTACTTCTCCCAACAATCCGTCAATGCTAGAGCTTTCGTTGACTTGTTGAAGGGTCCAATCTTCAATGGTGACATCACTGTTGGTCAAGACGGTTTCACCACTGGTGCTTCCCTTTCTTACGATGTCAAGTCTGCTACCCTCACCGGTTACTCTGCTGCTGTTGGTTACAAGGCTCCATCTTACGCCGTCTCCTTGACTGCTGCTAACAACTTGTCCTTGTTCTCTGCTGGTTACTACCACAAGGTTTCTCCAGTTCTTGAGGTTGGTACTAAGGGTACTTTCGACTCAAAGTCCTCTTCTGGTGCTAACCCAGTCTCTGTTGAAGTTGCTACCAAGTACAACTTGGACAGCTCCGCTTACGTCAAGGCTAAGATTGCTGACTCTGGTGTTCTTGGTCTTTCCTACACTCAAGATCTCAGACCAGGTGTCAAGCTTGGTCTTGGTGGTGCCTTCGACACCTTGAAGCTTGGTGAGTCTGCTCACAAGCTTGGTCTTTCCTTGTCTTTCTCTGCTTAAGTTGACAAGTCTTTCGATGTCAAATAGATTACTGGAGTACATCTTTGTATTCTTTCAAGATTATTGATTTGTAAACATCCTGGTAAAATTAGCTTTCTCACGTGGGGAGACTGCAGAATAAATATTTTCTGGTCGATCGTCTCTGGTTGTGCTCGTCGTCGCCGTCGTGGTTGAACCAAAATTTGGCCTAGTCGTAAATAAGTGACGAGTAACAAGGTTAAAAAAAATAAAGATCATAGAGACGTCTAGAAAAAATAACACTAACTTTCACCTAACACAAGACAATTACAACATAGCTAAGTGAAGTTTAACCAATTTTACAATACTCAATCATGGCATCATTACCATTGGCACAGAAATCGCAAGCAAAGCAGCCGTGGGCAGCTGCTTTGGCAAATAAGCCACCGAATCAAACAACGACAGTCAACGTCCATAACAGACCGGAATCGCATCGTACACCTAGAGTTGTTCCAAAACAAACGACACCATCGCCACGTATAGCTCCATCATTGCAATCACCAAGAGCTGGTGCAAGTGCGACAGCAGCTTTAGCAGCAACCTCAGCTCCAGCTGCAACGAATTCAGTTTCGCACCCACAGATAAAAAGACACACCCATACACCGATTAATGAATTTAACGGGCAAGAAATCCAAATTGCATTGTCATCAAAATTCAAACAACTTGAAGCCAAACTTGGATCTCATGCTGCATACAAGCCTCCGGCAGACTCTCAAGGTTGGGTAAATTCAGCTGCTGGTACAGGACAAGGTTTGCCTTACAATGGAAAGTCTATGGGTGGAGGTTCTTTTGGGAGGAACGGGAGAAAGGCAAATCGACATGCTGGAGGAATAGATGTTTTGAGCGAGTTGAACAAGAGTTTGGTTTCCTAATTACGGAAAAGCGGAATATAAAATAAAAAAAGTATGATGTTATTACAATGTAAAGCTGATCTGGATTAGCTTGCGTCATAGTACTGTAATCATGATTGACGTGTAAACATATTTTGTTGTTCCTCTGCCACCTTCCTTTTGCGGCTGTTCCAGCTAAGCTGATATACAGGGGAAAAATCCTGCAAAAACTTTTTAATTTTGCTCAGAAAGGAAATGTACCAGCATTAATTTTTTGGTGTCGCGTATATGGGAACATATACGCAGGAGGCATATAGATGTTATTACTGTTTTTCTTGAAAAGATGCTTATCAGGCGTGGTCAATTCACGACGAAGTTAGCCGCTGTTAGTGGTTTGATAAATATTGCATAGGTTGGTGGTAGAGGCGAAGTTGTGGTGATGATATCTATACTACCTATGTCTCATATGAGCATGTTATGTCGTCTTATACCGACATACCGAAAGTTGATGCATGCCAAAAATTATTTACACTTTCAGGAAAGTTGAAAGGGGCCCTGAGCAGTCGCCTGCAACTATAAGCCAGTAATTAATGAATACAGGTATGAGGCAGAAAATGAATAACACATTGCTTAGCTTCCACTCGGCGGTGAAAGTATATAGCCGCCTAGCTTGGTTCCAGAATGTTTTATGTTCGGCTGGGTTACTTAAACAAAAAAAAAAGTATATACCCGATTGGGGTGGTGTGGGGCGAACGAAAACTATTTTAGACTGGTTTCGAATTTAGTATCAAAAAATTGGATTTCCCGTTTTCGGGCACTGATTTTCCCGTCTGGGGTATTCATCACACAATTTAAGACTCTACGAAGTTCGTGTTTGGAATAGTAACTAGCAACATTCCCTCGCTAGTGTGAAGTGTTTGTTTTGGTCTTGCGTACTGCCCAAACGGTATACCGATCGCAATCGGTTACGGTATCGAGCTAAGCTAGCCCTTTTGCATGTAGGATCTCCTATTCTCGAAAGAATAGAAATTTTTGAACGGGAGACTTTTTTCTTCTTTCGCTCACACATCGCTTTCTATGACGAAAAACTTCTGCCATAACTCCATCCGTGTAACAATGCCCACGATAACAATTTTCAACGCGTCAACTGATTGATTAGTAAGTGCCCATCAATCAAGAGCATTTTACCCAACACAAAATCAGCATACCACTGAAATCCCGTAATATCCCCGTATTCGTCGCCAGTTCCATTTATGGCATCTGCACGGCCCAATCCTCTCATATCTGTCTATCAACTATATATCCCAAACTCAATTTAGACCCAAAAGATCAACTCCCTGTTTCAGGTTGATAGTTCCCATGCGTAAAAAACTACGATCAGGATCCCGCGAACACAAAGCTCGTGCTAGGTCCCACAGATCCCAAGTCTGTTTATGGTAAAACCGGTGCATGGTTGAACACGTAAATTGTGGTTAAGCTCGTTAACATTGTTTATTTATGCCGGTAGTCTATCATCTGCAACTTTGAAATAGATACTACCGTATAAAAAAATACGTTCGCAGTGCGAATCTATATTGTTTCTATTGTTGGAAATATCTGTAGAATCATGCATAATGCTTCTTTAAAACACCTCCACCTCACACCACGAACTAAGAATTGTTTTTGTTATTTTTTTTTCCTTTGTCACGTAAAATGAAATATTCTCGAACTAAGGTGCGCGGACAAGCATGGAAAACCAAACGAGCAATCTTTTAATTCTTTTTATAGACATTATTGGCCTTTTTTCTATCTTTCAAGATTTCTCCCATCTTTTATTCCAATAATTTTCTAACGAGATTCATCAACGTTCAGCCGTCAGTTCGAGTCTTTGCTCCACACGAACGAGACGAACGCACTCTCAGGCCCGGGTATTCCAGCAGAACCTCATTCCTTGTTGGCTAATATTCCCTCTCGTCATCCTTACCTAAGACAGATAACTTGTCGTCGTTCAAGAACACATAAGTCTAAACCATTAATAGAGACTTTATAGAAAACGACTTGTTTGTCTGGTGTTGATTACCTTGTCCTTCTATCTTATTATCCCATTACGTTCCCTTACAAAAACAAAAAAAAAAAACTTTTTTCTAAAGAGCTCCTTTCGTTCCAAAAATTCGACCAACTACCTTCACACTCATTTATTATCGTCAAAGCTATCGGAACAAACATCTTTCATCTGCTAGAAACTCAACTCATTTTGATCGTCTCGCTTTCGGAAAATATACCCATTCTTTCCTTTCACATGCCAATAGCTTGAGTATCCCATCACCATAGTTAAAGTTTCCCACCGGACAGTTATTACCTAATTACATCCTAATTCCGCTTCACACAACGCTCAGCTATTCTATTTTGCTTCATATCACACCATGTCACCTTCTCCACCGCCGTCCTCGCTGACTCCTTCCCCCGTGGATGAAAGTGCTTCAAAGCCTTTCGAGTTGAAACCTCCAATGAGAAGAGGGCATCGTCATAGAAGGTCTGCTGCCATTTCTGGTGATTTTGATTTCCAAGGAATGGATATTTTCTTACCACCTTCTGCAAATGGTGGAATTACAAACTCTCCAACAATGTCAAAGTCTGTTCCAAACAGTTTATGTGGTTCTCCAATCAAAAATTCGTCATTTGGAACAACTTTCACACTGCCAAAAGAAGATGAAGTTTCTGGCAAACTTCCCTTCTCCTCACGTACATTCCCTGATTTTGTCGTTACCACAGAAGATGACCAACAACAACAACAGCAGCAATCTTTATTGAGTTCTCCTTTCAAGAAACCACAATTCGATTTTTCTACAAACAGTAGTGTGCATTCTTTGGGCCAAGTACAAACGCCAACGACAATTTCAAGCGAAAAATTTCAAGGTGCTTCACCAATCTCAATGTCTTCTGCTTCCACAAAATACTTTATGACTGAAGACACAAGATTCGAAAGAAATTCTACTGTTCCTAAAGCTGTGATTGATTTAGATGATATCTTCAATCCGGTGTCTCTGAGACAACCATCAGGTTTGTCAAACCTCTCTTCACCTTCTTTGGGAACCACTACAAAGAAGAGTAAACGGACAATGTCCGCACCAGAATTGGAAAGTTTCTATCTTCCAAAACATTCTTTTCTTGGTTCTCCCAACAAAGCTGATGTTGCAATTGTTGAAGAAATCACGGAAGAAGATGTTGAAGAAGAGGATTATATTGCAAATGTCCCATTGACAAAGACCTCAACCCAAAATTCAGAGCTATCCTCCACCAATTCTGTTCCATTGTCCAATTCGACAAAAGGTATGGCCTCTTTGGGGGGTGTTTTGATCAATAATAATTGCTCAAACAATTCATTGAACTCTTTAACTTCTAATGGATCTTCGAATAACGGAGTCGTGTCTGGAAATGGTATGCTTTTGAATAAAAATCTTGCTACCATCAATACCACAAGTATTCCAAGTTTGAGAGGGAAAGTGAGATACCAATCTTACTTCAACAATCAACAGAAATTGAACACGCAATCTTCATTCACATCTTCGCCAATGGCAACTGTTTCAAGTACGGCATCAACCTCTTCACAAGATAATGTCAGACCTACGAGGAAAACGGTTTTCCTTCAACCACCTTCATCTTCGCCGTCATCGCCATCGATTCTGAGAGCTTCCTCAGAATCACGCTCCCCTGTTAGGGGTATAAGATACCATAATAGCTATAATAAGCAACAAACCCAAACACCAACACAGCAAAGTTCGCTCAAGAATCCATTTCAATTTGAATCAATTCCATATGAGATTCCAAAGAATCTACATAAGGAAAATGAATATGGCAAATCAATGTCATTATCGGAGTCATCGACTAAGTATGAATCACCTAGTAGTGTTCCTGTTGATGAATCCCCATCCAGAAGTGATGACGAATCAGTTTCAAGAAATTCGAGATCTGTTTCACCAATTCGTCGTCATCGTCAGTCTCAATCTTCCTATGCACCTTCCGCATTGACAGAAAACAAGCAAAAATTGTCAACTAAAGATAAACATAAACGTTCAAGTTCTTTGTTTAGTACATTGTCATTCAAGTTCCATCATCACAGAAGAAAATCATCTGCGATTTCCAATCATTCAGCTCCGAATCAAACCTCGATTATTGAAAAGACTACCGATGAACTTTTAGGTTTGCATGGTGTCTCATCTTCTAGAATGGAACCGACAGATACAACTTTGTTGTATGATGAACAAACATTAACAGAAGATTTCATTGGAGAACCAGGCCCAATGATTGAAGTTGATTCAAGAGACAGAGCAAAGATAGCATTGGGTATGAGACAAGATTGTAATAGGAATGACACTGACCATTCCAAGAGTTACAGTCTTGATGGAAATGATAATGTCGCGATAAAGTTAGAAACGCCTCATAAAAAAGTTGGAAAAAACCGTTTATTCAATTGGGTTATCAAGGCCAAAAAAACAGTGGGCTGATGATCTTCAATTATTATTATATGTGATTCTATGCGTGCACAACAGACAAGATGGACGCGGTCTTGTTGTTTGTGCTATATTTTATGCGATACCGCCCACTTCTTATGAAGTTCTACTAATAAATGACTTATGGTTTATTTATCGGAACAACGACACCATCGTTTGTTCTTCATGAAAACGTAAAAGATGTAATTCGTAATCGTAATAGTCGTAATATTTGTGGTTTATTCAATAGAACGCCGGTTGTGAATAGCGAATCAGAATAGTTGAGGGGCGAAATGAGCCAATCAAAGGTTCATAAAAGACTCACTCGCTTCGCTCTTTATTCGTACTCAGCAAAGTACTTCTTAATCTTAGCATCATTCCCAGCATCTTCAGTTTCATCCTTACCCAATCTGTACAACCCAATCACCCAACTTATCAAATTGACCAATCTGTTCAACAGTCTAGGAAGCTTGAACTTTGGGTATATTAAATTGAAATTCAGAACAAGTTCATTGAAATAACCTGTTATTTCCAGAATGGTTTTGAATTTTTCAGTGTAAAGCAAAATGAGCTTATCTTTAGCAGACCCAATATCCCCAGAGTCGTCAGTACCTCTGGCGATTTCTTTAACTTGCGCCGGTGAAAAATTGGATTTCAAAAGCGCAGTTTCAACCTCAACAAGCTTAATCGTTTTGTTGATCATTGACAGTCGTATTATCAAGTTCTTCAAGTTGATTATAATGATAATCAAATAGAAAGCTGATAAGTTTTTTATGACTTTTTCAACAATTTTGAACTTCCCAGTCAACTTGAAACTTTTGAACATATTTTGGAACATGATGTAGTTATCAAACAACGAAATCATCGACTCTAAATGCAGCAACATGCTGTTTTCGAATTTGGTGTATTTAGTTGTCCAAGACTGTGCTGAACTTTTTTTGACAGCTATTCCAAGATGACTGAAACTGTTGTTGCGGCTCGACTGTGAGGAAGCACATGGCGAGTACAAAGTGGGTGATGTGTGGCCAGAGCCTGTCCCAGATCGTTGTTTTGCATTTTTGATAAGTCGTCCAAGATACAGTAATTTTGAAACATCTGAGTTCTTTATGTTGTTGAGTGCAGAATGAGTTTCACGATTTTCTATCACTGTTACGAGTCTTTGTATTCTGGATGAATAACTTGGATTGGACATGGTAGAGGGCTGTTGGAGTAGGGTTGTTTTGACGGCTAGTAGACTACGGCAAGTCTAATTATTCTTTTTTTTTATCATAAGATTAACTTCAATTATGTCATCGCTTATGTCATCATTGACGGCTCCGCCGGTGCGGCTGGACCAGAATACATAAAAATTTTCGGCGTGCAAAAACACAACGTAGCAACAACAACATAAGCGAAATTGGGAAAAAGAAGGAAAAAAATATTATATAAAGGAGGCAAAATCCGCTTTTTGTGAAAAAATTACTATTGGTAATAAATAAGGCCTTTTTCCACCTAACGAAGATAAAAAGAATTTTAACCTTCTTTTGTTAACATAAACCGAAGATTTTTACAAAAGTTGATCTTGTGAAGCAGAAAAGTAAACTGTGATTGTTTTTGTTTTGTTGTTTTCTACCTAATCGTACTTTCTAATTAAAAAAAGCTGGGTTGAGGCAAGACGATACAAATTGATCAAAATATTTAAGAATATTTCAGCCCGTTAAAAAGTACCTATTTGGGCAATAACATCATACAACTTACATTTGATAACCCAGAATGAGCAATTCAGTTGAAGAATTTGAAACCATTTTAAAAGAACTTGCAACTCTTAAAGCGCCTGGCGTTTCCGGATCAAGAATCAAGAAGCTAAAAGATGTATTCCTGACGAATGTGGTTGATGAGTCAAAATTGGTGTCGAAATTATACCAAGGTTGTAAAGCAACTCCAGCCACTCACAAACTTGGATCGCTGTATGTCGTTGATGCTATCGTTCGAGGCCTTATTGACCAGATTAACAAATCGGAAAATCTAGAAATCAACGAAAGTTCTCCTGAAGGTACCCCAAACTCTGCTGTTTTCAAAATTCAATCACTTATTGAAAGTTTGATTGATGACGCTGTCCCTGTCTCTAATGATGATGTCAAAGAAAAGATTAGTAAATTAGTAGAGATTTGGGATAAAGGGGATACTTTCAGCAAATCAATCATTTCTTCCATTAGAGAAAAATATTTCCGTACCACTACTCCTCCAGGAACTCCTCCTAAGAAGAAGGTGAAGTTTGCTGTTGAACCTGCCACCACAATTCCACCGGCAGCATCAGTTTCTTCTTCGTCTTCTTCTTCTTCGGTTTCTGCTGCCCCTGCATCTAAAGATCCAACTTCGGTTCTTCAAGCACTTGCCAATTTGGCTAAAAAGAGCCCATCTCCAGTTGTTGGTAATGCCAACATAAGTAACGCTGTTAAATCTGTTGCTTCGCCACCTGCTTCGATACCAGCACCACCTACAGCAGCAGCAGCGGGTGCTCCAGCAAGCTCTGATCCGAATGCAATTTTCCAATTGTTACAAAGTATGAACAAAATTCCTGGTACACAATCGAATTTCCAGCAACAGACACAACCTCCAATGGGTCACTCAAGAGAGCCATTGCCACCACAGAGTCAAGTCAATCCACATCAATCACAACAATCTCGTTACAGAGATAGAGAAAGAGACAGTAATCCACTCGGCAGAAGACCTAGATCGCGTTCTCCAAGAAGAAATCCAGAACCAAAACCAACACATGTTGAAGGTGAAAGAAATGTTCCTGGTACCCCTCATTACAGAGAGAAGCATCCATTTATTGATCCGACAATTCCAAATGGATTTATCAAAGTTTATTCTAGAACCATTTTCATTGGTGGAGTTCCACATTCAATGGATGAACGGTCATTAACTCAACAATTGAGACCTTATGCAGAGGTGCAGAGTGTCATTCTCAATAGCGAAAGAAAACATGCATTTGTTAAAGTTTATTCTAGACATGAGGCTGAACAAGTCATTCAAGCATTCTCAGTTGCTCATCATCCATCAGGTTTGAGAGCTAGATGGGGTGTTGGTTTTGGACCAAGAGACTGTTGTGATTACCAATCAGGTGTCAGTACAATTCCGATCTCAAGATTGACAGAGGCTGATAAAAAATGGATTACATCTGCCGAATGGGGTGGAACCAATGGTATGCCATTGCAATCAGGATTATTTGTGGAAGAACCAGATATTGAAGTTGGTATTGGTATTTCATCAAAGTCGATTTCAAAGAAGATGCCAACAAATTCAACTCATAATGGGCCAAAATCTGACGGTATGCCAGTTGTTGGTAGCGGACCAGTTGGATATCGTCAATCACCACCAAATAATGGTTACAACAATCAAATGTTGGCTAACCCGGGTAACATCCCATTAGATTTTGGTAAGTTCAATCAAGGTATGCCACAACAAATGCCACAACAAATGCAGCAAATGCCACAGCAAATGCAACAAATGCCGCAACAACAAATGCCAATGGATCAAAATGCTATTTTGGCGCAAATGATGGCAGCAATGCAACAGAGTGTTCAACAACCAGGTCAACAGGGAGACATGGGTGCAATGTTCCAGAACTTGGCGAACATGATGAGGCAAAACCAGCAATGACGAGCGAACGGCGATCAAACGATGAACAAAGCGAATCGTTCGAGTTGAGCGAGTCATTAGTATTTAAATAGTTAACGAGTCATCAATAAATTACATAACGACCTCAGAAAACAGGTAACGCGCCAAGCGAGTTGCAAGTAGCTTTGTAACAAGTAATCGGTAAGGTGGAGAACGTTTGTAGCGAGTTTAGTTAAGTGTATAGTTTGACATGAATCACCGAGCTGATGGTTAGCTAGTTGGCTGCTACGCGGTGTACGGATGATATTTTCCAACCTCTCAACTGCTCCGGAAGATCGTCCGCTGAATAGGCAATGAATGGTCAGTCACCACTAATCCACTGAGTAGTTGTTAATTGGGAGCAATCGACAACCAGTTTGCGTTCCCTGTCGACAATTCCTCGAAATTCTGGTGTTTGTTGCCAGTTAGCGTACTCGCGGTCGCGGGCTGGCATCCCTCGAGGGTAGCTCCGTGGTGGCTCGTTGGTGTACGGATGTCAATATTTTCACCACTTTTTTTCATTCGTGTCCATAGGAGTACTCTTTACCAGCACCCTTCACCTCATCAATCACTGACATCAACATGGGCAAAGGACCCAGTCTTCTACGTTTCGATGCGTTTGCCAAAACGGTTGACGATTCCCGAATCAAAACCACTTCGGGAGGAATTCTCACTGTTGTTTGTATTGTAACAACTCTTTTCTTATTAGTGAATGAATATGTCGATTATTCACGTATAGTTGTGAGACCGGAGCTTGTTGTTGATCGTGATAGACAAAACAAATTGGACATCAACTTGGATATCAGCTTCCCAAATATTCCATGTGATCTTCTGACGTTAGATTTGATGGATGCAACTGGTGATGTCCAATTGGATCTCTTAGCAAGTGGTTTCACCAAAATCAGACTTGATTCTAATGGTTTAGAAGTTGGTCAAGAAGAATATGAAATTAATAATGGAATTGATTTGAAATCGAAAGATGGGTACTGTGGCTCGTGTTATGGAGCAGTTGATCAAAGTAACAACGAAAATGTTGCCATCGAGGATCGTGTTTGTTGTAACTCGTGTGAAGCTGTTAAACAAGCATATGCAAAAGCTGCTTGGAAGTTTTACGATGGTAAAGATATCGAACAGTGTGAAAATGAGGGATATGTCAGCAAAATCAATGATCGTTTGGATGAAGGTTGTCGTGTTCGTGGAACTGCTCAAATCAATAGAATTGGTGGTAACATTCATTTTGCACCAGGTACCTCGATGAGTTTCAATGATCATCATGTTCATGATTTGTCATTGTATGATCAACACAAAGATAAGTTTAATTTCGATCATGTTGTCAATCACTTCTCATTTGGTTTAGATGATCATTCAGTTATTGAACACAAGACGACGCACCCACTGGACGGGGTTGCAAGTAAAACAGGAAATAAGTACCAGGTGTACTCCTATTTTTTGAAGGTTGTTAGCACAAGATTTGAGTTTTTGGACGGCAGAGTTGTCGAATCAAATCAATTTTCAGCAACTCAACACGATAGACCATTGCATGGTGGTCGTGATGATGACCATCCAAATACAATCCATGCTAGAGGTGGGTTGCCAGGATTATTCTTTTATTTCGACATTAGTCCACTGAAAATTATTGATCGTGAACAGTATAATAAGACTTGGAGTGCATTTTTGTTGGGTGCCTGTGCTGCAATCGGAGGTGTTTTGACGGTGTTTTCGGTGTTGGATAGAACTATTTGGGCGGCAAATAGGCTGATCAGGGAGAAGAAGAAGGAGTAGCTGGCAACGGCCAACAAGGAGTGGCATAAGTTGATTCGCTTTGCGTCCTGTTACCAAAACTTCCTGCTACCTAAATTATTTCCAGGTGCTAAAAAAATATTTGCGTATAGAATGTATTAGTTAGTTGCTACAACTTTGATAGGAACTAGGCCACTCGTTTGGTAAAACGCATCAATTATCGACAAGGAGCTATGTGTGTTCCCACATCGCACGTAGACCACCAGACCCCGTCATAATTTAGTATTACGAGCTAAGAAATCGGCTTCGTCCGTTGTCAAACTTATCACTCCTCACACCGACCGTACTCCTTGCACCTACCCTGTTTGGCAGCTTCGACAACTGGCAAGCGAAGAGAACCACGACACACGCCCCAGTTTGACTCTTGCTTCTCACTCCTCTCTTCACATTCCGATTCACTCGTCATGCCAAGCCCGCACGCTTCCCGAAGCCCCTCTGTCGTGTTCTCGACGACTCATTTTTCCCGTCGATCGACGCGACGACTCTCCCCGCCTCTAATTCCACCCCTTTTGACCAATTTTTTCCACCACTTCACCATTTAACTGTCTTCTTCTTCTCCTTGTCCCTCCCCACCAACCAACCCATTCCACTCGTTACCCCCACCATGTCGTACGGTGCGCCTTTGCGAACCAACTCGTCGTTTTCGACGTTATCGACGCCCTCACGAACACCAAGTGGCCCATTAGCAGCACCAGCTATGTTAATGAACCGTCAAGCAAGTCACTCGGATTCTCTATATTATGTGTGCCTACGTTTATTGAACAGACTGTCGAAGGTTCCAGGAATGGAACGTTATCTTGTTTTGGCATACGAGAAAGCCGAAGAATATGCCGAACAACAAGCCATAGCATTAAGTTCCAAGACTACCTATTCAGCTGGTGATACAAGAAGCACTGGAGCAGCAGAATCATTACTTGACCAATGGGATAGTACACTTTTCACCTTCAGTGCTGGAATTTTACCGGCACAAGTCAGTTACGACCCAGTTACACCTGTTCTCAAACTATTTCAACAAGGAGCTCCATTATGTCTTATATTCAACTCATTAAGTCCGCAAAATTCACTTGACCTTGTCGCATCTGACGACTTGAAAGTTTGCAAAATGAGCGTTTACAAGTTTTTGAGTGCCTGTAAATTGCATTTGAATGTTCGTGATGACGAACTATTCTCAATCACAAGCGTCTTTTCGGATGATACAAATAACCTGTTGAAAGTCATCAATGCAGTTAATTTGGTACTAGATTTCGACCCTAGATTCGATCCGGTTCCGGTTGAGGATCAGTTACAGGTGACAGATTCAAGATCCAAAGTTGTCAAAGAAATAGTGGAGAGTGAACGTAAGTTCGTTCAGGATTTGGAAATTCTCTACCAATACAGAGCTGAGTTAATTCAATCGGAATTGATTTCATCGGAAAATATCAACATGTTGTTCCCAAATTTGACTGAAATTGTCGATTTTCAGAGACGGTTTCTTGTTGGTCTTGAATGTAATGCTGCCGTTCCACATAAATATCAACGTATTGGTTCAGTTTTCTTACATCCTGGGGCTCAAGGTTTCAGAATCTACGAACCGTGGTCACTATTCCAGAATTCTGCTGTTGATTTCATCACTAAAGAACAACATAATCTAAGAGCTTCGTCATCTCTCATAGGTAGTCCTTATGAGCTGCAAAGTTTCCTTATAAAACCTGTGCAGAGACTGTGCAAGTATCCTTTGTTGCTTCATGAACTGCTCAAATACACAGACCCTTCGTGGCCAAACTATAACGAATTGTCGCTTGCATTGCTCACCACCAAGGAGGTGGCCAACAGAATCAACGAATCTCAACGTAAATCGGAAAACGTTCAGTTGATGAAAGAACTTCAAGACCGTGTTGTCGATTGGAAAGGTTATACTTTACACAACGTGGGAGATCTATTGTATTCTAATGCTGTTACTGTCAAAGATTTACTTACAGATGGTCATGCTTCTGAAAAGGAAGTTCATTGTTTCCTTTTTGAAAAGGTTATATTTTTTTTCAAAGAAGTTCAACAAAAAAACAGGCTCCTGACAAACAGAAAGAAGTCTACAACATCGCTCAGTGGAGCAGTTTCGTCTGGTTCAACTCAACTCTCGCTCAACGGAATCGTCTACATCAATAAAATCTACAAATCATCTGCTTCAGAAACTTCGCCTCATTTTGGTACAGTTCCAGGGCATTATCTGACTCTTCGTTGGAAAGGTAGCAAAGATAGTGGCGGATGTGTCATTAGATTCAGACTGGAAGAGCAGCTTGGACAATGGGATTCCGCCATTAAAAGACTTTCTGCCGATGATGAATACTTCAACAGAGGCTCAATTTCACCTGTTCAAACGGAAGATAGATCAAACAGATTATCAGGACAGACACGTTCATCATCAACGTCGTCAGAACATTCATCATATTTCCTACCAAAGCTTCGAAATACGAGTTCCTCAACTTTGAGCAATAACTATCCACCGTTACCACTTGAAAAAAAATTGAGATCAGTTTCGTCGCCAGCGGTCACAGTTGATCGTAGTAGTGGAGTTGAGAGTGTTATTGCCGGTATGTCTGGTGTTACGATATCACAGAACAATAGACGTTGGCAACATCCAGAAAGCATAGCCAAAGTCCATATCAAATTGATTTACAATTCCATGGCTGTCCACCTTTCTGTTGATTCGCATAAACCATATGGTGAGCTAGTCGAGAGCTTGATAAACAAGTTGAATTACTCATTTGGGTCGTCCACAAGCGGCGAACGCCAGTTCAAGGTGGAAAACACAAAATTCAAGTTCAAAGATGAAGATGGAGATTTCGTTAGGTTCCAAGGAACTGATGACTGGGAGATTGCAAAGAGAATGTTGGATGAGATCGAGGATGAAGAGGAGAGGATATTGAATATTTTGGTGAGAGATTAGCTTCAACCAAGTAACGACCTAAGGGAGTCGTTTGTAAGAAGTGGACAGACTGCGAGACGAGCTATGTCACACTGATGTCGGTTCGCACGTTGTTTCTCACCCGAGCGGCTCACGAGAGACGAGTGATGCAAGTGATTTAGCCGGTCGAAAGTGCACCAGCAAATAGCTCTATTTACTCGTTATTCGCTCATTATTCATGTCACTTTATGAAGTATATACGTCAACACGAGCATTTTACAGCTTTACCGCGGATGACCAGCGTAGCGACTCGCAATTAGTTACGAACCAGTCATCATCGTAGCCATCATGGTGACCACTACAATCAAGTATTCGCTGAGGATTTGCTCCGTTCGCGAAAGTTGGTCTACTTACTTCGCGAATGACTTGCTTTGCTCGGGGTCCATTCGTCGATCACTGATAACTCACCCAACTGAGCAAAACGCTCACTTTCCTCAAAAGGTTGGTTGTTTGTAGCTGGCCAGCTACTCCTCAGAAATGGCTGGCAGTAGTCCGTCTCTCGCTCATCTTATTTCTACGTTCGCACGTCCTGTATTATATCTAAACCCTTTTTTATTGGACCTGAAAAACTCGAGAAAAAATAAATCATCGAAAAATGAAAAATTAAATAGCATCGCTATCGGAGTCACTATAACTGAGCCAACTACAACTTTATAGAAATGCTCTCGCGACTTGGAGCTCAAAGAAGAGTTGGCGTGTGGAGAGTGGCTGCTGTAGGCAGACCTGTGGCAAAAGCCAGTCTAGCTAGACGTCTCCGCAAAGTCACACCATGTGTTGGTGCACTAACCATCACCCCTTGCAGAGGTCTGTCAACGACCATCCCAAGACTCCAAGAAATCAAGTTTGAAGAGATGGATGAAGAATATCAAGAAATGTTGACTGAAGAACGTGCCGTTGACACGGTGGACGTTTGTATTGTGGGAGGTGGTCCTGCAGGTCTGGCAACTGCAATCAGACTCAAACAACTCGATGAAGACGGTGATCTACGAGTGGTTGTTTTGGAAAAGGCTCCAGATATGGGCTCGCATATTGTTTCTGGTGCCATCTTAGAACCAAGAGCACTGAAAGAGTTATTCCCGGACTCCGACGAAGGAATTCCATTACCGGAAGATATTGTCACACTTGTTCAAGAGGATCATATGAAACTGCTTTTTGAAGGTGGATCGGCCATTCCATTACCAGAACCTCCACAGATGGTTAATACTGGAAAGAATTACATTGCTTCGTTATCTGAAGTTGTGAAGTACTTGAGTGAGCAGGCCGAGGCTGCTGGTGTAGAGGTTTATCCAAACACTGCAATTAGTGAGCTAGTTTTCGATTCAAAAGGAGCCGTTAAAGGTGTTGCTACCAAAGATATGGGCGTTTCGAAAGATGGAACTCCTTCGGATAATTTTGAACGTGGAATGGAATTCCATGCCAGACTTACAGTGCTAGCAGAAGGTTGTCACGGATCACTTTCCAAACAGGTTATCAGCAAATACGGTCTCAGAGATGGTCGTAGCAAACAAACTTATGGTCTTGGTATCAAGGAAGTTTGGGAGGTTAAACCAGAAAATTTCAAAAAAGGTTACGTTGCCCACACCTTGGGATATCCATTAGATAAAGATACTTATGGAGGAGGATTCCAATATCATTTTGGTGATGGATTAGTTACTGTTGGTTTAGTTGTTGGTCTCGATTATAAAAACCCATGGATTTCTCCGTATCAAGAATTCCAACGTATGAAACATCATCCGTTCTACAAGCAAGTCTTGGAGGGTGGTAAGTGCATTTCTTATGGTGCCCGTGCACTCAATGAAGGTGGCTACCAAAGTGTGCCAAAATTGCACTTCCCTGGTGGAGTGCTCGTGGGAGCCTCGGCCGGTTTCATGAATGTTCCGAAAATCAAAGGTTCTCATACAGCCATGAAATCCGGTATGTTGGCAGCAGAGGAGATGTATTCTGAAGTTGTTAAGTTGAAACGTGAACAAGAGGAGAATATGGAAGAGCCAGAAGACGAAGATGAGATGATCATTCTGCCAGAATGGGAAGCTATCGATCTTACGTCATACCAAACAGCCTATGAGAACTCCTGGATCAAGGAAGAGTTGCATGAGATCAGAAATGTTCGTCCTTCATTCCATACGAAACTCGGAATGTGGGGAGGTATGGCATTTTCCGGACTCATCACACTGATCACCAGAGGTAAAGAACCATTCACTCTAGAGCATAAAAAGACAGATGCAGAGTTAGTTGAAGATGCTTCAAAATTCAAAAAAATCGAATATCCAAAACCAGATGGTGAAATTTCATTTGATATCTTAACCTCGGTTTCTAGAACAGGTACTTACCACCAGGAAGATGAGCAATGTCATTTGAGAGTTCCTGAACAAGATTTGGATAAACATGCTGCTAACGCTTATCCTAAGTATCAAGGTATCGAACAACGGTTCTGTCCAGCAGGTGTTTATGAATACTTGCCGGATGAATCCAAGGAATTGGGTGTCAAGTTCCAGATCAACTCGCAGAATTGTATTCATTGTAAGACCTGTGATATTAAGGTTCCAACCCAGGATATCAATTGGACTGTTCCAGAGGGTGGAGATGGTCCAAAGTATCAAATGACATGAGCGAGTTGCGCGGATTGTTTGCCAAACGACTCATAATGGAGCTTTGAACTGTCACTCAGCTTATCCTGTCAATAAATAAATTTAATTTCATAATTTTCGTACTCTTTGTAACTTATCGTGCGAGTCCAATGACAAACGGAAAAGTATCGCTACATTCACCACGTACAAGACCACAGCTTCGGCTGTGGCTCTTTCTTAGTATGTTTGCTCATTCGGAATATCAAAAATATAATTAACTACTTACAAACTAAGACACACGAAACAAGACGTGAGTAAGTGAATCGACTCCACGATTACTTCCCCCACTAAGTCGCTCATGACCTGCTCCGCTTCACTTAAAAAAACGTTCATTCACTTACGGTCCACTGAACTAGTTTCTTCGCTGGTGGTTCTTCCCAAAGCTTTATCCCAGGTAGGTTTAGTCTCCTCAATCCAATGGCTCATCAGATCTTTAGCATTGCTCAAATTGTCCAAAGCAGGTCTGACATCTAAAAAGAAAGTTGGCATTCCTTCCTCATCTTCAGGACCTCCATAGTAATCAATAACATATCTCACTTTCTGTCCATCACCTCTGAGCACAGTCCAATCATGGCGATCGAATGGTGGTTCAGTACCGTATTTATCCGGGAAAATAGCTCCTAAGGCTTGATAAAATCTAGCTTTTGGAGTCATATCGTGCGGTCTTCCAGTGAACTTCAGTAATCTTGGCTCTTCTTTGGTCTTCTCGGTGTATGGCTTCTCCCATTCGAGGATTTCGCTCCATGCACCTTCATTCAAAAAGTTATGAATACTGACCATACTCTCAACAGCATCTTCAGGAACATCTCCTTTACCCTTTCTCAACATGGCATTAAACATTTGTTGTGGTGATGGGTATTCCCAAACTCCTTCATCTTTCTTTTCACCTCTTGGAATAGTTGAAAGTGTTCTATCTGTTGGAAGATCGATCGTTTGACCTGGAGCCTTCTCGGTAGATAAAGTATAAGGCATGTTGTTGAGTGGATTCAACTCATCTGATGTTTCTCCACCCTTCTTGACGACTGGACAAGCAGAAATGTTCAATTTGCTGTGATCAACAGGACATTTTGCAGCCTATCAGAGTGACTGGTTAGTAATTGATTCGGCTACACTGACGGGTATTTTACTTACCGATTTGTCGTCTTTGAGTGTGACATTTGATTGATCTGACACTTTATCTGCCCAGAACCAACCCATTTCGTTGTGTTTATGATGTAGTGGATGTTATTTGGTGGTGTAATGATACAGATAGGAAGGATAATTAATTTCAATCCACAATATTCTTTGAATTTGTGATTATGTCAGGAAAAAAAAATTGCAAAAAAAAAAAAAATTGGTGGTGCAAAGATGCTGAGGCTTACGTAAATTGAGCTAGCTGAAAAAAAAACTCAAGTTGAACTTCTAGATTGATGGATCTCCTTCTGTTCACCTCTAGCAAGCAACACTCGCTCAAATCACATACAATGACGACCGAAGAAGAGCTCCTGGCAAAGCACAAGAAAGAGTTGCGCGATTTGGTGGCCACCACAACTGGAATGAAGAAACAGGCAACAAAATCTACTCGTAAAGAGGTGATGAGAAAGATTCAGCAGATGGAAACGGATCTGAAGCAGCGACAGGAACAGGAGTTACGTGAACTCAGTGGGGAATCGGTGGAAGCTGAGGGTGGAAAGGTCGATGCTGATGACGATGACGATGACGAATTGACGCCTGAGAAGCTGTTGGCCCAGCTAGAGCTGTCCAAGGAGACTCCAAAGGAGGCATCAACCACTAATACCAACACTACAACCCCCCAGAAAAAAAAGAGAAACAGACAAAAGGAAAAGTTGGCCAAAAGGGATGCGGAAATCAAGAAACTTCAACAAGAAGCCCAACAAGAAGCTTCCAAACAACCAAACCTCAAAGAAATGGAGCTTAATAACATTGCTCAATTATGTACTATAGCAAGACTACAACAGCATGATATTACACCAGATGGACACTGTCTTTTTGCGTCGATAGCAGACCAGTTGGATCAAAGACACGGAATTAACATGACGGTTCAAGAATTGAGAACTAAAGCTGCTGATCATATCAGAAATGATCCGGAAACTTTTGCTCCGTACTTATTTAATGAGGAGACTATGGAAATGCAACCGGTTGATGATTACACAAAGGAAATCGAAACTACCACCAAATGGGGTGGTGATTTAGAAATATTGGCGTTGTCTAAGGAATTTGATTGTCCAATTAGTGTGATGATGAGTGGTCGTGCAACCCATAAAGTAAACGAGGACGGTCAACAACCAGAACTCAAACTTGTTTATTACCAACATGCTTTCGGATTGGGTGAGCACTATAACTCGTTGCGTGATGCTAATTAATGTATGTACAGGGTTGACTGAAACAGTGAGCGAAAATGCGCTTAAGTTTTTCGACCGATTGTTCTTGTCAAGTTAAGTAGGTTAATGGGGTAATGAATGGCCTGCAATAGTTCACCAAATGTATCAGCAGCAGAAGTGATTCGGATGACTTTGTTGACTCGATCATCTCCTTGCCTTCGCAGCAGCGGCATTGAACGTAAGTAAATCGCCATCCTCCACAACGTATGTCTTTCCAACACGAGAAACTTTACCTTTACTTTTCAAGGACTTCTCGTCAAATGGAGGTTCAAGCGACTCAACATCCTTATACTTGATCAACTCAGCATTAATGAAAGTTTTCTCGAAATCAGTGTGAATGACACCAGCTGCTTGAGGACATTGTGTTCCCTTTCGGATGGTCCATTGACGAGCTTCAAGAGGTCCGCAAGTGTAAAAACTTATAAGTTGTAAAGAGTTTCTCATTTGTTGAATAATCTCAGGCAGAGCAGACTCCTCTGGTGCGAATGTTGAATCATTTTGACCTTGTTGTTCAGCTATTTGATTCAACTCCGTCTCATAAGAAGCACAGAATAAAATGATTGGTGATCCAGGAGCATTTTCGTTGACCCACGACTCGATTTCATTGAGGAATTCGTTTTTCTGAGCCAAATAATCCTGTTCATTGACATTCACAAGAAAAACCGCTGGCTTAGCAGATAAAAGAGTATGACGATTCAACGCATCGACTTGATCATCTGTCCAATCCGGGTTATCGATGATTCTTTTACCTTCCATAAGCATCTCATAAGCAACATTAAGTGTTTCTAATTCAGTTTCCATCTTGGAAATCTCATGTGCAGGTTTACTTCCTTTATTTTTCAACTGTTTAGTAAGTCTTTCAACTGCATTTTCAATGAATTCCATATCTTTCAGTAGTAATTCATCTTGAACAATCACCAAATCTCTAACAGGATCAACATTACCTTCTATATGGGTGATCTCATCATCACGGAAACCTCTAACGACTTGGAAAATTCCATCAACAGCTCTAATATCAGCCAAGAAAGCATTTCCCAAACCTTTGTTATCAGATGCACCTTTGATCAAACCCGCAATATCGAAAACCTTGAGAGTTGTTGGGATCTTCTTTTTTGATCCATATAATTCAGCTAAATGATCCAAACGTTCCGATGGAACAGAAACAATAGCTTCTTCAGCCTGAATAGTAGCAAATGGATAGTTTGCTGGATTTCCAAGATTACTTTTGGTGATTGCTTGGAAAAATGATGATTTACCAACATTTGCCAAACCAACAATACCACTGGTAAGATTGTTTCCAGGACGACCAAACAGTTTTTTAGGCGTCTGTGTGGAATAGCATCTCAATGAAAGACGTGCACCACCCGTGATAATCTTTGTAGAGTGCATCGGTGTTTGGCTTATAGACAGCTGCAGTCACACAGTAGAGATTCACATTATCGATAATGATTAGCGTAAAAAATTCGCTTTAAAATCGGCGAGTCGCGTCGTCTTGCGTTGCGTCGCGTCGACTCCGCGTCGTCCGCTGACGCAGAATCGAACGTGTCACCGAAAAAAATAATTGTCGTATATTTTGGTTGTATAATGTCCCTGAAAGTTCGTTGGAGTGATGTCGGCATAACGAACAACTCAGCCTCTCCAGCTTACATATGCAGAACAAAAGGGGGGTAAAGCATTCAAGCACCTATGCTGATCTTTTGAAATTGATGAAAGTACTTCGAGATCGTGCACTGCCCAGGGAAGGCATATGTCGTGCTATTGAGCTAGATCCCTGGTGGTTACCCAAAATAGTAGTAGATTGAGCGCCGCAATGCCGCTGATTTCAAGCAATGCTGCTCCGAAAAAAACTAAAATCGCTGATTTCGGAAAAAAAATTTAAAAAAAGCTCAATCTCAGATCTGTTTCCGGTCTTTCGAGATTGGAAATAATTTCTTTGCACGTCAACTTGCACTACATGGCTGCGCATCGGCGACGTGGCCGCGGACCGGAGACTTGTCCGCGGGACTGGTCCGCGGGCAGCATGGGCTAGTGCTGCATTCTAACAACTGATTGTTGTCAATTGATCAAAGGCTAAGGAATAGATTCTATCTAGGAAATACAGAATTCACAGGACTCAGGATTAGATGTATTCACACTGTCACGATACTATTACAGTGCCAGTGATCAATACAATCCACTAGTATGGATCTAGCTTTGATCCACATCTGAAAACTTGCTAAAAATCATGCCACTTGCAGCTCACGACGGGCTAATAGTGCCGCTGAAACGAGTTTGTTTATTTTGTACACCTGCGAAGCGAGTAGTCGCTCACAAAAATTACAGGGGTGGTGAAACTAATTTGAAAAAGTTCAATATTTCGGGCTTGGCTACTCAGTAGATCCGCACTAATTTGTAATCCGTTTTTTTCGTCAATTCTTGTGGACTGCACACAAATGCCCGAAATTAGGCAACCTAAAGTAATTTAGCCCAGATTTTTATGCGAGTACCATGTTGTGGCCCTGTAGGATAAATTTCGCTGGGAGTTCGCTGCAAATGCGCCGGTGTTAAATTGCATAGACGACATTAAAGTACCGAGTGTTTTGATAGTGAATCAGTAAAATGAGCCACGTCTTACAACCATTGAGGTAATGCATTTGTTGGTCAGGCGATAGCATATATTTGCCAAGAGGGATGGTTGGAAACGGGTGGTGGGCCAGGGCACCACTGTACTTCCAATTCTGGACAATAAGGGCGATGAAACTACGGAAACTTAAAAACAGGGACAGTTGAAACTTTAATTTTGTTTAACCGTTTGCGATGAGCCACTTCCCCTAGCAATATGTTAGTGGAATTCGGTTCTGGTCTTTACGCATCCCTGACTTCAATGTGTTGTAGTGTAGTGTGTAAGCTTGAATGAAACAGCTCGTTTAACTAATGGTTTTTGAAGCTGGTTAAACTATAACCGAGAAATTAAAGTTATGCGCGGCTGTGGGGCACTTTCCGGTCAGCACAGCCATATTCAATAATTTTTCACTCGCAAATTATTGTATAACCAAAAGGGGAAGTATGCAAGTGTACTTACATAGGGGACAGAAGGCTGGCGGAAAGAGAGCTGCACACGTAGTCAGTCAGCGCTCGTGCGGAGCGCCCCCTAATCAGTGCCCAAACTATAAGTGATTGATTAGGAGAGTCACTTTTACGACAACATTTGTAATAAAACTCGTTAAAGACAGTATAGATAGCAGCACCCTCAGTGAAAAGAATCCTAAATAAAAGCTAGTAATAAAAAAGTAAAGGTAAGAAAGTTTAAGAAAAGATAAAGCAAACGATGAGGCAAATGAAGGAACGGTCTGTCAGACAGTTCGTTTGTTTGCGCAACAGAAGAAGTTAATGCAGAGAAACTAGAATAGTTGTAAAAGAATGTAAACCCAAATTGGCAGCGATTGCTACCAGCGTTATCGAAGTCTTCTTCTCTTGAGAACTTTAGAGTCATCCAATTGCTCTGAAGATAAGGAAGAAGAAGCGATGTTACAGCAGATTGATCCCGCCGATGGTTTAGTTGCAAGTTGAGCAAGCTGAGTAAGCGGTGGGAGTTGAACAGGAGTGACAATCTGCTGTGAACAAGTGTACACATGTGAAGGAATGCCCGTGAACGAGCTGGCAGAACTGGCAGAACTGGCAGAGCTAACAGAACTAACAGAACTAACAGAGCTAACAGAACTAACAGAGCTAACAGAACTAACAGAGCCCGTAGCCAAAGTCGTGGTAGCCGTACTTGAGACTGGAGTGGTTCCAGGTGTGACAATTCCGTTTTGCGATCTCGAGGTGTCGATACTGAGTGATCTGAGCGCACTTAGTGACTGGGATCTGGAGTGTTGTCGGCTGTGGTGGTGGATAGGAGAAGCAACAGGAGAAATTGGGAGGTTCGAGTACAGAACAAACTCTTGCATTGGTGAGCTGAGTTGAGCTGAGTAACCGCAGTAGAGAGAATCTAAAGCTCTCTGTTTCTGGTTGAGACTTGTAGCGAGATTGACCAAATTTCCGACGGCTCTGTTGAAAGCAACGCCTGTTCTGTCGAAATACTTGACCCTCAAAGACGTCGGTATAGACAAGACTGCTTGTAACAAAGCTTTCTGTAAATCATCAAACTGTTGAGACAATGTATTCGAGTCTGGATGACTAGTGACGGAGATGGCAGTATTTGTGAGCAAAACGGCGGCAGTAGCAATTGAACTTGGAGTGTAGGTGAAGCAAATGTTCTCGTCAAAGAGAGCCAGCTCACAGAGCAGAACCGAGCCACACTTTCTTTCAGACTGGTTTGGTTGGGCAGTGCTGAGGAAAAGATCTAAGAAGCTATCGGCAGTGAGTGCAGAGATTTCCCAGTTGACAGCGCTGAGAATATCGAATTCTAGCTTGAGAAATTGCTTCTTTTGATCAAGATTGTAACCAGCTCTTTTGATGAGAGCATTGACAAGCTTTCCCTTGGGTTTATTTTCATTATACTTGGATGCTATCCATAAACAACAATATCCAACCATCTTATAAAGATGTTCTTCAATATGAGTTTTGGAAGCGTATTTATCTATCAATGTGACGGCCAGCGAAAAGGTTCCGAAAGACCAAGAAAGTCTTTCCACCACATCAAAAATGGAGTTGAGAAGACCGGGCCTGAGCTGAGCGATCTCCTGTTGAAGCGGCCTTGCGACCGGCTTTTGTTTCAATTGGTGTTCCAATTGGAAAAGGTCGTCGTGAATTTCATTTCTGTATTCGTTAATGATTGACTGCTGAGTACGTCTCTCCATGAAATCAACAAAGGCTTCATGTTTTGACAATCTCTGCTGAATGTTCGGCTGTGAGCATTGTGATGACTGTGTAGAGGTTTGTAATTGAGTGGTCATAATTTGGTGTCAATTGAATGAATGCAAGGATGTTGATAGTGAAGGATTGTGTGACAATGCAATGAATAAAAAAATGTCCGTTATGTGGTGAACTTTTTAAAGGTGATGGTGGTACAAGTCCAGTTCAATGGAAAAGGATGCCGAGTAATATCAAACTAGATGTGATCCGATAGGAGATGGAATTGAGTGAACTTAGTCAGTGCAATTGAACGTTCATATACATGTGTTTGTTCAAACGATGAATGTTGTGGGGGGTAGAGAGAGAGAGAGTTAAAGGCCAAATAGAGTACTAAGTCTAGTAAATGACTGGTTGACGAGAGAAAAGCAAGCAACCTGATGCAAGCGACAATATAGATGCTAATGGAGATGAACCCAAATAAAGGAACAGTCTTTTGCAACAAGGTTTGTTGTGTTCTGAAGAAACGAGTAACAGAGAGCTTACAACCAACTATGTTGAAAAACCCATTAATGGATTTTCCAATTATTATATATACCAAACCACTACTGAAAAAATGTCTGCAAACCGGTTCGAACAAACTACATTTTGCAGCGCTGCATGAGCTTCGCGGATCTGAGTTCTGGGGGGAATCACTAACATAATTTTCAATAGGGATTGTATTGTAGGGTGATGTAAAAAATGGCGAGGCCGCTATGCTAGATCTTAGGCCAGCCTAACGCCCCCTCCTGCGGTGGATTCGGGCCAGTTTCTTTTTCTTCCCATAATTGCAAACCGACTCAGAGGCTTGGGCCAGAAAATTTATTAATTCATAATAGTGGCTCAAGTCTTGAAATCAATAGCCTGAAATAGCTTTTTATTGTTTCATCATGTAATATGCATCTAACTTAACCGCGTATGTGCTATCAAGGCATATTCCTGTGAGAGACTTTAATATTTTCGACCGGAAACAAATTGTTTCCGGTTCTCAGAAAAAAAAAAAAAACGTGTGCTGCTGCCAGCCGCGGGACATGAGCGATTGAAAAAAAAGATTTGGGGCAAAGTTCAAGCGAGCGAAAGAGATCGAGAATTAAGATAAAATTTCAGTTTACTTCAATTTTTTTACATGCCGATAAGAATATGAAATCAGGGGGTGGAGAGAAATGGAACTAGCTCACGAGGACGGGGTGTTTGAACTCGTAATGGCGATCTCGACCGCCCCCCCCCCCCCCCCCCCCC
>JAJMSO010000016.1:0-249419 GCA_030578575.1 Ogataea neopini
GGTTCTACTCTTTATATAATAGATCTCAAATCTCAAATATGCTCAACATCTTTACCAAATTTGCTCGTACGGTGATCTTTTCAGCATGTCAGTTTTGCTCTACCGGAATTCAAGTTACAGAGGTTTTCTTTTGGCATCCAAAAAAAATTGAGACGTGTGTTGGAGAAGATGGGGTGCTGCATATTCAGTCCGATACATTTTAGGAATACTATTGTTCATACTTCCGAAAGACAATCAGTACTGCACATTTATTATGCGGCTGAAAAACTGTTTTTGTCGCTGTGCATATGAAAATTATGGATGAAAAAGATAATTCGAATTGGGAAACTAAAATAATTGAGGGGGGTTCAACTAATTTTCACTATCTATAAATACTAAGCTGTTTCCATCTTAAATTTGACTCGAAAGGTCTTGTCTTTACTCTTTTAAGTAACCCTTTCTTTCAAACTTTGGACAAGGATCTTCCGAGACCAAATCATTTGGAACCAACCGGAAAGTGTATTAGTTGATACATTGGCGTTTTTCTCTCTCCCCTTGCAAACTCCAATTTAAAACTAAAAAAACCTACACAAAATGGCTAACAAAGTTTTCAACGTTGAAATCTTCTTCGTTGTTTTCAGAGAAACATTAGAGGCTGTTATCGTTGTCTCTGTGTTGCTCGCTTTCTTGAAACAGAGTTTGGGTAACAGATCCCCAGAAGCGTATAAGAAGCTCAAAAAACAAGTTTGGCTTGGTTCTATTTCTGGTGTCGCTCTTTGTTTGATTCTCGGATGTGCTTTCATTGGTGCTTACTACTCTCTTGGTAACGATATCTGGTCCAAGTCCGAAGACTTGTGGGAAGGTATTTTCTCTATCATTGCTGTTTGTCTTATCTCGCTCATGGGTATTGCCATGTTGAGAGTTAACAAGATGCAAGCTAAATGGAGAGTTAAGATCGCTAGATCCTTGGTTTCTTCTCCAGTCAGCAAAGCTGAGAGATTCAAATTCGGTTACATCATGAGAAAGTACGCTATGTTCATTTTGCCTTTTGTCACCACATTGAGAGAAGGTTTAGAAGCCGTCGTTTTCGTTGGTGGTGTCGGTATCGGTACTCCAGCTAGTTCTTTCCCTCTTCCAGTTGTCTGCGGTTTGATTGCCGGTATTACTGTCGGTTGTTTGCTTTTCTACTCTGGTTCTACCGTTTCTTTACAAATTTTCTTGTGCATTTCCACCGCCATTCTTTATTTGATTGGTGCTGGTTTGTTCTCAAGAGCTGTCTGGTACTTTGAATCTTATCAATTCAACCAAAAGACTGGTGGTGATGCTTCTGAAAATGGTTCTGGTCCAGGTACCTACGATATCAAGAAATCCGTCTGGCACGTTAACTGTTGCAACCCAGAAACTGATAACGGTTGGGATGTTTTCAACGCTTTGTTGGGATGGCAAAACTCTGCTACCTACGGTTCCGTTCTTTCTTATAACATTTACTGGATTGCAGTTATGGTCACATTGGCACTAATGCTTTACGAAGAGAAGCACGGTCACCTTCCATTCTGTAAGACTTTGACTTTGAGATCTTTGAACCCAATGTACCACATCAAAAACAAGAAGAAGAATGAACTTTCTGAGGCTGAACAAGCTAAACTCTTCAAGGAAGCCCAAGAAAAGGTCACTGAGCAAGCTAAACACGCTGACGCAGAGGAACCTTTTGTTGCTGAAGCTACCAGCGAAACCATTAGCAACACCGAGAAGGTTGTTGTTGGTGAGGTTTCGAAATAAATCTGATGAGTTTGCTGTCTTTTCGCTGTTTTTGATTAATTCTGAATATTTTTCTTGATTTTGATTGCCTATGAATTCAACTGACAACGAAGGAGATGATGATTATTACATTTGATTATATATTGATGGGATGAAGCACACACACGCACACACACACACATGCGATCACACCTGATGTTTGGTCATCCCAATAATCATCTTCCCCTTCACATTTGTCTTCTAAATTCACGGTTATGATTTCCAGGAATTTTAAAGTTACGTTTTTTCCAATATTTTTGTTAATGTCTATCATTCGACACACACACACACACACAGGTTTGAGTGATTTGACACAACACACACACACACACATATATGAGGAAATTCTCATTTTGGAGGTTTGTTGAAAAGGGGGAGAGAGTCCGCTTCAACAACTTACAATTTTCCAATTGGGTTAGTTTACCTTTCGCCAAGTTCAGATATTTCTGTTCACGCACATATACCATTCGATCTTTGATTTGTTTCTCCTAGTGGGAGACGTTGATTTTGATTGATTCTGAGCAATTAGCTAGTCCTTAATTGGTCTTGGTTGATTGGGCTTGGAGAGTTTTTCGATAGTTACGTTTTTTTTTTTTAAGCAAATGGGATCTTTTATTTAAGAGCTTACTATATGTCTAGTAACACTAATCAATAAACGCAGACTGCTCCACCAGTTCTGTTCAGAAATTGCTGATATCGTTTCGATTCGAATATCTCAACCCTTTGAACTTTTTGGGAGAATTCTGGATGGAGCCATGATTTATAGAAAGTTTTCTTTTGAATCCCTCGTAGGATTTATTTCCAGATGACCTATCATCAGCGGTCTCCTCTGCCAAAGCGAAAAAACTGTTTTCGTTCCCATAGTGACAACTCAAAAGTTCCCACACGTCTTTCAACTCGGCAACTTTACTATCGTTCAACGAAAGACACGAAAGCAAAGGTTTGATCTTGCAAGATATGAGGTTGAAAAGAGATGATTCAGATATAAGCTTATCCAAGTGCCTGACAAGAATAAGCTTTAGCACCTCCACTTCAACTTCGTAATCCCCCTCATTCAATTCGCCGAATTTGTACCAATAATCAAAACATTCTACAAAATCTTCAATGGTGATTGCCCCAACAATCCAATAGAGTGCTTTGATTCCAGCACAAAACTCTGATTTCGTCATGGAGGTTTTGGTAGCCTCAAAAACGCATTCCACCAACTTGATATAATCATCAAACTGGAGAACATTATCTGTTTCATATGTCACCAAATCTCTAGCAAATTCAAACATCGTAATTTTGAATTGCGGATCAGCTGCTTTCTCTATGAGCGAACAAACAAACCCACATCTTCCCATAATTCGATTGTAAACCGAACTTCCAGTCTCTTCCAACGACATGAGCTTGCGCAAGTTTCCAATGTCTTTGAATTTGTTTTTGCTATCTTCTCTGGTGTAATATTCTTCTGTCAAAACTTCAAAGTTCGGTTTCAAAGTGGTTGGATCAATTTCATCGTATCTGCTTTCATCCTCCTCTTCGTACTCATCAAGCTCATCATATCCATAGCAACTTTCCAAGTAGGCTTTCAAAGATATTGGTTCTCCTAGAAGAAACTTTCTTGTTTGGAAAGCTGTCTCCACACGGTAAGGTTTGCGCTCAAAAATGTAATTAAAAATGTTGTTATGCTCATTCAGAGAAGGTTCTTTATCAACCACCACACGAAGATCATCATTTTCGGAAGCAGGACTAATTTCTTCTCCTAGCGCTTTCTCAAAAATATCTTCAGATTCGACATGGTTTCCTTGATTGCTACTAATCTCCTCATCCACAATATCTGTGACTTGAACTTCTGAAGCAGTCTGTTGTTCTTCCAAAGGAAAATGTCTAATGAGTTCTCCAGTAACCTCATCCGTGTAATAATTAAGATCTTTGTCATAGTAATCATCCTCGTAATACTGATCAATAACCTTCTCATTGTAACATAGAGCACCGTTTGCCTCTTGACTCCATGAACTTTCCAAACGAACCACGTCCACAAATGAGTTTTTTGTACTTGCCATCATGGCGTAAATTTTTGCGAGCACAACATCAGAGCTGTCGTGTTCTTCCACTTCTTTCTCCTTCTCTTGCAGTTTTGAAACTTTGGCTGTCGCGTTATAGCAGATAAAACCAGCTGTAACACAAACTATGGTTGCAATCGCTGCCGCCACAGTGACAACAAGCGTTATTTGAAAGGTTTCCAGTTTATCGCTCATTTCTAGCAATTTCTTATCGCATATTAGCTCAAAGTAATCTCTTGAGTACATGAGCATCTGATCTACGTCATGGAGCTGACACTGCGCTTGTGCGCTTGTTGTTGCTTCTACTGTGCTCGTTGATAAAAATGACGTTGTATCTTGTGTGGATGATGTTAATGCGAATTTCGAACTTGAATAGGCTGTCGGCTCTGAAACAAAGCCCTCGTTAGTATTGATATTCTTTTTCAAGAAAACATTCTCATAGTCTTCAAGGGAATAGTCACCATTCAGAACAGGTAGCAGCCAACTAAAGGCTTGATCCACTATTGCAGACATTTGATGTTTTCTGCACTTGTGTGTTGTAAATCTTGGATAATTGGACAACAAACAAAAGGGATCAAATAAGTTAAGTTGATTTCCCACTTTTGAAAATAAGGGGAGAAATATAAATTAAATGGGCGCGATTAATTTTTATGGGGAAAAACTGTGACACACTTGACTAAGTGAACAAGATTGAATGCGACTAAGCGAAAGGCCTACGACAAGTAGTCAAATTTACTTGTTCATTTTTTCTCTTTATAGATAAATGTATTTATTGGATAAATAGATGCACTGACAACTGGTGACAGGCAATAAATAATAAATAGTAGCTAACAAATAGACTAATAAATAAATAATAAATAGCTAGAGAGTCAAGAGATAGCAGCGTTTGTCACAATCTCAGACATTATTCTCCGTTCGCAACATTACACCTCGTTCCTGAACGGAGATGGGCCTGGTGCGAATCTAGGTGGAGCGTTTCTGTCGTACATCACTCCACCTGGTCTCTTTGGAGGAATAATTGGATCTGGATGCTTGAACTTGCTCAGCATAAGCTCTGTTCTTTCGAAAAGAGATTGTAGCTCAGCTGGGTTTGCAATATCCTTATTTTGTTCAAATCTCAGTCTAATTTCAGCTGCCTTTGCTCTGTAAAAGTCTCGTCTATTGATCCAGTCGGACGCAGTTCTCAATGAACGTCTGTACAACGAGGACACATACTTGAGGTTTTCAGGCGAAAATGGAACTGGGACTGGGGACTTCACTGCCATCTCTATCTTCTAAATGTGTGTGTGTTGTTTGATTGTATCTTCTTGCGCAACAATTGGTTGCTTCAACCTCAATGATCGATTGTTTATTTGTTGTTTTTTTAGGTTATATAATTCCTCCGCACAATCAACTTTTTCAGATTGTTTCTGTCTCCTCTTCTGTGATTGGATTTTCGCTCAACCTCTCTCAGCCAGGGTAATAAAAAAAAAACCAATGACAAAAAAGATCGGTAATCGGTGCGACTTTTCGACGCGTCGATAGACCGTATTTCACTCCTCTTTGTTTCTTACCCCTTTTGTTTTTACTTTTTTTTTTAGTTTCTGGCGAACTGAAGGGAGAGGCTTTGTTTGATTGCTCCTGCTATTGTTTCCATTCGTTGAGTTTCATTTTGAGTTTATAAAACTCGAGAGCGAATTTGTCAATTCGTTGTGCACATCAATTCAATCAATTGAACAAAATAACGACACAATGGATTACGCTGAGACATCACAACTGAAACAGCGTGTGGCTCCTGTTGAAAAACAAGGATCACCACAAGTGCAAGGTCCTCCAAGTCCTGTTTCCAGCGGCCTGCAAGCCTCAGAACCAGATTTCGTGCTGTCTGTCTTGTACAAAGTTGACCCAAAAACGTTACAGGCCACTCCAGAGGCTGAAACCGATCTCGCAAGGCTCATCAAGACCCTCGATCTTAACAACTTCCATGTTACCATCCGTCCACATTCCGTGGATAACCACATTTTGGTTTTCATCAAGTTGAAAATTGACGAGTTTGAGAAGATTGCAGCAAGGTCAGCCAAAATTGACTCGATTTATGGTGTTTTGGCACCAACAAAAATCACCAGGGCCGAAAGACTTCGAATTGTGTATGCTCATCTCATTGGATCCAAGAACGATGGAGGCTGTGCCATCACCGTGGGTGCAGAGAATTGGAGATTTGTGGAGAAATGTATGCCTGTTTCGAACTTGAACGCTTTGCAAGAAGAAGTTGCTACATTCAAAGCAAATGCCAGCAAGTTTTTGAACGAAGCTACTGATGCAAAACAAACCACTTTTTTGCTTGGAAACCTGGGCTCCAAGTATGCTTTTTACTTGCAATTTGTTTCCACTTACACTAAATGGCTCTTTGGACTCGCTCTGGTGGGTGGTGCTTCAAACTATCTGTTTGGAAGTTATTCAAAAGCCTTTAGTTTGGTCAACATTTTGACTGGTATTTCATTCTACTTGCACTGGTACGCCAAAGAAAAGCAACTTGCTTTGAAATGGAATCAGGCAAATGTCTCGAAAGTGGAAGCTTTCAGACCTAAAACCAAAGTTCCGGGTTATACCGTTTTGTTCCGTAAGTTCATGTTCACACCATTTGCAATTGGAGCTGGTGCGACCCTTATTTTTTATCAACTTTTATGTTTTGTCATTGAAATTTTCTTGACCGAGTTGTATCAAGGTCCATCGAAACAGTATTTGTCTTTGGTTCCAACTATTTTGATTTGCTCAATCGTTCCTATCACTACTGCCATCTACAATGTGATTGTTAGCAACTATTTGTCTTTCGAAGGAAACCCATCGGCTACAGGCAAGTCAAGATCGTACTTGATCAAAATGTTTGTTTTCAACTTTTTGTCGAGTTACATGGCATTGATCATTTCTTCATTCATCTACTTACCTCTTGGTTTTAAAATCAACTCTTTCTTGCCTCACATCAACACTTTTGCCGAAGAGTTGCCAAGTTACCGGACATACTTGCCAAAAATTCCAGTCTTAAACTCAGCATACGAGGTCAACAAGTTGAGACTTAACGCACAATATCAATACTTTATCTTAACCAACCAGATTGTTGGCTTGGGATTAGAGTTTATACTGCCTATTGTGTTGCAAAAGATCTTTGGTCATCCAAAGATTGCCAAACTCATGGGATCTGCCAAAAAAGCTGACATCTACTTGAACGATACCGAAGAGGAGACTGCCTTTTTGCAAGATATCCGCTCCAAGATCGAGCTGCCAGAGTACAGCATTGACGACGATTACAGACAAGTTGTTATTCAGTTTGGATTTTTGATGTTGTTTGGCCCTGTTTCCTCCATTGGTCCTGCAATTTCCTTGATTGTCGAATTGATCCAATACAAGGCCGACTACTTTAAGATTATCAAGCTTGTGAGACCTCCTATTCCAGAAAGATCAGAGGACACATACCCATGGACTCTTTTCTTAAAGGTTCTTCTTTTGATTGGTGCTGTCACGTCTAGTGCTGTTTCCTTGATGTACAACGGTGGCGAAATTGTTTCGAGCAGTAGCAGATCTGCTGTCAAATACAACTGGTATGTGATTCTTCCATGTGTTCTTTTGAGCTACATTGGTACACACTCATTGATTTCTATTGGTGAGATGATTATCAACGAGTTTTATGCCAATGCCACTGAAGATACCGTCAGAAGAGAACAGGAAGTCAACAAGCTTTTGGAGGTCGAGGAGCCAGTTGCTAACACCGGCTCTTTGAACGACGTTGATGCTTTGATTAAATACGCTTCTGTTTTGCCAAGACAACAAGCAGTTTTCTCTGAGGCTGTCGCTGAAAACGGTAAGAATGAAAAGAAACAAAATTAGCAGTAAAGAAGAGAATCTCAAATAGATTAGTTTAAATTTACATTTTATAAGCAATTGCTCTTGACACTTGAAATACACAAAATGATCCTGATCACTGTTACGTCCGAATAATATCCACACGGGCTCTTTTCCAGATGCTGTGTAAGTAGAGCTCGTCGACCTTCTCTAGGTGGTCCAAATCTGGTGCCTTGAAATTGATAAGAGCGTAAGTTCCGTTGTTGTTTTGCTTCATGAATGTTCCTGGGTTGATCACCAAAACGTTTTGCACAATTTTGCTGAAGGACTTGAGTTCCGAAGGAACGATAATGACATCAGGCAATGTATCCGTGAACTCTGACAATCCCAAGTACGACACATGAAGGTCTGCTCCCGAAACGTGCTGATAACCACCATCTTCGTCATCTGCAGAACCCACTTTCTTCTGTTTAATCCCTCCTGGAAAAACAGGGTAGAATCGTCTCTGTTCCAAAACATGTTTGGCGACTCTATCGAATCTTGTTTCACCTGGTTTAGAACCAACAGCGACATCTTTCAGATCCATGAACACATCCACATTCGAACAGCCTATAAGAATTTCATTGAAACGGAAAGTGGCAGGATTTGGGAAACATTTGAAATTCTTGGAAAGTTCCAAAGAAGAGCGGTCAAAAGAGTCCTGCGGGTAAGCAGCATGTCTGGTCGTAGCGTCCTTTGTAGAAGGAATCAAGATGACCTGGCAAGTGAGTTTGCGAAGGATTGGGGAGATCACCAGCCTGAAGACATCATTTAAAGTTTTAGGTTGCTGGCGTCCTAGCTCATCAAAAGAGAGAGTCCCGTCCACTATTTGTGGGTGGTTGATATCGAGGAACGGGCCAAACATTACGATCGAGTTTGGTTTAACAACGTTGTTCATGTGCTCCACGAAGCGTGCAAGAGTGCCATAATTGAGGTCGTTCAACGGCGTATAAGGACCAGATGTGACAACAACTTTCATATTTTCAGAGCCGAAATGTTCTTTGTATGCGATCAGTTCTTCAGCGCTCGACACTGCAGAACCCAGGTATGGAATTTCGAACGACTCGGACACCTTGAAAAATTCTCCTGTAAGATTGACTCCTCTGAAACATGCGATTTGGCCAGGGAACAAAGAATAAGCCTTGAGATCAGACAGATCAAGCTTGATCCGCTGACCAATTCCACCGAGTCTTGACGTCTCCAGAAACAGCGAGTTGGGGTTTAACGCAGCATCGTAAGGTGTGAGCGGCGAATCAGGGACGATACGACCAACTGTAAGGATTTCAGCTTGAGATTGCAAGTTTGGGTTGCCGAAGTCGGTTGCATCGAAGTTGTAGTGATCGAGCACAACTTTGGCCACCGAATCGATCTGCTCGTCTAAATAATCGGCAACTTCAAGCAACTTTTGATTCATTGTACGGTATTTGTACTTGGTTGGATTGAATTCGGCTGCGAGCTTGGGTTTCGTCTGGTTTTCACAAGAAGAGGAATCAATATGAGGGTTCAGAGTCTCAAGAACCTGATTCGATTGGACACTTTTGGTTGGAGTCGTTGGAAAATCTTCGGCTGCAGTAATGTAACTTGAATCTGCAGATCGTGGTGCACTGAGACTTGGTGACGAGCCCACATCAAGTCTACGTTTTTTGGTAGACGATAGCGGAGTAGACGGAATCACGTTAAGGCTCATGTTAGGAGTGGTTCTGAGTACCGGTCTTTTCACACTTGAAACTGGTGTTTTCTGATTTGATTTGACAAGTTTTTTCTGTAAATACTGTTGCAAACGATCCAGGTTCTCGACAGAGAGTTCTAGCTCGTTATCGACGGCTGAATTGGTGATCACGTATGCCTCCCATTTGAGAAACAATTCCTCAGCAGTGAGGCCAAAAATATTCACCAACTCTTCGCATTTGGTCAGTATTTCGTTGTTGTCAGCTTTGGGACCAAACTTGGCCACAATGTTTGCGCCAACAGATATGGTCATGATTCGGTGGTTGTTAGATTCAGCGATGTCTTTGCAGATTGAAGAAGGTTTGAAGACTGTAACGCGTTAAAATATTTTGAAGACGCGTTTGGATTTCAAATTTTTTGAACAGCCGGTGTAAGGAGGTAGATGGACGGTGCTTCATGGATGGTGCTACATGGATGTGCGACAAAGACGAAGACGGGGATGCTGACAGTGTAGGAGATTGAAAGAGGGAAACACAAACAAAACTACCAGGTTGAGTCCAAATCTAGCACGAGTTTTCAGTAGTATGTTGTCCCCACCTTCGATCCTCTCCACAAGCCTCTGTTTTCACTTTAAAAACGAAATTCCATATTATTATAATTAGCATACGAAACTATAGAATACATCATGGATCACAATCCACAAAGTTGCTGCCTTCAGGAACAATCCAAAGCTAAGAAAGAAGACTCATCGGCGTGACACGATGTTTACTCGTCTCTAGAAACGCGAACGTCCTCCTTAGACTCCTCCTTAGATTCCTCCTTGGACTCCTCCTTCTTGGACTCTTCTCTCTTTGGAGAACGCTCTCTCTCTCTGTTATCACCCTTACGGTGATTGATCTTTTGCTTTCTACCACGGCCACCTCTTCTCTCGCCGAACTTTTGAGCCTTTGACTCGTCATAGCTGACCTTGCTGATGACACTGAGCTCCTTGTCACCATACTTTGGAGTTGGCTCTGAAGCAACGAACTTGGTAGCGTCTTCCTCAGTCTTGAATTCGACAAACGCAGAACCGGTGAATTGCTTGTCACGCTTCTTCATACGGACTTGGTTAGTTGGAGCAAACTTTGAGAAGAAAGCAATCAGCTCGTCAAGCGAAGCCTCGGTTGGCAAGTGCTCAACGAAGACACTTCTCTTGTTAATGGCGACCTGAATTTCGTTTTGATTCGAAGGAAGAGGAGTCTTTCTCTTGACCAACTCGCCATCTTCAGAGACTTCGAGCAAGTCCTTGGATTTTCTGAGAGCTTCAACGATGGTCTCAATTGGACGGTACTTCTTCATTCTTTCAAACTGGGAGATCACAGAGATCGGCACCCAACCATCGTTGGCTTGTTGAGTGGTGAACAAGAACTTGTCGTTCAAGAGGTTGGAGTCCGAGAAGTAGAACTCGACCTGACTCAGGATCTTAGCTTGTTGATCTTCCTCAGACATTTTCTTTTTGTATTTGGCGGTGATTTGTGAGAAGAGATTAACACACTGTTACCTTGATCCCTTTAGTCTTGAGCCTCTCCTTCTAAATGCTAAAAATTTTTCATCCAGATTTATTTTTGAGGCTGTGAAGCTCGACTTTTTTTCTTGGTAATAAATATTCTTTTTCATTCCATCTACTCAAAAAGACTCCTGGAAGTCACCACCAGACACGCAAGGTCTCGCGAGAGGGATTTACATAGCGAGTGAAGTTCTTGAAGCGGTTCAAAACTCCCAGTATGGCGTAGGTTCCAGTAAAAAATAGACGTATTTGACACAATCACACCATTCAACTTGTAGCGGCGAAGATGAGCGGGGACGTGGCTTGCAAGGGTCTTGAGAGTTTGATTCACTTCGTCAAGACTATCAAACTGCGATAGAAACAGAACCCGTTCATTGGCAAATTGAGATGCGAGCGAGCCGAGCTGACATGCACAGTCCAGAATCACGACCAGCCCGTCATCATCAGGACCGCGGTTCTGAGCGCAAAGGTCATTCACGAGACGAATCCATTGGCCTGTGTTTTCGACATTGAGTTGTACGTAGAGGTCTGGGCCAGGATTATCTGCACTTTCTAGAGCCTCCACATTGACTTTTTTGATGTGTGAAAATCCAACAAGATTAGGCAAAACTAGCGGCGATCTGGGTAAACGCGCGGTCTGGAAGGGGTCAGCAACACGTCTTCAATGGATAACAAACGATGTAACTTACCGTCGAAAGCTTCTGCGACTTAACGTTTTTAAGCAGCTCCATTCATTTGAGTTATGATGAATCTTGAAGATAAAAGTGGGAGAAATCATTACGCGAAGATAAATAAAATAAAGCCACAAACTTTTCCTAAGTATCTAAAATCTATTACAGAAGCTTCTGGTAACCCAATGCCACGTAAGCGACCACGGGCACAAGCAGATTGTCATTCATGCAAGTAACACCCTCAATGACGGTAGCCACAATAGCTGAGGCCACAATGTTGTTGAGGGTGAAAGAGTTTTGGCCCATAAGACGGAATCCATAGAGCCCTGCGACCGTGGCGGTGAAGAATGCAAGAGATCCCTCCATGGTCTTGGAGGATCCAGGCCAGTAGCTGCGGCCGAATCTTTTACCAATGAGGGAAGCAAAGGAGTCTCCAAGACCAAGTGTGACAAGTCCCGCAACTGCCTCATCACGACCATCGCAGCCACTTAACCAAACTGGCAGCGCCACACCAAGAACTAACAAAACGTATGACACCACGACACCGCCCTTTTGATCCTTAGAGTCCAAAAATTGTTTGAAGGCTTTTTCGAAGAATGGACCTGTTGGTGCCAGGCGAAGAGAGCGTTGTAATTCAACAAGCAACAATATACCAAACAGTCCCACCAGTGCCAATGCCACGAGTTCTGGATCAGAGAGCAGTGGATCATACAGTGCACCAAAAAGCACAAAGTGCCAAATTTTGCGGCGAACATCTAAAGGAAGACAGTTTGCAAGCAAAAACACAACAGGAACCAAAACCACCAATCCTGCCAACCAAACACACACAGTTGTGGCGCGTGAAGGTGTGGCGCAGATAAACTGTTTCAGCCATGAAAATGGGTTTTCTTCAAGAATAGGCGACAATTGCTGAACTGATAGCCACAATCCGGATGCCCAAAATGCAGCATGGGTACCGAGAAGTCCAAGAAAACGGATTGGGGCCGATGCCGTGGAGTGGCGGTGCAGGAAGTAGAATGGGCTAGCGAAAACGCCAGCAGCTAAAGTAAACGAGATCATGAGTTTTTGCAAGATCACGACGGGTGTTGCAGAGCTACTGCTATCAACTAACAACAGCAATATAACGACCAGTGTTGCAAACACGTTTTTCTCACTATTTCCAAGCGCACTACCGCGGAAAAGGTGGCTGAGCAAATAGTACACAACAGAATGAATCACTAGCACTGCTATAAGTGTGGTCATAGTGTTAGGATTGGTGGCCGATTCTTCACCCATAATCTGGTACTCGATAACACCAGCAACAGGGATTCGCGCAAGAGCCTTACCGACGAGCGCAACACATCCAGAGACCACCATAAGTCTATCCGGTGCGACCATGAGAACTACTGCGAGAGGTAGCATGACTGCATACACAAGGTCAAACTCAGGTAAGGAAGGTTTTGGATTTGCAGAATCGCGTCCATGTGCTTTCCACTTGCTGTAAAACTCCATTGCTTCATGCAAGAGCACCATAGCCATCACAGTGGCTGCGTTGTAAACTTGTTGAATCTCGCCTAGGGCCCCCGATTGGTATGTGAGATAAATGATGTTGGTCGTGAATGCCAGCGAAACTACCTGGATCCAGGTGTTTATAGTCATATTGTTTTCAACTAGGTAAACGACGTACTGGATAAGTTCGTCTGGTGGTGTTTGAGGCAATTCAGGTTCAACCTGTTCATGAGCAGGCTGATCGGTGGGCAGATTAGCTGGTTCTGGCGTGGTAGCTTTTCTGCCTGCGCTCCGTGGAGCACTTGTCCCCTTATTTCTGCTCTTTCTCGGCGGCATCGTCAATGGGAAATTAAAAGGCTAAGGTGATTAATTAAAGAAAAGAGAAGATAAATACGACGCGGGCTGAAAAATTACTTGCGTTCATAAATTTTTCATGATTTAATTTAGAATTACACAAAAAGGTAGTCAAAATGTATTCGAAGGGTTAAAATGTGAATCGAAGAATCGTAAAGTGCTGCGAGCTAATAAACGTAACTCAAAGCCAGCATTTCAGTAATTTTATCTAATGTCCATTGTTGGCAGGACGTGCACCAAAGATGTCTGAACCAACTCTAACCGAACTAGAACCTTGACGAATGGCCTCTTCAAAGTCACTGCTCATTCCCATACTCAATTTCAAAGAGACTCCGAGACTTTCCTTGAGCTGACCTGCAACCTCGACAAGCTTACGGAAGTCCTGGTTTTCCTCACTGTGTTTTGATTGGAAAACAGAGCCAATTGTCATGAGACCTTCGAGGTTGAGCTTAGGGCATTCTTCAATGATAATACGAGCAAGCGCCTCTGTCTCTTCCGGAGATATACCTGATTTTTGTTCCTCACCTGAAGTGTTCACTTGGATATAAACGTTGATCACAGGCTTCTGAACCTGTTCACGGACGTCATTTAACTTACGTGCTTTTTTCTCAGTGTCGATCGTTTCGACAGCATAAAGATTATCGATATTCTTGGCTAGATCCTTGGTTTTATTTGTTTGTAGGCCACCGATAAAGTGCCACTGGATGTCTTTTGGTAATGTTTTAGCCTTTTCAATCAACTCTTGCACATAGTTCTCACCAAAATGTCTGTATCCGACATCGTACAATGCCTGGATGTCACTAGCAGGCTTGAGTTTGGACACACAGACTAATCTGGTAGTGCCGTCACCGGCCTTTTGAACCCGTTGTTTGACAGACTCTGCGTTTGCCACGAGTTCTGCTCCACGTTGTTGAGTGTAAGTGAGACTCATATTAGGAATGAACTGTTTAAATCTTCTTTGTTGGGGCCTTGCAAAGAGGGTCAATGGTCGTCTTAACGATTGCATGATAAAGATATAAGTTTTTCATATAGTTAAAAGGGTAAAAATATTATAATTTTTTCTAGTTATTTCGAGGTGCGTGAGCGAACTAAATAACCAGCAGATGACGAGGAGGGAAGTCGGAGACGCTTAAAGTGGTACTAACCTCATAAACCAGGTAGTATAAAGAGCCATATAACAATACGTATATACATATTTGATAAACACTCTTTTGGATCTAAGCGATCATAGCCGAATGTACTGAACTGCTTACTACGAAATCTTGATCGCTTGTCACAATCTCGAGGATACCAGGTTGATTTTGAAAACAATTCGATCTGCCATCTACACTTGATTTTTATCTTGATTCAGTCGTCAAAACCTTACTTTTTGCTTACAACTGTTCAATAAATAAATGCTGATACACATGCTCTAATTTGCCTCTATGTCAAGAGGGAACTAGCGAGCTTCATCAATGATCTGAAACTCAAGTCAAAGAAGATTCGCATATGACTCACCGGAGAGTTGGTTTTCAACCATTCACTAACAAATCTACCAATGTCCCCGTAATAATTTCTGAAAGACCAGGACGAGTGCAGCGCATAGTCACCCGTAACAACATATCATCATCCGGAGCCATTTCAATCCGCATTAAACAACCAGCACCTCCAGCAGCCATGCTCAATATTCCAGCACCAACAATGTTTTTAGGATTAGGATCAACATCTGAAAGGATATTGAATCCGACCAGCTCCATAGTCCGTACAAGCGCACCAGGCACCAATTTTCTCGACAGACGAATAGTCTTGCGGGATTCACCCTCTGCCTGTAAGGTAACTCCAATTTGATTCCATCTGGAAAAAAACGTCTCTTTCGAAAGTGGAGCTCCCGCAGTGAGAACCTTGTAAACAACTGCTGGAAGGCGCAACCGTAAGGTTGTGAGAGTTCCTACCATGAACGATAAGGCAAAGATGGGAACCTCTGAGTCTGGGTATGGTGTTCTCACTGTAATATCAAACATTTGCATCGTACGGGCACCTTCCTCGATCGTTGCTGCGGGATGCTGAACAAGGCCGATGACATATGGAGGATCATCATTTCCACTAAAACCAGGAACAATCTCGCAATTCAACCCCACGATTCGTGATGGCGACTTGTTGACGTACGTTAAGGTATAGTGCAAAACAGCACGATCACGACGTAGTCGATAAATCACCTTCAACAACGAGTTCTCATAGAAAATTCCTTGATCAAAGTGCAATAAGCGATAGTAACCTTCCTTCCAGTTCACATTCAAGGAGGAAGCCTGAGGGTTCAGTAAAAGAGACGTACTACTCATGCGAGCAGATTCAGTGTCGAGAAGAGCAGCAGAGGAGCCAATGGAGCGACGTGAATCACTGAGAATGGAAGAAGTAGTCGTTGAACGGCGATTTCTTGAAGGTGGTGGTGGAGGTGGTACTCCACCACGTTTGACCGGCGATGACGGACGGCTAGTTGTAGTGGTGTCTGTCGCAGTGTAAGCACTAGCCACACTATTTCCTCTGTCTCTCAGTGAAACAACACTGGAGTTCGCTGACATACCGAACATTTCATCCCGCGGAGTGGGCAGACGGAAACTTTGCTTGATATCTTGGACACTACCAAGTCTAGCGATGAGTGGCGACATTTGTGAGCGGAATGGAGGTGTTTCTGCCACAACGACACTCAAAAGTCGCAATCCGTCGGCACGTGTAGCAAGAGCACGATACTCCAGAGCACGTTGTTGGACTTCAGAGCTGAAAGAGTTAGATTCTTGCTCGTACAAGTCCAATATACGGTTTCTTAACTGTTCAGACCTAGCAAAGAAACGCAAAAATGAGGCAAGAAGGATTGTGCGTGCGCGCACTGAGCAGCGGAAGTATTTGGCATACAGGAAGTTGAATTGGTCGACATCTGAACAGGAATCGCAAATTTTAGATCCATATTCTCCTAGCAGGAATGCAGCTACTTGGAGCAATGGCTCCGGGTAGCTGCCACTTTTGAGATACGAGACACAAAGACGACATGCTACTGGCTGAGCTGAATCATTATTAACCACGATCTGAACAAGTCTTTGCCAAACTTCCTCGTCAAGGTAGTTACCTGCTAAAGATATTAGTTTGAGGACTGTGGTGAGATACCAAGCAGAGTCGGTGGCGTGTTGTTCTGCAAGCACTGCAACTTTCACTGCCACCTCTGAGCGCATAGCAAAGTCAGCCACAGCGAGGTACTGGAGTAGCTCGTTGCAAGTACGTTCGACACTGTTTGGACCACATGTCACGTAGACGAGGTCAAGAGCTTTGCGACGGATTGAAACATCTCGGTCTCGTAAAAGTCTCAGTATTTTTGGTAAGCTTGCGTCGATCGTTGCAACCGTCGATGTGTCACCGCGCGTTGCGATCTTCGTCAGGGCGTCAAGAGCTAAGTAGCGTGTATTAGTCTCTGTAGACTCTAACAAAGCACACAAAGCGTCCGCTGCTCTCTGTGATTGGTCGGACGATGCATCAACGTGTGCTGCAAGCGAGACAGCACCAAAGAGCAGCGCTCCGTGGATGTTCCGAGCCTCTGAAGACAAATTTCCATGCCTTGCAATTGCAGCAGAGATTGACCTTTGCAACACAGCACGAACTTTCGATGCATTTGCAGCATCAACAGCTATTGAGGCTGCATCAGGAACCAAGACCTCAAGCAGTTGGAACAGTTTCACCGTTAGCCAGGGAGCTGGCACTCCGTAGTAAAAATAATTAGGTGCACAACGTTGATCCACGACAAGCGTATGTAAACGTTCAACAACAAGTGTGATACATCCTTGACAAGCGTAGTAATCGAGCCGAGCGATTTGTTCGATGAGAGCAGCAGCAGCGAGGGCCACTCCCAGATCGTCGTCACCGAGCATTGCAGCAACACGTGGCACCCATGTCGGATGTCTAGTCAAAAGGCTCGAATCGCTGCGTAACAGTCTAAGAGTAGCCAATAGGGCCTTTTTCTGCACCAATGATGACGAGGTTGGTGACCGAAGCACCCGAAATACATTTTCCTCGAGCAATTGCACATGAGCTTGAGCATCATCGTCGGGTAACGAAGCAACAAAGTGAAGTGCTAAACAACAGATGTCTTCATTTTCACTTGTTAGATCGTTACGGACAACATCAATCACTGAATCAGCAAGCTCTGAACCAGATTGAACGAAAAGAGTGAGTGCGAGATAACCAATGGAACGTTCACTGTAAATTTTTGAATTGAGAAGGGCTGCTGATTCCGCTGCACCAAACTTAAGTTCATGGCCCATCAAATAGATGTATAACAATTTGCAGATGTATTTTTTACGATGGTAGCCAGATAGATTGGGTTGTTGAAACTGTTTTTGTATGTGTACCAATTCAGATTGGACGCGTCTGTCCTCGAGCTCCTGTTCTTTAGCATTTCGAATATCAGTAATGAACTGAACTAGTCCTTTCATCTGTGGCGACATTGTGCAGTGACAGAGTGGGGATCAGTGGATACAGGTCAGGAGATGTTAACAAGTGAGCCTGATATTTTTGGAAAATGCGAGGAATTTGGTGCTCTTTTTCAAGCTATCGTTTTTTTTTTTTTGCCGACTTTGAATACAGCGGAGGAAGAAATGATTGATATTGTTTATTTCAAGGGAACCCTCGGATAACGGGCGTACATGCGACATTGTCAAATGATTCGGGACAAGGTATGAATCCCAGTTCAAAAGTGTACCATCTGAGTTGGACGAGACCTTTATCACTTTTAGGTTTGAGATAACTGAAATTTCAGCGTCGATCGACGCGCCTGTATACAATTCTAAATTCCTGATCTGGATATCTAGCTCTACGTGTTTCGTTGGGTTTACCTGCTTACTGCTTTCGTTGTATAAATCCATGGGGTAGTAAAACGGTATATTCTAATGAGTGTTACAAATTTGCGTTTTCCACATACTTCCTCAAATCCGAATGGGAGCCAGATTTGGGTATCAGATTCTCGGCCCCATGTGGACGTGGTGGAATTTGTGCTCCGTATGAAAAGCTTGGAGAACTTGGTGATTGCACCAATGAGTGCGACGAAATATTGCGGGCCTGGCCAGCAAGAGATCCCTTTGGTTTGTAAGTTGTATTGTAGTTGATATCAACTGGATTGAACATCACAATCGAGTCACGGATTTGGTGTGGCGATGGGTTAGCTTGGTCGGTTTGACTTGCTCCCCATTGCGTGTCCTCCAAAGGACTGAAAGACTGCTGGTGCACAACTGGCGATCCAGATGGTTTCTTCTCCGCATACTTACGGTGCGACTCAAAGCTCGTGAACGTCTCCAAATTGGAGTTTCTGTTGTTTAGTTCGTGAGGGGATGGCAGATCCTCAAGCCTTTTGAGTTCTGCTGTACGTGGCTGTTGTGCTCTCCGCTGGGCAGAGAGCTGGCGGTAACTATGCGCCTGTTGTTGTTGTTGATTCAAAATGTTCTGGATGTGCTGGTGAGGATAGAACGAATTTTGTTGTTGAGCAGGCATAGCACCATTCTCGAGGTAGATCGATGATGCATAGCTATCTCTGACATCGTTATTTGCGCCGGAAGTGTCGATACGCAGTTGTGGTTGCAGCTTTCTAGTATCTGAAGAGGCCGCAGCAGCTGGTGCGACCGGCCCTTCATACTGATCGAATTGTTGAGGCTGTTCAGCTTGAGCAACCACCTGTTGAGGCAAAACAGGAACAGGAGGCATCTCTGGATCTTCAAAATGAGCATTAGACTTTTTCGATTTCAAGGAGTTCTCTCTGGAAAAGTACACTTTATAGACAGATTTCATTCTGCTGATTTGTTCTTCCTCCTCGGCAGAGATAGGAACATGGTCTTCCTCAAGAACTCTGTTCAAGTCAGGGACATATTCTGGATTATCAATTTCCATGGTAGTGGTAGCTGGTTTTCCGGAAAATAGGACAGAATCACCAGATTGATCAGCAACGGGCATTGACATGTCACGAGACTTTTCATCAGCGACACTGGAAGGTTCAACAGACTCATCAGGTGTGTAGTCTGCACGTGAATCTTCGAACTGATCAAGATCAACATCACTGCTAGACTCTGTGGAGTTAGTTTGTGATTTCTGTTCGGTCAAATCGTCTGATTTAACCGACTGTTCGTAACCAGTGAGAGGCCTCGAGCCTTCGGAATATGAAGAACGTCTAGAGTGAACATTCGAAGAGCTGTTGACAGCATCAGGGATCTTGTAACCTGGGTAAGCCCCACCCAATTGTCTGGACAGCTCCTCCAGCGATTGTTTAGTCTTAATATCTTCAACGCGTGGTAAAACAAACGATTCCACATGATGTCTGCTGCCGTTACCATACTGGCTTTCGTTCCACAGACTCGTTTGTGACGTGTTATATGGAGATTTTTCTCTGATATTGTTCGCTTGTTGTTTCGCTAATTGTGGGTCGTCGAGTGCTTGAGCTGGATATCTAACTGCACTAGCATTATCGAATGGGTTTTCTACACCAAAGAACTCGTCTTTCGTAGGGTAGTCAGGTAAAACCGTATTGTCACCATTGAAATCAGGATCATCATCTTCTAATGCCTCTTTCTTATTTCTTCTCCAAGCTCTCCAGATAAAAAATCCCATTGCAAGAGCCACCACAACGACTGGGATAACGACAGCAAGGACGATTTCAGTTGTGGTAATGTCACTTCCTGTCTGACAGTACTGCGAGCCTTTGGTACACTTTTCACGCTTCCAGATCGTGCTCATTGCGTTGCCACTTTGTCTTGGGCTTAATGAAAGACTAATGATGAGATTGCCCTTAAAAGGTTGTGAAAAAAACGCGGTTTAAACGAAAGTGAGCGTGTGGAACTGTAATGAGAGTTACCGATAGAACCTTTGAATCGGCTAGGTAGAGACAAATCTGCGATTTAGCGCACCTACTAGTAGTGTTTGGTTACAGATCAAAAACAAAAACTGAGGTTTCACTTTTTTTTTTAGCGAAAAACCCTGGTAATTTTTTTCATCCGGTCTCATATTCGTAAACGCGTACAAGGGATGACAACAAGAGGAGATCTGTGCGGCGCGCGCAGAAGCAGCATGAACCATCGCGCTTTTAGCGATCGCCGCACTATGGCTGCACCGCGAGGCCTCATTATGCCATGAAGGCCTCGAACAGTTAGATATACGGCTAGTAAATCATACCCCATTGGGGAATGTTTGTTTGTTTGCATGACTGTTTACTAGGAGTAAAATTTTAAGACCGCGTCGGGGCGGGTAACCTCTAAGTTTCAAGATCTCCGTGCCTTCACTGCCAAGACCTTCACCAAATTTTTTTCCTGTATTGCAAGTCCCATAAAGAGTACCTGCCACAGATAATCCTGCCACAACTGGGTATATATACACTACGACTGTTGTGCAAAGATTAAAGAACTCCAAAAAATGTAAATAACGCCATTTGGAATAAGGACAGATCCCGGATGGCTCTGGTAAAAGGCAAGAGCCATGTACGTAAAGAATCTGATCCTCTGGCGACCATAACGAATGAAAGGAAAAAAAAATTTAGTACAAGCTTGGCGGGGACTCACTGTCCTTTTATATGGTGGTCGAGAAAAAAAATATTTAACCTTGTATAACTTGCACCGGGTAACTTTAGTCGCGCCTCGGGGGCTTGGACAAGCGTCGAAACGCGTCGCTGGCGATCCGGCAAAAAAAGCGTGTTTCTGTTAGTCCTACCCCTTGAAATATTACGTAGATTGGCTTTTCTGTATTTTAAAGCCCTACCATCCCCGGACTCTCCCTAGCTAACACTTACTGCTCGCCCTCAGTTTCTGTGAACCAAGATGAGCAAAGAGGGCCTTGACTTTCACCTCAGCGAGTTCAAAACCATCCGCAAGCTAGGCGATGGTAGGTTTGGTAAAGTGCTTTTGGTTTCGACACCGACTGACCACAACATGTCAGAGCTCCGGAATGATACATCAGGCGAGTATTACTACGCTGTTAAGATAATTGGCAATAAAAAAATGGACAAACCTATTTTGAGTCTTTCAAATGTTTCCAATCTTCATAGAATCAAAAATGAAATCAAGATCATCAAACTACTTAATCATTTCCAGCATCCGCATCTCTTACAATCATATAGCATTATCAACAATTCCCCGAATGACAAGATATACTTCATCAGCGAGTTTTGCTCAGTTGGAGAACTGAACCACTCTAATTTTGCCGATTATCCACCTTCTCAAGATCGTCTACAAAATATCCAAACTAAAATGAGAGCAATCGTCAATGGTCTTGAGTTCCTCCATCTACAAAATATTATTCACAGAGACATCAAACCTTCAAATCTGCTAGTTGATTACCTTGGTAACGTTAAGATCTCAGACTTTGGGACTTGTTATAAACTTACTGGAAATCTCACCGACGATAATTTTGAAATATTTAGAAAAATAGTGGGAACACCACTTTTCATCCCTCCAGAAATATGCTGCAATGAACAAGAATCCACCGCTTCAACCCCAGACACCGAAAAAAGCCCCAATGCCCTTTCGTTAAAGTTCTTGCAATTGAAAATGAAGAAAGAGAAAGAAGAAGATTTAGGGTATAAAATTGACGTCTGGTCCCTTGGAATCACGTTGCATTACCTATTTTTTGACAGCTTTCCCTTTTATAATGAGAACGAATTCAAATTGTTCAACGATATCGAGCGCAAAGATGTCGTTTTCCCAACAAACATGAACAATTGCTATCTTTTCAGACGCATCAAAGATGACAACAACCTACGCTTCGACTACAATAATAAACTGGTTGAGTTTTTCAAGTCACTTGTGGATTTGCTCAAAAAGATGTTTGTTAAAAATCCAGAACTCAGAACTAATTTACAAGGTGTGAAACGTCATAAATTGTTTAAATACTTTACTGATCCAAAAGACTATCAGAACTACCTCAAACTCAACGAAGTCATGACAAAGAAGCTCGATTCACTAGCTAAAGCTCGGAGTACATCTTCTTCCAAACATGAATCGACAACAGACCACATGTTGCGCAACTCGAAGTCCGGGGATCTTTTGAATGATTATGAAACAGAACTCAGCTGTTCAAATGGATCTTCAGCATCCTCTACTACTAACTCGTCGCCAGAAAAACCAACTTCAACTCGTCTCAAAGGATCCTTTGCTAAGCTATTTCAACCTGGAAAATCCAACACATACGCCACACCTTCCCCCGCAGACTCTGTTGCCAATTTGTCACTGCCTTCGAAGTCTACTCATGATCTCCTCTCTGATCCCTCGCCATCATCATTTATTGGAATTAACGAGTCCTCAATATCTCTGCCAATGAACACCACGCATAACAATTTAAATGAATCAAACGAGCATAAGAGAGATGTGAGTTCGAGTCACAAAAAGCCTGTCGCAACACGTCCTTCTGTGGAGCCACCTCTTCCTCAATTTATAAACACTAAAACCACTGCATTGGAGAACGATCCTCAAAATAGAAATTCGGTGAACACCATCAACACTCTCCCTTCCAAGTTGAGTGACATCATCACCCCAGACTTGAAGTCAACTCCAGTTGTGTTTTCCCATCCAGTCAAGCCACAAGATGCTAAACAAGAGCCTAACGGCTCGATACAAAAATCAGGTTTGTACAAGCAAACCAAAACACAAAATACACCGGCTCCATTGGGAAGACTTAAAATCAGTAATCGCATCAACTTTAAGGACTTCATGCAAGATTCATCCGCTTCCAATAACACAAGCACCGCCAAGACTTGCTCTTCAAAACCCAAGCTGACTTCAGACCGCAGGAAAATGTATACAATGGATCAGTACCTCAATGAGATATAAAATCAGTGTAATGATAATCTATTTTTGTATTTTTCGATAAAAAAGAACAGTAAATAGTAACAACAGACAGATGATCAGTCAATGACTATCAGGAAAATGGAGTAAAAAAAAAAACACAATCACATACATACTACACAGTTTTTAGATAATGAGATGAGAGCCACGGTACTTGAACTCGCCATAAGAGTTAGAGGAAGAAGCAGAAGCAACACCGACCGCATTACTGGCCTTGGTTCTGACAGGGAAACCTTCAAGTGACTTGGCGTAAGTGGCAACAGAGTGTGCAATAAGTTTGGTATTGATCACGAATGCGTCATATGCAATGTTCGATGTGTTGTCGCACAATTGATGGTAGCATGGATCAAGCACCTTGCCGTTGAAAACGTTGTTCTTCTCAGCACCAGTGGCAATTCCTCCACCAGGAATACCATTTTCAATGAAACCAACATAATCAGATCTACCATCAAAAGGAATGAAAACGTAGTCAAGTCCCTTCTGGGTGTAAAAGTCGACATACAAATCTCTCAATTCCTCAGAACCGACTGGATTGACTGCGTTTGATGCATTGTACACTTCATACTCATAATTTGGACTTGCCATCATGTCGTAGTCCATGAACATTCTAATTTTAAGGTTCTCCTCTGGAGTCAAATGCTCAGCATAATAGTTGGATCCAAGCAATCCTTCTTCTTCAGCTGCCCACCATGCAAATCTAACCTTGTTGTTAACCTTGAAGTTGGTTAATTGTTTTGCAACCTCGAGAAGTGAGTTAGTACCGGAACCATCATCATTGATACCAGGGCCTGCAGTAACACTATCTGAGTGAGCACCCAGCATGACAATGTTGTCGCCGTCACCTTCAATTGTCTCGGCAATGACGTTGAGTGTCTCAATTTCACCAACAAACGAGTCAACCAAGACTGAGGCAGTCACATTGGAATGAGAAGCAAGGTCCACATATGACAAACCATCTTCCATAGAGATTCCGACGGTTGGAGCGACAACAGCACCTTTAGGCGGAACGCCTAAAGTTCCTCTAATTTCACCCTTTTCGTTGTTATAAATGATTGCTGCCTTGGCACCGAGTTTTCCGGCCAAAATTGACTTGGCGCCAAACGCACAAACACCTCTTTGAACCAAGACAATCGAGCCAGTTGTGTTTGCTGGGTAGTCAGACTCCTCACAACCGTTGTTAGCTGCAACGACAATAGGACCAGTGACAAAATCTTTGTTGGGAGTAGATGGACTCATATCCATTTCAATAAGCGAGCTCGGAGTGGCACCGTTGATGGTCAAGCTAATATTGTAGATCTCGCTCATAAAAGCTGGGAACGATTGGACGGAGACGTTGTAGTAATCGCCTAGGGAATGAATCTCATGCTTGATGTAATCAATGGTTTTCCAGTGACCTTTGGAGCCAATGACTCTTGTTGGGTGACCAAAGTCTTTGATAGAGTGCTCAGCAATCTCAAACAAATGCTCAGACCGTGCACGCAATGCTTCCTCAGTAATGAGTGCTTGAAGTGCTTCTGAGTCGACTTCTGGCAAGAAAGATTCTGGCTGCAAAAACACCTGTTGTTGCTCCTCCTGACCAAAAAATGGAAACGTAGGAGCGGCTTTTGCCATTGCAGCTAGAACCCCAGCAGAAGCGAGTGTTGAAATTCTCATGACAAATGATTGGAACTCTGCGTAAGTAAACGAGTGACAGAATTGAGGGAAAAGGCTAATAAAAACTCTTCAGCAACTAACCCGACAAATTAAGAAAGCAAGCTGATGTGAGTAATACAGATGATTGTAATAAGCGACGGGAAAGATAGGCAAGCTAAGCAAGTGAGTCGGATGATCAAACCAAACGAAATATTGCTGTAAGACACTTGTGACAGTGTTATCGTCTTAAAATGCGGGCGGCTTCTAAAATTTGATAAGAGACGCCCTTGCTTGAGATTTTTTAATCGGGGCAAGGGGAGGCTAGCTTTATGTGCTGCACACTACACAATTTCATATCAATGGTGCAAGGGTGTTTTATGCGTAGTTTCAAACAATAACGACGAACGTACATACAGTACTGTTCGTATGATTCATTCGTACAGATATTTGGCGATGATATGATATAAACTAAATAAACATAAAACAGAACCTCGAGGAAGATAAAGAGCTGATAATTAGAAAAGTCGTGTCTAAAAATGCATTAGTGGAAAGAGATCTTTATAATAGAAAAAAAATATAACCCACACACTTAGATTCTCTCTCACACAAGCAAAACAGCATTCACAACACCGTCTCTGTCTGGTTCGTTTGTGATCTGCGCATACTTACCCCAAACAACCTTACCAGCACCGGTAACCATTCCCATCTCGGAAACGTTCACCTCAATGATGGTACCTTTGGTGAGAACTCCCAAAGTGGTATACATTGGAGATTGAGGATTCTTCTTGACTGAAAGAATTGGAAGCAAAACGGTAACTTTCAATTCTGGATGCGTCACATTGGCCTTCTTTTGTCTCAAAGCGGATGGTCTAATGATTCTCTCAAGTTTGACAGGTCTTCTGGTGAAACCTTCACCAACAAAAGTGTGTTTTGTGATCATTCTCTTCCATGACTTGGTCTTGGCCTTACCAGTCTTGATAACCTTGAACATTTCCTCTTCACTAATACCTCTCACCTTTGGGAGCGGCACTGAGAATTTGTCTGCCTTCTCCATTCTCTTTTGTTTCAAAGAAGATGAAATAGCTTTTGCAGTGGTTTGCTGTTGTCTGTCCAAAAGATATGTTGGCAATGCTTCACCGTCATCCTCCTTAGGTTTAGATGGACCCTTAATCTTACTCTCCTCATGGGCCTTGATCTTCTTCTTCATAGCCACCTTCTCGGAGTAACGTTGTTTAGCGAATTGCTTACCTCTCCATCCCTTCAAGTTTTGAGCATTCTTAGCCACACGGTGGCCTTCTCTGGCTTCTCTCTTCCGCTTTCTTTCTTCATAATCTAATCTTCTACCATGTTGTTTGATGTGTTGTTCAATATATTCGTTTTGAGGCTACAACAGCGTTAGTTTATGTTGCAAAAATGATTTTAGTTTATGAAACTTACCATTTTGGTTCTGTTTGTCCAGCAAAATCCTTCAATGAGATGATGATGACCCTCTCTTTATCAAAAGTTGTTTGTAAGATTTATTAAAAAAATTTTTAGAGCAAAAAAAAAAAAAAAAAAAAAAAATTTTCAGATCATTTTATTTAAGGCTGTGCAAATAATTCTTTTTTTTTAACTATATACCTGGAATTACACCATAAAAGGATGGGATCTGTAGGAAAGAAACCTTTCGTTATGTAAATACGACTTCGGAATGAGCATTGATGTCTAAAAGCGGACAAACAGCTCATCAGACACTTTTTTTTTTAGTCATCTCCTCTATCTATCCATTCTGCCAGAAAGTTTTCGGGTCTGAGATAGAAACATTTTTTTATTTAAAAAAAAAATTTCACTACAATTTTTCAGTTCAGATAGCTAGCTTCCTGGAGACACTCATACCAGATCACAAACGGCTATTTAACGCACGAATACCATGTCTTCTAGCAAAGTATCTGTGGACAATTTGCTTAGTCAGATTTCTGAATCGCTGAAGTCCACTTCTGGCTCGTTGGACAACCTGATCTCTTTTATTGACGAATCAAATGACCATCCAGAACTTGTGAAAATCCTTTTGAAAGAGTCTGGAATGAAGCAGAACGAGTCTTTAGAAAATGTTTCGCTGTTATCACTTAAGAACTCGGCTCTTCTTGCATATCTGAACAATTTGCTTCTGGTATTGGGTTCGAAGGTGGTTTCCATGACCTCTGACAAGGAGTCTGTACTTGAAAAAAATAGATCTCTCAAAGAAAGCGCTGTTAAAAACACAATTGTGCAGCGAGTGACACTTGATAGAGGTGTGAAATCTTTAGAAAAGAAATTAAATTATCAATTGGAAAAGCTTGTTGGAGCATATCAGAGAAGAGAAAAGGAACAAAATGAAGTTGATCTCAAGTCGCAAAAGGCCGCAGCTGCCAACGATGATGAGGATGACGAGGATGAGGATGAGGATGATTCTGAGGAAGAAGATGATGGACTTAATTACAGACCTGATGCATCCGCATTCCTTAAATCGGCAGGTCCAGGTCTTAAGGCCTCCAGCAAGCGCGAACAGAAACACAGCGACGGTGATGATGACGAAGAAGAAGACTCTGGAGAGAATAGCAAAGAGAAGTATAGACCACCAAAGATCTCTGCAGTTCTTCCACCTCAACAGTTCTCTGAGAACGACTCTTCACACCAAAAAAGACAAAGAAACTTACAATCTATGGACGAGTATTTACAAGATATTTCAGAAGCCCCTGCTTTGGAGGCTTCTATTGGTTCGACAATTTTGAACAAGGGCCGTGATCTTAAGACACAGAAACAACTCGAGAAAGAGGCCGAAATCACTAAGTACGAGGAAGAGAACTTCACGAGACTTCCTGCAACGCAACTCAAGATGTCTGCCAAGGACAAGAAGAAGAAGCAGAGAAACGAGTTCTTCGGTGAGGACTGGAGTATGTTTGACAACTCGCGGGAGTTTACCGATTCCAATCCCAAGAAGAGAAAACGTCTCAGTGCATGGGAACGTGCAAAGAGAAGAAGAGAGTAGCATATGTGTATTTATAAATATAGAAGTGACCCCAGGTAACGACCAGCGATCCGAGTCTTTGGTGATTCGTTAGTAAATAGATTTCCCTGATCGGAGATTCAGTCGTGACTAGTCTCGCTCGATGATGACTTGCTCTTTGATAGCTTGCGTTGTTTTAATTTTGCCTCGATCTCTTTGGATAGTCTTTGTTTGCAAGCTAAAAGGTCTCTGACAAACTTGATCCCGTATGCTTGATTGAATTGATGCGACTCTTCCGGACTTGCATGCACCAATGCATCGACAAACACTTTAGAAAGCAGACGCAAAACTTCTTCCTGACTCGCGAAGGACTCGTTCTGCAGGAGAGTGTCCCACAGTAACACCACACAGTTTAATGTACTGAGGTTACCGGAGATTCTGCTAAGAACACAATCAAAAATTTCCTGTGATCGATTATCGCTGGGTTTGGCATAGATTGAGTTCAGCTTTGATATGTATTTTCCAGGAATCAAAGCCTCTGGAAGTTGTAAGAAATACAACTTCAACACATTCAAATAAACAATTATCCTTTCCGAGGCACTCTGAGGCTCTTTATCATCAAACGCTTCTTCTATTCGTGCATTATATTTGCGACATGCTTCTTTAGACATCACACCTTCACGAGGATTTCTAAATTCTGGTTCTAAACTAGCCACATCGTTCAAGCGAGAGCGCAAAGCAAACACAGATTTCCAGTCAATCGTTCCTTGGTTCCACCAAGCCGAATTCTTGAGCTTCTCTGTAGCCAGTGCATCGATACGGGTCACCAAAGCAAGAACGACTGCTGGAATCGGCCGATTCTCAAGCTTGATTACCGTTGACAATCGATTACCAAAAAGCTGGACCACCTTTTTACCTCTGAATCCTTCAAAAGTTTCGACAAAAGACATAAAACCACCGGTTTTATGAGTCTCAACAAACGTCTTGACGTCAATCTTTGGATTCATCAAACCAATCGCATCCTTCAAAACTTTGAGACTTTGCGCAGTGCTCTTGAGACGGTCACTGTCTTTGCTATTCAATGCATAGTTGTACTCCGCATACTCGTGTCGGAATGTTTGATCCACGTACAAACGTATCCAGCTTTGCACCAGCACCAGTCTTTGCAATTCCAAAGCGTTTAAAGCACGGTAAACTATGAAGAGTCGCTCTTCGAGAGTGGAACGCAATTTATCCAGCTCTATAACGCTCCATATATATTTATTTTCAAGGTCTTCACAATCTGAAACCAGATTTGGAACTCTCACAATTGGAGCTTCCAGATTCGATAGGTCGAAAGCCTTTTGAGTCCATTCAAAGATCCATTCGCTTATGTTCCCAAATTTCCCATCTTTAACACTCAAGTTGCGCAAAAACCCAGCATCAATCAAGAATTGTCCAAATATCTCTGCTGCATAAACGGAGTCAACATCTGGCACAGTCTTACAATGAAGTAGCAAGTCTGTCACAACATTCCCTTCGGAAACAATAGACTTTGTGCATTTTTGAAACGGTAACCGTCTTACTTCATGCTCATGGGAACTTTTCTCAATCAGTTCTTTGAGAATTAGAGCCAAACTTTCTCTGGTCACCTTTATTTCGCTTTTTGGTAGCACATACGTAACCGGTTCTGTGTCGAGGAGTTTTCTGTGTCTTCTTTCTCTTTCTTCTTCTTCCAAAGCATAATGATCCTCCTTTTGATTTTCTGGCCCAAGCTTTGTCAGATCCCTTGATTTTTGTCTGTAAGTGCTACGCAATTGAACCATTCTGCGCCGACAAAGCTCATAATCGTCCAAAAGTGCATCAATTTCTGCCGAGAAAGTTTTCAATGTCCCAGCATAGAATGACCGAAACTCCATTAAGGGTCCTAGAATCTTTTGGCTCATATCCAACGAGTATCTTTTGCGGATTTTGGCTTCGTTATCAAACTCTTGAACCACCTCTGCTACTACACCATCTCCGCTTAGCATCCGTACACCAGATGAATCCTCCTGATCGAAGCCAGCAACCTCTCTAGTGGTTCTATCGTATAACGTATGACAAAAAGAAGTCTCTTGCTCGCATTTGCGTCCAAAGAACCGACCCACATCATCAAGTCCTAACAGTCCCTCTTTTGACAAACCATCAAGAAGTGCCGAAAACCCGGTTCGGTAGTCTGGTGACCAGAAATTAAACTCGAACGCGTCATTCCCCAGCTCGGCTAAAAGTCCGAGTGTTTCATCTGTAACACGATTATTTAGCAGTTCCATCCTGTTCTGACATATGTCAATTGAGCGTTTTGCGCAATGCTGTCTTCCCGTTACCAAATTCAAATTACACAAATAACATTCCCGTACCTTATTCGAGAAAAAAAATCAAATCCTTCCTGATCTGGATCGTCTATTTTTATCACATATGACGGTTACTACGGAGCTCGGTATTACAAAATTTAATCTTTTATACGCTAGCAATCTTTAGGCTTATTTTTGGGCCTCCTGTGAGTTTTGCTATGTAAGTCACCTTACCCACGACAAGGCACCATTCCCTCTGTGAGAGATCGGTCTTGTGAAGGATTCTCCTAGATTCTATAATTAAGTTTCTCATCAGCCATCGTATGAGATCGTTCGAAACTCAATCCAGTTTTCCGATACGGTGTATAAAAGGAAATTCCATTTCAAAAGAACATTTATGACGAACAAAAAAACAGGGAAAGAATCAAACAGTCAAACACTAAAAAACGCCAAACTATGGTGAAAAAAACAGTTTAATAGTAGTACTTATAGTAACGTAATAATAACAATAACTAACAAAGAGCACACCCACAACAACAATAATAATAATCAATAACAATCAACCCACAAACCAATTCCAACCAAGATAAAAAATCCAAAAAAAAACAATCCCACATATAAGTGTTAAACAAAGAATACCCATCCCCGTGTCTCAACGTTAAAAAAAACACCAATCGTAACAACATTATAGATACTTCTCCACACCATTAGCCCTCATAAAATCATTGATATCGCCACTATTGTTACTGCTTTTACCCAACTCAATTGGAGGCAGCAATTGATTACTAAGTAGCTGTGAAAAGCTTTGCTGCAACTTGTCGTTGCTCTTTTCATTGTCGTTAAGAATTGACATCACCTTATTGTAAATTCTTTTTCCAAAAGAGGTGAATCGGACCAGTGGTAACAACGGCTTGATTGAATTTGCAAAACGTAACTTATACTCGGGAGACGATAAATCCATAGCCGTTTGGATCACATAGTTACCATACTGATCTTTGATCAATGTACTCAAAATTGCAGGTTGCAAAAGAGCCTCAAATAATATGTATTCATCACCTGCTCTGATCTTGAGACATTTCTCAACCACATTCGATGAGAATTTTTGAACAGATAGTTCACAAATATAAGGAACCATAATCTTGATAAGTTCATTGTTAAGCAAAAAGATGTCCACGGTAATCAGATACTGGACGACATAATTACCAAACTGATCTTGCATCAGAATGATCGAATTACGAACAATCTCCTGACCTAATTGGATAACCTGCTCACTGTTTGCCTTGTTCAATAATTTCTGTAAAACACAACATCCATGCTTATGGGTAGCAATCTTGATCATGTTGCTGCAAATCGAGTCAATAATGAATTGCAAGTCTTTGTTCTGGAAATTTGAAATGCACTTTTGGATCACATGATTACCGTTCAAATCCTGAATTAGATTCACTATCTGCGGAGATAAGCACTCTTCCAACAGCCGATGATGTGTTGGAGTCGATAAGCAATCGATCAACTTCTGACAAGCACGAGTTCCATGTTGGTTTTTAGAAATGCTGTAAATGAATGGAGAAATATTGGTCAAAATCAAATTAAGCTCTTCACAACTAGCATTGAGGATTATTTTTTGAATCAAATAATTCCCAAATGGGTCAGTCATAAGTTCAGTTGAATGTGTATGAATTTCTCTGAAGATCAGAGGATAGTATTTGCTGAAATCCTCGTCAATCTTCTTCTGCAGAAATCTACAACCGTACTGATCTTTTGAAAGGCCCAAAATATCCGTCGATTCATCCAATACAGTTCCAGATGATATTGAAACAATACTTCTTCTTTGAGAAGGTTGTTGCGTATTAATACCAGCATTCGCTCCATCTGTCATTGTAGTTCCACCCATCGACAACCCTTGAAACTGTTTTTCAAAAGAAGTCATGTTAACAGATGTCTGTTGAAGTGACAAAAGTCTTTGTCTTTGGAACTTTTGTTGCTCATCTAGGGATATATCAGATTTAGATGAATGATGATGCTGCAAAGTAGGGATTGATGATGGAACCGACGGAATAGAATGAATAGAAGGAACTTCTAAAAGGTTCAAAGCGTCTAAATCACTCAATGAAAAGTTCTGGTTTGCATTTGTATTTATTCCCATACCCATGGTCGTATTAGCCGTTGCTGTTGTAGCAGTAGCCGCAGTCGCTGTTGCAGTGGTAGTTGCTGGGCCAGTAGGGACTACATTTGCAGCAGTATTACCGCCGGTAGTTCCTCCAGTTCCACCTACCCATGGCGAATACAGCTTAAGACTCGGTGTCTGGTTCCAAATTGAACTTGAGACAGAACTTTTGCGGCTGTGAGAGTCGAACACACCGGAATGTCCATTGAAATAATCTGGCGGTGTCAGTGGTTCTCCAGTGTAAGGACAATTTCCTGAGCCGCCTGCAGCTCCTGAATTTGTTCCATACATATCGGAAACAGTTGTACTGCTTCCGCTGATGCCATGAGTCAAAGATCCCGGGGTTGGATTGAAAATCGACGAGTTCAATGACGACAGTGAGTTCTGATGCTGATGACTGTAATGGGTATAATTGCTTCCCTTAGATGTTCCACCGGCGAGGTCCGAAAAGTGCTGGTTTGCGTTTGGTGTTGAGATCAGACTAGGTGAAATCAGCGGATCACTATAATTGCGACGAGGCTCTGTTGTGGAGGGAGCAGGCATTGCTGCGGCTGCTTCATGGGAATTCTGGTATGCATGATGTGCGTTAGAGCCATGAGAAAGTTGTAGTGGCAGCGGCAGCGTCAAAACAAGCTTATCCTTTGCGAGCGGAAGGGGGATGTTGTTGTTAGCGCTGGTGTTGAGGTGTAGTTTTTCATCAAATTCAAACTGCTGTGGGAGGGGATCGGGGTTAGTATTTAAACAGGGGAATAGTCATGAGAATCTACCAGTTCTTTTAAGACCAATGGACTCTCATCGAATCGATACTCACCATCATGGAAGTTTATCACGCTGGTGGGAGTGCGCCAGCACAGTAAGAGGAGCCAAGAAGGTAGGCACTAGTTCTGTTAGACGGCGCGCTGGTTCTGCTGCTAAATGAAGACGACAGAGAAGAACAGAAATTGTATGCGTTTAATGAATTGCAAGCCTGCCACTGTAGCAGATGTTGAGCGTAAAAACTAGAAGAATAGCAGCGTTACAAAATTTATGATGGATCAGTAAATATTTATATACTGGGCTGAGCCGCTTGGTGAGATTAAAATATTGAAAAAAATACAAAAAAACATGGGGAGGCCCCGTGGCGTTTCGCGCCGGCCAGGGGAAGTCTTAGGTAGGAATGTGTTAAATGCTTTGTCGGGAAAGATCACAGAAGCAAGGGGAACGGAAAGGGGAACGGAAAGGGGAAGCTAATCGGAATGGGAGGGTAATAGGAAGCTGCAGGGGAGCAGCTGCCCCCCTTCCTCGTTTCAGAACTACGTACTGTCCATTGCCTAGTCCCAAGTTTCTAGGTCTAAAACCAGCTGCATCTCAATTGCAACTCGTTGCGTGTCTGCGATGGTCAACAGCCTATCGCTGGCTCCGACGCTTTGCGGGTAAAAAGAAAGGCAGAGTTTTGGTTGTAGGTTTGACATTTTTCTATTATACCTAATTGGGCAACCATGCAGCCAGGTGCGAGTTGCTGTGGGTAATCCTGCGTTTTGCTTACCCGGCGTCGTTCTAGGCTTCCGGGAGAGCCGTGAGTCAGTCTGTGGTGGCAGATTTGGCAGATGGCAGATCAAAGCAGCTGAGATTGTGAAATTAGAATTGGCAGATTCAAAAAGATAAGCACGCAAGCCGGGTTTTAAGTTGGCTGCACGGCTGCAACGGATGATGTGAGTAGAAGAAAGCGGGAGGAACTAGTAAAAATGTACGCGTCGCTCGACGCGTCGAGATCAGGGATGAAATTAATCGCTCACTATGGGGCGAGACAAGGCGTAGCGAGTCAGTAATCAAGTTTGCAGGTCAATATACAATCTGTCGACAAGCCGGCTAATCAGTCACCAAGCATTGCTTTTGTTTTTTGAATGGTTGAGTAACCTCAACTACTCACTAAATCATTTGTTTCTAGTTGTTACCGAATCATAGAAACATATATCGACGCGTCGATCGTCTCTGCCAATTTACCCCTTTCAGTGAAAAAGAACACACACGCAATTGAAAACCGCCCAACCTCCATTCGCTCCCCAAAGCTCCCTTACCTCCTACCCAATTAACATCACCTTCGTTTTTGTCCCCTCGTACCCGTCATGGCCTCTGCGTTTCTTGGAATCTACGTCGCTCTATACGACTACCAGGCCCAGAACGAGGAGGAACTTTCCATTCAGGAAAACGACCTCCTCTATCTCATTGAGAAATCAGACATCGACGAATGGTGGAAAGTCAAGAAGAGAGTCGTCGACGCCGACGTCGAAGAACCCTCTGGTTTAGTCCCTTCAACTTATATTGAACTGGCTCCAGTGGTTTCACACGCCACTGCTCTTTATGACTATGATAAACAAACCGAGGAAGAACTCAGCTTTACCGAAGGTACTGTTTTCGATGTTTACGATTCGAGCGATCCAAATTGGATTCTTGTTGGTATTCAAGGTGGTCAATTTGGTTTTGTCCCTGCTAATTACATTGAAACTTCAGCTCCTGGTGGAGCTGGTGCTCCCACTGCCTTCCCGGCTCCTTCGGCTCCTACAACCGAAACAACATACGGTTCTGCTTCTGCACTTTCTAGCTTCCCTCCACCTCCTCAACGTGTTGATAGACCTTCGTTGCAGGCTTCTCCTGCTCCAGAAATTGAAGCTCCTGCTCCACAAAAATTCCCTAGACCTTCGACAATCGATGCAACCGACGATGATGCGCCACCTCCAATGCCATCAAGACCACGTACCAACACTGCTAGCTCTCGTAGAAGCAGTCGTTCGGCATATGATGATCCTGAACCAGCGTCCGAGCAACATCCAGATGATTTCTACAAGGATGATTTCTTCACTTGGAACGTACACGAGATTGACGGACGCAAGAAGAAGAAAGCTGTTCTTTCCATCGGAAATTCCTTGATTTTCATCACACCTGGTGGAAGTTCCCACTCGAGAGATTGGAATATTTCGGATTTGACTTCGTATAATCATGAAAAGAAGCACGTTTTCCTTGATTTCCGCAATCCTGCAGCTTCTTACGAGCTTCACGCAGGTAGCAAAGATGCTGCGGAGGCAATTGTTACAATCTTGGCAGATCTTAAGGGTATGACCTCTATGAACGCTTTGCGTGACGTTAAAGAAGCCTCTACACCAACCACATCTAAGAAACAAGGTAAAATTCTATACGATTTTGAAGCTGAATCACCAGATGAATTGAGTTGTTTCGAAGGTGATACAGTTTACATCATCAATGATAAGAAATCTAAAGAATGGTGGATGGTTCAAAACATTGCTACTGGTAAACAGGGTGTGGTTCCATCTAATTTTGTCAAAGTTGTTTCTTCATCAACAACTGGTGGATCAACTTTGCGTAACTTATTCTCGAGAAGATCGTCACAAAGTTCTCTCAAGAGTCCAAAGAAGAAGAAGTCCAAGGACTTGGAACGTGAACGCCGTGAACAAGAGCAGTTGCAAGCTGAGCGTGACGAACTCGAACGCCAAAGACGTCGTCAACAGCGTAAAGAAAGAGAGTTGCGTGATAGAGAAGAGCGTGAACGTGTCCGTCGTGCCGATGAGAGGGAACGTGAAAAGAGAGCACGCTCTTCTTCTTCTGGAGGCTCGAAAGGTGGTGTGGAAAGAGAAAGAGACTCTTCCAAGCCTAATCCACATCGGGTTCGTACTTGGATCGATAGATCGGGTGCTTTCAAAGTTGAAGCTGAATTTTTGGGATGTTCGGATGGAAAAATTCATTTACACAAGGTTAATGGAGTGAAGATTGCCGTTGCTGCTCCAAAACTTTCTACTGAAGATCTTGAATACGTTGAACGGATTACTGGAATGTCTTTGGAAATGTACAAATCCACCGGTACTAGTTCTAGCCATCGTTCGCGGGATAGGGAGAGCAAGCATCAATCTGAGTCGGTTGGAGCAGTTCCTGCTGCTGCAGCTCCAGTGCAACGTTCGTCATCATCGGCTTCAAAACCACCAATGAACGAGAAGTTGTACGAATACTGGTTTGATTTCTTTGTTACCTGTGGTGTTGATGCTAATGTTTGCGACAAGTATGCACGCAATTTCGCTACTGAGCAAATGGATGAATCCATCGAGGCAGACATTACTCCATCATTGATGCGCACGCTTGGTTTGAAAGAGGGTGATGTTTTGCGTGTTAATAAGTATTTGGATACCAAGTTCAACCGTAAGCCTGTGGAACCTCAAAATACCAACAACGGAGGACTCTTCAGTGGCGCTGATGGTGCTTTGAAGACAAACAAGACAGGTAATGGAAACGTTGGTGATTCGGTTAGTGGAGCTCAATTAAGCAAACAACAATTCGAAGATGATGCCTGGTCCTTGAAGCCTGCATCCAAGACCAACGAGCAACCAGCTCCAAAACCTGTTGCTCCACAGTTGACTGGATCAATCCAAGATTTGGTGAACATCAAGCCAATGGAAGCTACAAAGACTGGTTCTGCAGTTACTCAACAACCGTTGTTGAAACCAGTAACAACCACTTCTAGTGCTGCTCCTGTGAAGCCTCAGAACACTTCGGGCACCATGTTTGCTCAACCAACTGGTGCACTCATGCCAATGCCAACTGGTTTCATGCCAATCTCAATGCTTCCGATGCTCACTGGTCAAGCGACCGGTTTTATGCCTCTTCAACCTACTGGAATGACAGTCAACAAGACTGGTTTTGCTGCTATGCAAAAAACAGGAGGAGCTATGTCAATGCCTTTAACCACGTTTGGTGCTCAATTGCCACAACCAACTGGTGGGCTTGTTCCTCTGCAACCTACGGGTCTTGTTCTGAACAAGACAGGAGGAATGCCAATCACTTCGTTTGGGCAATTGCCTCAACGTACTGGTGGTAATTTAGTGCCATTACAAACTGGTTCGTTGGCTTCCATGCCAGCAATGCAACCAACTATGAAAACTGGTGGCATGATGCCTCTTGCCACGGGAATGAATTTGAACATCAACCTTAATACAATCCCACAGACTTCGTTCGGTCAACCAACTGGTTTCCAAACTCAGCCAACTGGTTTCCAACCTCAGCCAACTGGCTTCCTTCCACAAACATCATTTGGAGCACCTGTTGGACAACAAAAGACCGGTGGTTTTGTTCCACAATCGAACTTCGGTATGAATCAACTCAACAATATGTTTGCCAACACTTCTATCTCGCAACCAACCGGCTTCCAGAATGGTTTCCAAAATGGTTTCCAACAACAACAACAAACTGGTTTCCAACAACAACAAACTGGTTTCCAACAACAACAACCAGCTTTCCAGCAACAAACCGGTTTCCAGCAACAACCTAGCTTCCAGCAACCTAGCTTCCAGCAACAACCTGCCTTCCAGCAGACGACTTTTGGTCAGTCGCTAGCACCACAAGCAACCGGGTTCAATGGTTCTGCGCCAGCCACATCGTTCAACTCCTTTGGGGCTCAGCCTCAACAATTGGTTGCTCAACCAACCGGACTCGGTTTTGGTAATGCACCAATGACTTCATTCGGCGGTGCAGGCCTACAGAGTCAACCAACAGGTAAAAGAGCCAACTTGGCCAATGCCACAGCCGACAACCCGTTCGGCTTTTAAATAGACGGTTTCGTTTGTATTGATGTAAGAAATAGAAATCACCAACGAACGACGAACGAACGACGAACGAAGTGAGTCATTCAGTGAGTCGTTAGTTTGTCATGAACACCAAAACTAGTTGTAATGGAGTTGACTGATGTTTGAATGAAATTTTTGTGACCATCACGTGATAATTCTTGTAAATTGCTCTGTAATGCTCAAAACTACGAGCAAAATGAGTCTGTAGGCTTGCTATCTTTCACTAGCATCCTTCATGGCCAGCATTGACTCGCTTCGCCCGTAGTTCACTCGTAGTTCACCCGTAGTTCGCTCATCGTCGGTTTCTCTAATAATACAATCTTCTCTTGGTATACAAAACTACAGAAAACAATCACAAGCCGGCTCTATTACAACAAACAAAAGCAACCACACCTCAATCATTAGCACGACACGAAATCCGAAATAAATACAAAATCCGGGGCAAAGAACAAAACACTACTAATGGCGAATTGCCGCTTTCACTGTAGATGCTGCGGCAGCTGCAACGGCAGCAGCAGCTGCTGCTGCTGCAGTAGCTTCATTTTCATGATCAGCATCTGATTCACCAGAAATTCCAACAGCTGGATCATCTTTACCTGCATTTTGGCCAACCACAACACCGGCGCTTTCAGAATGTTCTGCGCCAGATTGAGAATCTTTTGTGTCGTTTCCAGCGGAAGAGACATCGTCACCATCGGCAAAAAACTCAATTGGCTCACCATTCACCGTAAACAAGTGGTTTGGTAAAGATCCGTAAAGCCAAAACAAGCCTTTGTTCTTCTTAAGACGATAATTTTCAAGCAAACGCACCACTTCTTCCTCAGAAACGCCAGGATTACGTTTGCACTCACTTTCAATAAACTCGATAACCTTCTTTCTTCTTTGAGCACTTTTGGCTATACGACCTCTTCTCCAACGAGTTCCAAGTCTACGTTCAAGAGACTTGAGAGGTTCTTGGTTTCTGTAACCGAGGTTCCATTCCTCCCATAAATCGGCAACACTCTTTGCACGCGAGTTGAGGTCGATTTCAGGAATGCTGGAGTCGTTTGAATATGAACGCGAAGCACGATGCGATAGGTCAACTGCTGTTGATTCCGCTGCAGTGGTTGCTGCCGACGTTTCGTCCTCTGAACCATCGTTTTTACGTGCTTTCTTAACAGCACGTGTGGAAGGATCTTCATTTGGCTTCAAAAGTCCATTTTGTGCTTGTTGTGCAACTTGGAACAGCATCAAACGCGCGTCGATGTCCTTGGCAGAGATCTTTGAGTTTCCACCATTTTGTAGTTGGTTGGACTCGTAGTGGTCACTGAGAGTTGACGCGAGCGTAGAAATAGCAGAAGCTCTGTTTCTGAGTTCCGAAAGTGAAGAGGCAATCGTGTCAAAAGAAGAACTGATTGAGTCGGAAAGGTCTCTTAACTGTGTAAGGAACAGTGTGTTGAGGTGTTCAGTAGTAGATTCATTTTCTTTGCTTCCCACTCCCACAACGCCGGTGGCGCCGGCTGGAGTAGAAGCTGAAGAAATGCTTTCAGCTGCTGCTGAAGTGGCGACATCTGCAGTCACTGCCGCAGTCTCTGAACTATGTTTTGGGGTTGTCATGTTATTTTTTTCCTGACAACAACAACGACCTGGGTCGAAAAGGGACTATCAATCGTATGAACGGGTTTTTGCTATTGCTCGAGACCTACAACACTGTCAGTCAACTATTGGAAATGAACTGTGCTGTTTTTCGTGACAATTGGTGAATTATCAAGAATTAAAACTGTTAAAGTTGGTCTCTTGTTCAAAACTAGGAAAACAGTCCAGTCGAAAAGTCGCCAGAAATTACGATTCGTCGTTTTTTTTTTTCCCGCGACCCACACGGAGGTTGAGAATTTCAGGACGACCGACGAATCAGCGAGCGCGAGCGGGTCGCTCCACGTCGACCGCGGAACGAGCGAAGCAGAAAGGGGCTTATTTTATGTAAACTATAAAGTACTGAAAAATGAGTTGACCAAACGAAAATCAAACTACTCTTGTTGCTACAATCAAGTGTCTACTTTTCTGACTGTGTTTCCCCCTCTGGTGATCGGTGTTGCTTCATTAGTTCCACTTCCCCCCTTTGAGTCGGAATTGCGTCGTCCAGAAAAAATTGCGTCGCAAACTAGCAAAAAGTCGTGTACGGGGCGAGCGATACGAGAAGAGGAAGCGCGAGTGGGAGTGCAAGTGCGAATGCAAGCCCAGGACCAAATATGAGAAAGCGCGTGTTCTGCGTGGCAGTGCAAGGCAGTGTCTGTGGCGGTGAATCAAAAAAAAATCTAAAACACTTAAACGCGTATCTCACTCATCTTTGTGTTTTCATAACGTTGTCAGTCCCACAATTGTCCCCATCATCATCACCTTCTGTATAAACCAACATGGTCTTCTTTGGAGCGCACAAGACGGCCAGCAATGACGACGATTCGCTTGAAATGCGACGCTCGCAGACTTCCCGGTCGAAAATCAGACTTAATGAACTGCTCTTCAATACAGACAAATCTCGTTTTGACATCGATCGTGCTGAGTCTCAGCGCGAGCGCGGCGAGCGCCGTGCCGAACAGTTTAGTGCTGAACTCAACAGACAGTTGCGGGAGAAAGAGGAACGCCTCCTGAAGAGTAAGCGGATCACAAAAACAGATGCTCCTGATTCGAAAGACGTAATGGAGCGTGTTAATTCTCGCCGTACGCCGACAGCTATACCCGAATCAAAGAATGTTAAAGATTCTGCGAAGCCAAGTGTGCTGTCGGCGCCATCAACGGCTCCCAAACTACAGATCGAACGAGTCACCACACTCCAACAAGAAAATACCAATCTCACACGACAATTGAATGCAGAGAAAGCCATGCGCAGGCAGCTAGAGAACGAACTAGCAGTTTTAAAATCCAAACAAGCTCATCTAGTAAAACAACACAGCGAAACAGATACAATGAGGGTGAGAAATGCGCAGCTTGAGTTCAAAGTTGAGGCACTTACAACGAAACTACAAGGGCTTCAGATGAATGAGCGTAATGCTATGCTGCAGGCTCGTTCATTTGAGACTCGGAATGCTCAATTACAGGCAGAAGTGGATGCTCTGCGCGTTGCTTCAGAAAGAGATCGGCGTGATTTGGACCATAAAAATGAACAGCTGGTGCGCCTTGAACAGACCATTAAAAAACTACGGAATCAGTTAGCAGTTCATGACAATAAAGAACAGGATGAACCAGAAACTTTGGATACTGCGGTGTTATATCGCATGACAGTGGCAGATATCAACCGCCGTGCGGGTCAATCGGCACAGCCAGATCACCGTGCGTTTTCCACCAAGTTCAGCTCAAAGCCTGAACCCAAACCCATCACTGCGCCAATCTCAAAACCTTTGATGAAACCCCCAATGCCTTCAATTTTGGATGAAAATACCGACTATTTGCTAAATTTGTAATGTCATTCCGATGTATAATAGTAACGAACGTTTAGTGAAAATTCGAGATATACTTTTGTTTTTTAATTTTTCAAACTTTTTAGAATAAAAAAGAATTTGTGGGGAAATAATTTTGAAATGGCGTGTTCTTGATTTACATATGTACCACTCTTCTTATCAGTGTTCGAACTAATATGTCGATTGTACGATACAACACTGAGGGAGATCACCTCAGCGTGGTTCAGTATGTTGCTTATTTGCTAAAAAATCATTCAATTGCCTTACTAACAATGAAATAGCCATAATACTTCGGTGAACTCGGTAGTGGTGTACAACTCACTCACCAACAACTTTGAATTGGTCAAGTTAGAAGAATCTGTTGCTTTTAACAATAACATACATGACTCTTACCGAGATACAGGTCCTGGTTCATCTCATAGTAGAAGGCCGTCTGCAGCAGCGGGTGATTATGAGTACGAATTCATATGTCCTGATTGTGGCTACCAGTGTAAGATCGATGTTCCGTCAGCACGACAAACCCCAGGAACCGCGGGAGCACACGGGTCACGTCGTCCATCGTCACCAACGTCTGGAGATTTCTTGAGAAGCGACTATTTTAAACTTTTATCTCAGATCGAAGCCAGAAATGATACAAACAGAGACCTTATTCTATCGGTTTTTCGTCAATCGCAGCAAATCAAACCCGAGCAAATCCCGATTGAGTTGATAAATCAGGGTTATTTCAACAAGTTCTTCAGTGTTTTAGGAATTTTGGGCAATGGATCCAATGGTAAGGTGTTCAAAGTGGAACACAAACTGTTCAACTTGAATTTAGGTGTTTTTGCAGTGAAAAAGATTCCAATCGGTAATCACTTCGGAAACCTGGTGAGAATTCTCAATGAGGTCAAGTTTTTATACAATCTGACCGAGTCCGGTACAACAAGTGGAGCTTCAAACATCATAAAGTATAACCATGTGTGGCTAGAGGTTGATCAGATGAGCGAGTTTGGTCCTAAAGTGCCTGTTGTTTTCATTTTATTTGAGTATTGTGATGGAGGTACCCTAGAAGAGTTTGTCGAAGAGATGACGCACCCAAAGTTTGATCTCAAGAGGGAAAAACTATTGAGACGACTAAAAAAACTCAAAGGAACAACAGCTGAGGTAGAAACTAAAGAAAGGTTACTTAACGATTTTGAGATATACAAAATCTTTCGAGACGTTTTGAGCGGTTTGTATCACTTGCATGGTCTTAAAATTATCCATCGTGATCTCAAACCTTCTAATTGTTTGTTCAAAACAAGGTTCCCCGACGATTACCGTCCTGCACAGAGTCTCGCAGAAGCAGCTCGTATTCCAGGATTATTGGTTAGCGACTTTGGCGAGTCAATCATGGAAAACACAAAACGAAGCTCAACAGGTTCTACAGGAACGCTTGAATTTTGTGCTCCTGAACTATTTGAAGCCGATGAAAACGACCCTGCTCGTCTACGAGAGTTTTCATACCAATCGGATGTGTATTCTCTTGGGCTCATCTTATATTATCTATGCTTTGGTGAACTACCATTCAAATCAAACGATCAAGCAACGATTCGCAGCGAAATTCTAGAGAAAAACATCCTCCAAGACATAGAGACGTTGCGTTCCGGGGAAATTATGCCTGAATGGATTGAATTAATCCAACAAATGGCAAACCCAGACCCGGAAGAAAGACCTGACTGTTCTAAGTTGCTGTCAAGATTGGACGAAGTTGCCATCAAACTCAATCACAAACCAGAGAACAAAACCTCACCATCAAGAAACATCTCCAATCTATATCCAATAATCGTGGCCTTGCCTTTATTGGCAATCAACACAATTCATTGTCAAAATAATCTCACAAATAACATTCAGTACATTCAACTAGGTCTGCTGGTAGCTAGCAAGAACTCTGGCGTGCGTCAATGTGTGCTCATCTACCAGATGGTTTTTTTGGTTACTTATATATTCATCGCGACTGTTTTATAACAAATACATACACATAAATACATACATACACATAGCTTATATTAACACTGACAAGAGTTAGAGTCTGTGCCAGACGATCCGGGGAACCTTAGATCGATCAATCCACCGTTTTTCCTGTTCTGTCCGTTTGAATCCGACTCATCGTAGTTATAAAACAAAGACTCATCCACACTGTTCGTCACGTAGTCAAACAGTTCCCCCAGCCCAACATTCAACTTGGCACTCACTCTGAAAAACCTTGAAACATTCTGATTAACACTAACAAACTGTTTGACTTCATCTTCAAATTCAAATCCACTCGTACACCCGTGCACCGGCTCTTCCAACAAGTCCAGCTTGTTCCCAACAAGTACAATGTCAAGGTCAGGTCCACCATTGTCGCTTTTGTAATTCTCAAGCTCATTAACCCAATACTCCGCTTTGTGGAAACTGCTGATATCTGTCAGATCGAAAACAATCAGGGCTGTGTTGGAGTTACGATAGTACAGCGGCGTTAGGTTATGGAAACGTTCTTGCCCTGCCGTGTCCCAGATTTGTAAATTTATCAAGCGCTCACCACCATGGCTCGGAACCTTCTTTGACACAAATGCTGCACCAATCGTTGATGCTTTTTTCTCGTCAAATGTATCATTCTGAACTCGTTGGAGAATTGACGACTTACCGACCGATGACTCTCCCAGTAACACCAGTTTGTAATCGGCGACCATTTTCGGCCGCATTGTAACTGCTGTACCAGATTCCTGCGTAAGTTCTCGCGTTGTCTCAGCTAGATGCGATATTATCGTTTCTCCCGACATGTCTATCCAAGCTTATCTATTTCATCAAATGATTATCATTCAATAAACATTTTTTTATCTACCTACATAAATTTTCTTCGCCTTTAAACTGACCCGCTTTTTGTTTTGACACATACTTATCAGTAAAAAAATACATCAGATAAATGCGATAAACTGACTGACTGCTAAATTATCTATCATCGGGTGATCCACTAATTACTTATTGCCACGCGTATTTTGCTGACTGCTTTACTCAACGTATATCAACTGTCCATTCAATATGAGTACAACTGGAAGATATTTCAAAAATCACTCTTTCGAGTTACTCCCCTCAGAAGGGATCGGCTTTATAAGACTTGGCGAAACTCTTTACAGACTCATGAAACAGCTCGAGAAAAGAGGACTCCACACAGACATTCGGTTTATTTATTCAGCGGAAAGCTACACAATTGTGCTCCAGCTCGTCAAACTGGGCATTAATCTCATTTTTGATTCCCTGTTACAAAAGTTGGTGCTAATAGAAGTAAACGAACTTGCTAAAATTTATGGCGTCAGTTATGGCTACAAAAAAGATACCATTTCCAGTTTTGAATTCAAACACATCTACAACAAGATATTTGGCCCGACTTACGCTGGATTTCTCGATAGTGAAACCAACAGCTACTATCTATCATATCCTGGAATCGCATTCAAATTCGACGGGTTACTAGACTTACCTCAGTTATCAGCTAACGAGGATCTCAATCACGTGTTAAATAGTTCCAAGTCCGATAATTTTGCTTCCAGTTTGACAATTTTCCGCGGAAATAGCTGGACAGAGTTCTCTGATTCGTTGAGCTCGTTTCTCAAAGACGATAATCTTTACAAAGACTACTATTCCTTTCAAAGGAAGCTAGGCGGAAATGTGACCAACGAAATCCAACTCGGGCGTTCCGCAGTTTATCTTCCAGCAAGAGTCGTCAACTTCAACTTCGATTCTCATCCATCTCGTGAACAATATAATTTGTTCCTGGGCAAGACATCTATGCAGGAAGTAATTGCTGTTTTCGGACCTCCGGAGGACACAGTAACCAAGGTCAAAGAGCATGGTCTCTCGTCGATGAATAAACAAAGAGAACTCTATAAGATTCACAACTACTTCAAATTCGGATTTGATCTGATATACAAGTTAGAAACCACCAATTCAGAAGGAGCAAACGTGGTGGATCAAATCACCATTCACAAAAATGTGGTCAATTCGCTCGATTTCCTCAAATACGAAAGTCTAAATTTCGTACTTTTTGGCTATGGCTTGAAAGAGTCAAAGTCGTTTCAGAAAATTAAAGAAAATCCAGACTCATTGGTCGTAATTGACTCAGATGAATGGCAACAGGCTGTTCCTAGTCATTCTAGTTTTGACAACATTCGGAAAAGCTTACAAATAGACCCTGATAGCAAGCCAATTTTCCTTAACAGAAAAGAGTATGAACTTAGTCCACATCATAATAACTCAAACGGGGCTTTTGAAGTGATAGACTACGAGGACCATTTTAGTTCTGATTCGCCATCGATATCTAGTGACTCGAAAAGCGTGTCACGCAGCTGTTATATTGAAAAATCAAATCCAGAAGATAACGAAGAGTTTAAAAATTGGGGGTTGACAAAGCTATATGGATACGGTAGATGCATTTTTGAAGTTCTCATTGATGGAGATCATGTCAGCGGTATTACTTTGGTTTAGGTACGAGTACTTTACTTTGCAAATTGCTTAATTTTAATAATTACCGGAAGTTAATACTTTTATCATTCATCATTAAGAATATATTATTTTTTTTAAAACATAAAAACGTGAAACCATGAGTATTATATTAGTAACAAAAACGATAGTAATTGCGTGTCATCAATCGTAACGAGAAAAAAACAAATTAATGGTAAGTGTATCCAATGTAGTTATCAATAGAGGCATTCCTGTTAAATGACTTGATTTCAGGAATTTCAATATCTGTCTTGATGTTAGGCATCTGTTGGAAGATGTTTGAGTAATTATAATTCAGCTTGATGTCTTTGTAGACATAGTTCTTGAAGTTCGCCAAGGAAATAAAGTATGGAGCACATAACTTCCACAACTTGAAGTATAAGTCAATTCTCTCGCTTGGATTTTTGAAATTAAAAAAGTACTGCGAGTTGATAGTGGCGTCTCTCAGTGCAATCCAATCCGCATGTGCAATATACTTCATTCCTGTCGCGCTATTAAGGGCCAAAAGTTGACGGAACAAATTCAAAATACTGTTGGAATCAATCTCTATCGTTCCACATGCTTTCAAACAACATCTGTAGAAAACATTGGTCTTGGAGAAATTATTGGACTCCGCAGTGTTGATGATAAACTGGAATGTCTGCGAGTTGTGCCAGTTTGTAGATTTTGACAAAAGAACGTTGATAAATGGCTCATCAATAGCTTTGATGGAACCGTATGCAGCGACAAGCTCTGTAAGTTTGGCAAATGCTTCCTCTGAAAATTCTGGATACTTTGTGAAGAACACTGTAAGGAAAGAGTCATTCAATGACGAAGACACCGAAGAGTTAGAGGTTTTCTTGGACTCGTAGTGATTCCAAGTGGTGAGCCAAATGTTCTTTACCTTTTCATAATCTTGTGTGATTTCCCATGTGTTGGACAGGTATTTTTTGATGAAGTTCAACTGCAAAGGAGTGAGATATGGCATAGACTCGTTCACAGCATCCTGGAAGAAAACATCGGCAGTACCTATGTCTTTAGAGAAACCGATAAATGAAAGATGGGCCATAGTCATATAACTTTTCACGTTGATTGGTGGATCAATTCCTTTCGAGGTGAAGGTAGCGTAGACATCTGAGGTAAGTTTTTGGAAAATATCAAGAGCATCCTGAGTACGGCCTTTGAACAAACAAACTCTGATCATACCGACTTGAAGTTCATTGTGTAATTTCTCGTGGGTATCTTTGGAGGACTTGATATTCTGGTACATTGCCCAGACTTCTTCGAAATCAAAATCGCCACTTTCAACAAGGAAAGGGAAAATGGAACCCAGAACAGGCTCAGAGGTGAACAATGAATTCAATTTTGGGTTATTTTTGCCTGTTTCCCAGATATGCACAGCTTCGAACGTGAAACCAAGATCTTTGTATGCTTTGAACAAGTGTGTAAGACCATGTGGATTCAAGGAAACTTTGCCATCGACAACGTTGTAAGAGACTTCCCTGATAGCACATGTAAGAAGATAGTGAATATTTTTGATCGGATTGTTGGAATCTTTGTCGAGATTTTTGTTGAGCTTCGAAAGTTCCAAACGATGAATCCGAAGTCCGTTCCTCAGCAACGAAACAAATTCTCCCATTCTTTTCTCGTTGAGGTCGCCTGATGCGACTAATGATTTATATAGTGGGATGATTCGACGGACAGCGACCCAGAAATTGTCAGCTCCACCCATGATCTTACCAGTTGCCAGATCATAGGTTGAGTTTTGCAACAGACATTCATCAAATGCCATAAGATCTTTATTGGTAGACGTTGTTGCAGAATTTATATGATGATCTTGTTTTGATCCATAAGCTGGAGCCGCATGGGTACTCAAATTTCTACGATGAGGGTGGAAAGCACCGGTGGCGTAACGTTTCGGAGTACTTTGCGAACCGCCCGAAACAGATGGCTGGGGCTCCACAAGACTGTTGAGAAGCCTTGTGGGCTGATGTGGAGCCGGCTGATGCTGTAGCGCCTTCGTCGAGACTCTTTGACCCTGCTTAAGCGAGTTTGACGTAAGTGTTCTGAACATTTGAGAACGCAATAGCGGGAGACAACCAAGAGGACTCTAGTATTGAAGAATGTTTTTCAGTGTTGTTTCAATGAAAACGAGCGTATTTTAGTGTAAATGACTGGTTTGTTCTAGCTTTCAAATAATTGATACTTTTGCCTTCACTGGGGTTTTGGCTTTTTATATTTTCTCCGGAAAAAAAACATCTGATTTTATCCGTTTTTATACGTTTCGCGGACTACAGTGACTTATCGGACGAGAGCAAGATCCAAGAAAAGGGGCGCAGAGCATGTGAGTCATATATTGCACAGAGTGATCAGTTGAGTAATTTACCACCAACGGCCTCCGTTTTCCTTGAGTCACTACAATGGTCGCTACCGCATGTACATTGGGGTTGCGAGAACCAACAAGATCACAGTTCATCATCATCGTAAAAAAAAGGTTGGTATCCACGTGAAGGCAAAGAGCATGTCTTCAAATGAAGCCGTGATAGCAGGGCATTTAATCAACTTTGTAAACAAACCTACCTTAACGTGATAGTAGCAATTCAATTCTACGTGAATCTACCAATTTTTCATGTGTTAGTAGTAAGTCGTAATGCACTAATATAAACTAAATATAGCTTACATGTATATGACAAGAAAGAGCCGTATCGAAACCTCAGGCAAGAAACGACTCATTTTATTTTTTCGCAAACATAAGCAAAGAGAGAACAACAAGTTGAATAAAGCAACTAACCATTTGCTGATCCCTAATTATTCCGCTTTCTCGACTTGTACCTGAAAGTAGCCCCTCCTCTACCGGGACCTTGTGTTCCTTTACGTTGCCTTTGTTTTCCACCACCGAATCCTTTAAACATGTTCTGGAAGTCTCCACCCCCACCACCTTGGAAAAAGAATGGATTTCCACCACTTTGGAATCGGAAAGCTCCGCCTCCTCCCCTTGCTGCGCCACCTGCACCGCCACTTCCAAGAGGATCATTTGGATCCTCTCCATACTGATCATATTTGGTACGCGCCTCCGGGTCAGAGAGGACTTCGTAAGCATTGTTGATTTCGGCCACATTCGTTTCAATCTCGTCCTGCGATAGACTTGAACCCTTCAGCTTATCAGGATGATTTTGTTTCATCTTCTCTCGATATGCCTTACGAATAGTAGCCTCATCAGCATCTCTTGAAACTCCAAGAACTTTGTAGTAATCATTTTTGGGCTCACTACGCTGCTGCTGGTTGAAATGCTGTTGTTGTTGCCATCTTTGCTGTTGTTGTTGCTGTTGTTGCTGTTGTTGTTGTTGCTGTTGTTGTTGACGTTTGCGACGACCATATTCCCTTTCTGCTGTCTCGTATCGACTCTTCCAAAGTCTTGTCCGACGCCATCTCTCCTTCAAAGCCTCCAACCGCTCGTGGGCCTGCTGGTATTTCTTTTTTTGTAGAAGCTTGTCCACTTTTGCGATCTCGTCCGGCAAAATCCCAGATTCTTCCTTCGTAGCACCCAAATATTTTTTGTATGCAGCTGAATTTGAAAGTTCATCTTTGGTTGGTTTAGTGTGGAAAGAACTTTCTTTGGCCATACGAACCAATTCTTTTAAGAAAACTGACCCATTTATAATCTCTTTCTCATCGAAACCAAACTCTTTCAGCCCTTCAAGTCCGAATTGCATTAAAATTTCAAAGTTGTTAGCAAGTTTCGCAGTGGAAAATCCAAAAAGCTCTGCTTCATTTGAACGCAACTTGATCTTTTGATCTTTGTCAAACAGATATTTGTAAAGCTGTTTCCAAGTTTCTTCGGTCGGCTCCAACTCCTCAATTCTCTCCATGTCTCCTTGGTCAGTTTCGCCTGCGGCGACATCCAGATACACGTAAGAGTAGTATATCGAAACCTCGTTGAAAATTTGTAAAAATTTGTTCAATTTCACCACAATTTTGGAATATTGACGACATTCAGCATGATCATTATCCAACTTGAGACAATTCTTCAGCACTTTTTGAGCATTTGCAACATCCACAGCTTTCCCCAAAAGTTGCAATTTGAAAAGATCCACATAGCTTTGCAAATCACGGTCTTGTCCATTAATTAATCTAGTGTAACCGTCAACCAATGAGGCAACTTTGGGTAAGAACTCCATATCTTTCACGTTTTTAACACATTCAATCTGTGTTTTTACCAATTTTAAGTTCAATGGAGACATTTTCAAAGCCTCTTGTGTCAATTCAATACATTTCCCAAACTCATTTTGTGACCTTGACTGCTCTGCTTTGTTAACAAGCTCTCTTGCATGGGTTAGTCTAGTTTCAAGCTCCTCGAAAAGCTTGTGATTTTTATCCATTGAGGTCAATTTGGTCTCTAACAACTCATACTCCCCGAGCTCAACACTTAACTCTCCAAAACGCTCAAAACAGCCCATGTGGAACCCGCGTCCCGCATAACTTATACAAGCCTCAAAATCGTTCAGCGCGAGCCGGTCTCTCTTCAGTGAATAATTGATCAATCCATGCTTGTACAACACATTAGAAACCAAAGAGCTAGTATTTTCTGGATCCAGCTTAATCAGCTCATGAAGAACAGTATCGTATTCTTGTAAAGCCTCTAACGAAGGACCTTGCTGTTGGAACTTGGCATCAATAAACTCGAGCCTTTCTTGAACAGACTCAAGCCCGGGATTCGTGCCAGAAAGCCCCACTACGCCAGTCACGCCAGCGTACAGTCCCCATGCTACCAATAATGCTGCTCTCATCACAACAAGCAATATAACTGTGTATCACACTCTATGTCCTCGGAATATATGACGATATGTTTTTCGTATAAACTACTTTTCACGCTCCCAAGATTTCTCCAGAAAAAACCATCTTGACGTTGAAATATTTATATTATCGCGTCGTTCGACGGATACATTTTTTTCATTAATATTATTATTATCAACTTTATTCTTGAAACTAATACATGTATTTTAAAACTGAATAAAAACCAAGTAGAACTGAAAACGGTCGAAGCCAGAAGGATCCAGCTTCGCAGTATATTAACATTAACTTTCACCAATCTCCTCCATACCTAGGAAGACTCACCATCGAACGGTTGGTACGTGACCTGTTCAACTCTTCATTATTACGACTACGTCTTCCAAACTTGAAACTTCTGATCGAACGACCACCAGACATTAACGTCGCAGGAGACTTTGTCACGTAACGGAGATACATGTTGGCAACGTAGGCAGCACAAACCACCAAGAACACAATGAAACCAACAATTCCACCAAACCAACGGAAGTTCTCAACATCTTGACCTGGAACATGGACATTCATACCAAAAAGACCCGTAACCAAGTTTAATGGAACCAAAATTGTACCAAGTAATGTCACTTTAGATAACATCTCGGTGACCTTGTTGTTGGAGTAGAACGACTCAACCTGCAATTGAGCAAGATAGTTGGAATGAGACCGACTGAAAATTTTCTCATAAGAGAGCAAAGACTGGAACATAGTAATAATGTGATCCTGAATATCGCCCAAGTACAATGCAATATCAGCTCTCGGTTGGGCAGAATTGTACAAAGCACCCTGTGATGCCAGATTTGTGTGTGATTGTAATGGTCTTGATGCTTCATCTTGACATCTCTTAGCAAACATTTTGATAACGTCTGCTTTACCTTGCAACAATCTCATCAGAGTCATCACTTTACGTCTAGACTCACCAATTCGTTGCAACATGGCTCCAAAATCGTTGTCCCGCGACAAAAACACAGAGTCTTCAATTGCATCTGCCTCATACTCAATGGCATGGATAACTGGAGCAAATCCATCGGTAATGTCATCAATAAGAGCATAACAAAGCCAGTCAGCAGAGACATCAACGTAATCACGCAATTGACGAACTCTTCTTCTCACATTAGCTGGGTTCACAATAGGAGAGAAATGGAAAGTTAAAATACCGTCTCTGAAAACAACGATATAGACATTAATGGGTTCAAGGAAATCTTCACTCTCGGTATCGGTTTCAAAAGTATGGAAACAAACAAAATAATAACTCTTGAATAATTCAACTTTTTCACGGGTTTCTTGCATTCTGATATCTTCTGCTGTCAAAGGGTGGATTCCAAATGCTTTCGCCAACATCTTCATCTCATTATCAGTTGGACAAATACAGTCAAGCCACCAAATTGCTTCTTCTTTTTGGAAGAGCGATTGGAATGGCTGGCCAGGTTTGACAAGGGAAGGAATATCAGGTGCATGAATTGTTTCTTCATTTTCAGAAGAGAAAAAACTAAACCTATCAGGCGGAACAGATTCTCTCTCTGCATATGATTTTTCAAATGTCACATTATTTCCATCAATATCAGATGAACTGGTGGTGTCATTGTTGTCACTTGTAGAATATTTCTCATCGTCATGTCCTGGTCTCGGCTTATATTTTAAAGCAGCAGTACTGAATTTCTCTGCCCCGCTTGCTTTTGATAAAATACTAGCGTTTTTGAGTTCTTCTTCTCGACGTAAAATGATTTCATTCTCTTCTCTTTGCTCCTGGATAAACTCTTCAATCTCGTCAAAGTCAATACCACGAACGCGAACATGTTCGGGTAACATAGGGAAACAAACATCTTCTTCTGTCTCTTGAGAGTCTCTGGATGCATGTGAATCCATGTCACTATCACTTTCGTTAGCATCTTTCGCGTTCGCACCACTTGACCGAACATTTCTTCTAGAACGATCTGACTTCGTTGATGCTCTCGAAATTGTTCTGGCGAGGTTTGGTCCACCGATGGTGATATTGTTTGGAGGGTTTTGGTTAGAGCTAGTAACACCATTGTTGCTCACCAAGTTTGGCGATAACAAAATACCACCAGCTGTCACAGAGTCCTCTTTTGGTCTGATAAGTGACTTTACTTGTTCACTGAAAGACCGGGATCTTGTTCTTGAACGGCGTCTGTCAGAGGTCGACATCGGCAAACCCATCGAACCACTCTGGCCAGGCGCACCAGCATTATTATATCTTGAAGGCACTTTGATAGCAAACCCTTCATCATCGTCATCATCGTCGATTGCGATCATTCTGCTTCTCAAATCGCTGGAGTTAAGCATGTTCTCAGGCCTGGTACTAACAGGAACACGTCTAACAGATTCTTCATGGTTTTCCTTGATCGTTGAATGGGTCAAAGGAATAGGTCCTTGCATACTTGGAGTTGTTGACATTGCTGATGGACCAAGAAAACCAGCTTCAGAATGTCTTCTAGACTCAGTTTTGACTGGTAAAGTCATGTTCTGGTGTCTATGATCATCCAAATGCGAGTCCCCGCTGATACTAGAATGTATAGATGCGTCTTCATGAGTAGAAGTGACGGAAATTGCAGGCGAGCCTGGCGTAGAAGATCCGTATTCTGAGTCGGACATTGTTTATTATTTGTTGCTTGCTAAAGTTGTGTGTGTTGTCAATAAAAATTCGGTCGAATGTTGCTTCTCGTTAAACCTCCTTGTCACAAGAACAGCAGAATAACGCTAACTCAATGGTTGTTGCTGTTTATGAAATAGATTTGTGCCGTCTTTTCTGTTTACGGTGGCTGTTTTGCAATCATATGGTTTCAAAAACTCAGATTGTTTGTTATTCAGTCTATCCTCTATGGTGCGGGATTCACTCTGCCTGCAAAACTCAACCCACTCTCTTCTGCTCCAATAGTAGACGACTGGTTCATCTGTTGTTTAACAATCGATATATAATATCTTTCTTCTACTAAAAACGCCTTCGCACCAGGCAAGTTTAGGGCAACTTCTTTTTTAATTTCCTGCTTACAACCGAATGCCATTCAAAAAATTTTTTTTTTAATTTTTTAAATGCACGTGTCCTAAAATAGCAGTTTGATAAAATTTGGTAAGCGCGCGGCGCAGAGGCTCGAGAATTATTATTTCGGAGTTCTTCAGATCTGAGATCTCAACGAGTCATAACGGAGAAGGGGCTGAAGTAACTGGACAATCTAGCCCACAAATACGTACAAACTATCAACAATTAATTCTTTATTTTTTTATCCGAAAAGCCTATGCTCATTACAAACACAAATCCAAACTCCAATCAGTAAAGACCTTCGGAGTTCTCAACCACACATCCCGGAGCACCATTAACACGCTCCACCAACTTACCAATAGTGTAAACAGTTTCACCTGCAGCCTGAAGGTTAGCAGTAACCTTGGCAACGTTTTCAGCCTTCACAATAGCAACCATACCGATACCGAGATTCAAGGTCTTCAAGATATCAGGAATTGGAACACCACCGGTCTTTCCGAGCCACTTGAAGATGGCAGGAACTTCCCAAGTGTTGAGGTCCACGACTGCGGCGAGATGTTTAGGAAGGGCTCTAGGAATGTTTTCCACAAGACCACCACCGGTGATGTGCGCAAGTCCCAGAATCAAATCCTGTTGGATGGTTGGCAACAATTGTTTCACGTAGATCCTCGTTGGAACCAAAACTTCTTCACCAATGCTCTTGGATGGATTCCAAGGAGCAGCATCGGTATACTTATACTCAGTAAGATCGATAATTTTTCTCACGAGAGAGAATCCGTTCGAGTGAACACCATCGGAGGCAAGACCAATAAGAACATCACCAGCAGCCATTGATTCAGTCTTTGGCAAAATTTTGCTCTTAAGCACAGCACCGACAGCTGTACCATTAGTATCGTAGTGGCCTGGAGCGTACATACCCGGCATCTCAGAAGTCTCCCCACCAACAAGCGCACAACCAGCCAACTTACAACCAGCTGCCACTCCTTCGACGAAGTCGGCAGCAACCTTAATATCCAAGCTAGCTGTAGCAAAATAGTCTAAGAACATCAATGGTTCCGCACCTTGAACAACAAGGTCATTGACGTTCATTGCAACAAGATCGATACCGACAGTGTTGTGAATGTCCATGATTTGAGCAACACGGAGTTTCGTTCCCACACCATCAGTGGCTCCGACTAGAAGAGTTTCGTTGATATCATTGTAACCGGCTTGTTTCAAATCGAAAAGACCACCAAAACCACCGATTTCAGCGTCAGCACCAGGACGCAAAGTGGACTTAACAGATTTTTTAATCTTTTCAACGAGCAGGTTACCGGCATCCACAGAGACACCGGCATCTTCGTAGGTGACAGAAATCTGCTTAGCAGAGGCCTTAGAATCTCTAAAAGCTCTGTGTGCAATATCAGTTCTGTTGTACTTGCCCTTAAAAGAGACGTGCTTAACACCTTCGTATGCTTTTTCGACTGCACCTTTCAAAGTGCTTGCAATTGCAGTGGATGCAATGACTCTACCACCAGCAGTAACAACTTTACCGTCGACAAGTTTGGTACCTGCGTGGAAAATGTAAGTATCCTGAGGTAATTGCTCAGAAACGGTGATTTCATCACCCTTCTCATAAGCATTAGGATAACCTCCAGCAGCCATAACGACTGTAGTACTGGACATGTTTTCGTGGATCTCGAAATCAATACAGTCCAATCTGTGTTCGACGGTAGCAAGCATCAACTCCAAAAGATCGGTTTTAAGCAATGGCAAGACAGTTTGAGTTTCTGGATCACCGAATCTAACATTGTATTCCAAAACTTTAGGTTCACCAGATGGAGTCACCATAATACCAACAAACAGACAACCGACCATAGGATATCCTTCACGTCTCATTCCGTCGATGGTTGGCTTCAAAATGGTCTTTCTGATCTGTTCCAAAAGAGCAGGGGTTCCAACTGGAGCTGGTGAGTAAGCACCCATACCACCTGTGTTAAGACCTGTGTCTCCATCACCAATTCTCTTGTGATCTTGGGCTGGTGGAAGATCCACAAACGAATAACCGTCACTAATACACAAGATAGAAAGCTCATCACCTTCAAGGAATTCTTCAATGACGACTTCATCACCAGCAGAGCCAAAGTTACGATCAACCATGATCTCCTTGATGGCATCGTAAGCTTCCTCTTTGTTAGCAGGAATCAAAACACCTTTACCAGCGGCAATTCCAGAGGCTTTGATAACCAAGTTGTGATTAGTTTCAGCAATGTATTTCTTAGCAGCTTCATAATCTGTGAAGTTTTGGTACTCAGCAGTAGGGATGCTGTATTTTGCCATAAAATCTTTCGAAAAAGTCTTGGAACCTTCCATTCTTGCGGCACTTTCACTTGGACCAAAAACTGGGATACCAACTTTTTGGAAATGGGTTGAAATACCATCAACCAATGGTTGTTCTGGACCAGGAATAACCAATTTCACGTTCTTGCTAACAGCAAGATCCACGAGAGCAGGAAAGTCAGATGGATTGCTGCCAATTGGAACAGTGGTCACGTTAGCCAGCTGAGCGATACCACCATTACCTGGGGCAGCATAAATACGGTCAATCAAAGGAGACTGGGATAACTTCCAGATCAAAGCATGTTCACGGCCTCCATTGCCCACCACGAGCACATTTATTTTTTCACTCATTGTATTTCTTTAAGGCACAGAGAATAATTCGAAAGCTTTTCACTTTGTTTTCCCGTGAATTTAAATTAATTGATTCTTATCTGGACTTGCTAGTTTATTTAAATAAATTTCAGTCAATGAGAAAAAAATATCAAAATAATTTACAATTTTTATATTTTTGACTTCTTCTAGTCATCAATAAAATATTTCATTATTGAGGCAGTGCAGCTATCTATAAAAAAATTATAGATGATTTTCATTCAAAATTTCATAGCACGTATAGCCGAAGCAGTCGAAAATCCAGTCGATCCAGTCGATCCAGTCGACCCAGCGCCGTTCGAACCCCCTTTTCGTGCCCCAGAATTTGACGAAGCCGAACTCTTCGAATATGATCCACGTCTTCCTTTGCGGAAATAACTAGATCTCCCTCCTCTTTGACTGGTTCCACGCGATCTTGAACCACCGCCGCGAGAGGTTCCTCTTGAACCAGACCGTGCAGTCCCACCTCTCCTTCGCACAGAAGTAGCACGCCCAGTAGAAGATGACTCAACAACAGGATCAGCACAAAACATTTGCGAAAGTTGACTTAAAACACCGTCTTTTTCACCACCAACAGTCTTGTTCCCCAGTTTTGATGCTGGAGAAGGAACAGACGACGAAAATATCTCCAAGTCATGATTCAGTGAACCACTAGGACTCGTTTGTCGTAAAATAGCATTTCTTTGCTCATTGAAAATCTTGAGAATTTTTTCGAATTTCTTGTAGTATTGCAATTGATTCTTCTCAATACCTTCCAATAGTCCAAATTCTCGCTGACTCATTGGTAGTTTATTAGCCATATCTTTCAAAGTAGTATCTGAAGCCATTGTAGATTCACGTGAATGGTTCATGTTCGTCGAACAAGTGGAGCGATGTTCCCGAAGTCTTCTATAGCAGTCATTGATATGATTCAAAATACGCGGATCTGTCGTTGAAATCACTTTACTAGCACTCGTAAAACGTGGGGCAGAGTTCTCCTTGTTATGTGATGAATTTGAAGATCCTGCCACTGGTGTCGAAACAGACGATGATGACGAGGTCGAGTTTTTACCACTTTTGGTAAAAGACATCATCACCTTTTTGTTACGATAAAGAACATCACCGGCTTTCCGACCCAAAACAAGATAGTTGGTTGCAAAGCCAGCAGCATTCATCACCGACTTCTCTTCCAGCATTCCTTCCTTGAAGAGATGGAAAAATATCCGTTCAACTTCGACCTTTGCAAGATCCTTTCCACGCCCATGATAATTGTTCAAGTGCAGACCCATATTGACAATCTTTGCAGTTTTAGATCCCTTGAAAACGTCCTGACATTGAATAACAGTAACGTTTTCGTTCTGGATCGATTTGACAAGATTCACTATGTCTTTGGCATAGGCAGTAACATCACGCATTTCCACCTCAACATTTGCACCATTACGACAATTGTCACATTGCTTATGACAGTCTTTACGGTTGAAGTTCTCATTGAAATATTGTAAAACTTGTTGACGTCGGCAATCAGTGGTATTCTCACAGTATTGAATCACTTGTCTCAATTTATTAACATGCTGTTCTTTGTTGATTCTATCCAATTCCTTATCTCTTTGAATCATGCTTTGAAGCGTTCGAGCATCTTTCATACTGTAAAACATCAGACAATCAGAATGATTTCCATCTCTTCCAGCTCTTCCAGTCTCCTGATAGTATCCTTCAAGATTTCTTGGTATGGTCAAATGGAAAACAAATCTGACATCTGGTTTGTCAATACCCATCCCAAATGCAATAGTAGCGCAAATGACCTGGATTTTATCTTTCTGCCAGCCAAGCTGGACTCTTTGACGCTCTTCCGGAGTCATTCCTGCATGGTAGTAATCGGATGAAATATTGAAATCACTTAATCTTGCGGCAGTTTGTTCACAAGAATTTTTTGAATGACAATAAACAATTCCTGTCATTCCTTTATACTTAGTCTTGATAATATTAGCCATCTCATCAGTGACAGTTCTTTTCTTCTGCACAACCTCATAATAAAGGTTAGATCTATTGAAACTTTGCTTGAAAAATTTAGGTGATTTCAACCTTAAATTGTGAATAATATCCATTCTAACATGTTCATTCGCAGTTGCGGTCAATGCCATCACTGGAATGTCAGGATACTCAATTTTGAAGTAACTCAATGCTTTATAATCCGGTCTGAAGTCATGGCCCCACGATGAAACACAGTGAGCCTCATCAACAACGATACGTGCGAGCATTCCGTTTCGATAAAGTTTAGCGATTGCACCCTTTGCCATTCCACTCGCGCTAATCATCTCTGGTGATAAATAAACAAGATCCAAAAATCCGTTGATAAACATATCAAATGTTTGCTTCCTCTGAGCTGCCGGCGACTTTGAGTTGATCATAGCAGCTTTGATGTTCTTTTCAATCAAATGATGCACTTGATCTTGCATCAACGAAATCAATGGAGATATCACTATGGTGGTTCCTCTAGTTTTTCCAGAATTGACAAGTGCAGGAAGTTGGTAACACAAAGATTTACCACCTCCGGTAGGCATCAAGACAAAGACATCTTCTCCAGATAATGTGGCATTGATAGCTTCCAGCTGATTCTCTCTGAAAGACGATAATTTGAAAACTTTCTTTAAGGTCCCGTAAACGTCGCTCGTCCACTCAAACTTACCCATGAACTTCTTGTAGGCGTCAGGGTTCACATTAGTGAGTTCTTGTATATCGTCGTCCTGATCAACGGAGGGAGACACCGTCGATTGATTCCCTATAACTGGTAACTCTTTCTGTCTCTTACTGAAGATCTCATCTTCAGCTTCACTATCCCAGGCCATCTCCTCATCCAAGTCTATAACATCAAGTTCTCTTTCTTCATTGAGTTGGGTGAAGTAGTCATTTCTCGAATCCTCATTGGCAGGATCATCATCATCATCACCATCGTCCAAATCCTCTTGCTCTGAACTGATGAGAATCGGATCACGAGTTGCTATGATTTCCATATCCTCAACATCTTCAACATCTTCAATGTCAGAAGATGGTTTGAGTTGCTCGAGTTCACTGTGGTCAATTTCATCAACTTCATCCAATAGTGCACCACTTTCGTGTGTTCCAAGGACGTCTTCATCTTCCTCCACATCATCCAAATCTTCGTGGTAAGAATCATCCATGCCAGAAGCTTGGTCACAAACAATAAACTCATCAAGTTCACGTTGTTCTTGTGTGGATATTATGTCACCTTCCCCATCAGAATCGCAATTAAAAGAGTCTTCGATATCGTTTTGTGAGGAGTGTTGCTCATGATATGGAGAATCAGGCAGATTGTTAACAGGATTTTCCCGCAGAGAATGTCTTGTAGGTGGGTTCTCTGGTACTTTGAACGACGACAGCTGCGCAGCTTGATCGTAGGTGCCAAAGTGACTCATTCTCGGAGGAGCGTTAGTCGAAGAAGTACGCTGCGCAAGAGCCGAGTCAGTAGACTTATCAGCTACAACGACGACATCAGTGCTTTCAATCCCAGAAGTCGGATTGAGGGCACTATTTTGAGGTGATTGTTTGATTATTATTGGCATGGATATTTCTTCAATTCCCGAATCTTCATTAACAGGTTCTTTGCTTTTCAACTTATTGAATTCAACAAGATTCTTCCTCACAGAATCAAGCAATTTTTGTGCTTCAGTAATTTTTGGTGCCAAAGTATCTCTCTGTTGTCTTTTCTCATCTTCTGAGATCGATGTTGATTCATCCACCGTTACATTTTCCCGGAGTAAATGGCAAACCTTATCAGATCGTTGTATGAATGCAAACTGCAAATGGATCAACCTATGGAGTTCCTGAGTTGACAGACTATTTAAAGGCGGGAGCTTCAATTTTTCTTGTGATTTACTAGCTTCTACTTCCCTATCAACATCAGCTTCACGAACTGGAGTACTTCGAGGGAAAGATTGATTATTATTGCTTGAATTTCGTTTGGCTAAAATTGCTTCAAGCTCTTCTTCATCATCAGAAGAAAATGCGTGCTCGTCTTCTTTTTGAGAGGAAGTTTTCAATTTTTTGCGTTCGCTAACTGTGTTCATGTCTCCAATGGGTCTTTTTCGAGACTCCACCTCTTCTGTAAGATCAATGACTGGACTTTGCTGTTTTTCCCTGTAAAAACTGTCAGCTTTCGTATTTAGTCGATTTGATAGATCTGATTGGGTTTTATTTTGTGCCAATGACGTCGTTCTTCGTAATGAGCTAGATCTAATGGTAGGTGTTTCGGCCAGAGCGCTTTTGCTGGAAATCACTTGATGATTCTGATGTGTAGCAGTTAACGTGTTAGAAGATTTGGAAGCGGGAATCAAAAGCCGCTGGTGATCAACTGCCACAGCTGACACGTTAATTTGACTATTACCTGCATTTTGTTGCTCCCTATACGCGTTAATTTGTTCATTAGTTAGGGTAGGAATTGGATCGAGAGGCGGGGGGATATTGCCTTTCTCTGACGCGAGCCATTTCAAATGGTCACTCAGATTGCTGATCATAATTTGATCTGTGAATCCAGGACAATAAAAACCCTTGTGGGTGCTTAGTAATTCTATGGAATGAAGTTGTTTTAAGAAGAGCAGTTGCCCTCTTTTAAAGGCACTTTTTTCTTTAAATCGTTTTTATTTATGTTTCCAGATCTTACAGAATCTAGCTAGCAAACATCCCTACACCATTTAACACTCGAACGCGTAAGTAAAAAAAAAACATCAAGCCGCACATTACAAGTTAAACTAAAATTTATCATCTTACTTGTGATCAACTAACAGTTGAATGAGATTCGTTCGATGTTATTTAGTTATGGTCAAGTCCAACCAACTTTAAACTTCACAGACAAACCTTTGTGTGTGAAACTTAAAATCAATCGGAATTGATTTTAAATGCAAAGCGTCAGAAGCCAGACAGTGTGAGGGCAACGACACAAGAGCATCCCAACCAAAGAGTCGAATAAATTCGAACTCAGCGGAAAGGCATTATTTGGTGCCAAAAATAACATTAAAGTAACAAATAAACGTTCCCCCGTAGTCGGGGGAGTTCCAGTTGTTACACTGAAAAGAACAGATACTACACTTGATCTAAGCCAAAAGGCAAAGAGATCTTGAAGAAAGGAGAAAATCAAAAGAGAAATTTATTAAAATTTTTTTGGGGGAATGAGATCCTTATATACTTGAATGGGGTAGTGTACCAACTAAAGGAATGTTATTTTCGCCGGGTAAAAAGCTGTCATATGCTAGGCATCACGTGATTAGTTTCGCTTGTAGTGTTTTTTTTTGTGGTTTTTTTTATCTTGAAATCTTGATGCGAGATCTGGGCTATCTGGAAATAAATAGCGATTCAACGACTCAACTCGCTTAATTTTGCTCCAACACCGGCTCAATCCACTGGCAACCATCGATGATTGTGCATCCAGTGTCACTTAAGCGCAAGAGGTACTTGTTGCCATGTGTTCTTTTGCTTACCTTACTATATGTGCTGCTGCCTCGCGGGCCGTTGTCGTCACCAGACACGGAAATTGAAACACAACCGTCTTTTGTTAGTGCTCAACGTGCATTAAAGAACGCACCTAAGGCCGAATCAAACGGGCGACCACTTGTCGGTAAAGCAGCGCTGAAACCTGTCTCAAGTTTGAATCGTGACGTCCAAGAAGATGGTTCCCAGAAATTAATATATGATGGAGCTGACATTAAGAAGGACAAAGTCGGCCCTGTTGATGGTTCCAACAAGAAGATTCGTTCTGAATTACCGTTAGCGAAGATTCTGGAAACGAAATTCCTTGATCAAACTGCCTCTTCCGCACCAACGGCTATTCCGGCGCAAGACATTGAGGCACGTGACCTCGGCGAAGCTGAGGAAGAAGATGATGAAGAAGACCAAAATAGGTTTGGACATCTTACGTGGGAAGATGAAGTCCCCAAATCTCCAGCTACGAAGGGGACTGCGATTGAGGTTGCTCGTACGACTGCTGCGGCGATTCCCAAAGCCTCAGCCCAACCACGACCTGCACCACGGTTGAAAAATCCTCTTTTATTACAGTCAAACCAGAAGGGAATTTCAGCCAAAGTGAATGTTGACGCGTCTGAGAACCCTATCTACGCAGATCTTTTGGCTAAGTTTGGCGATGGATTCGTCAGTGAGCCACTCAGTGAGAGATGCCGCTCGTACTTTGAGCAATTGTACGCGAGCGACGCAAATTGGTCGGTTTCTGCTCACAAAGGTGAGTATGACGAGCAACAGTTGAAACAAATTGTTGGGAACTTGAAACATTTGACTTTATATGCCAATTGTTTTTTGGGAGAACAAGATGAGACTGCTGATGGATTCAGAGATTTAGTGAAGACAGAAGAGTATAACGATATTGATTCACGGGTTTTCCCATTTTTGAGTCGTAAGCTGCCAATTTTTGTTCGTTGGACAGGTGAACAAGTCTTGGGTCCTCCGTCAATTTCTACATACACTGGAGTGGGCCAGGATGTTCCGTCACTCGACCAAGTGAGTCGGAACAAGCTCAAAGTGGTAGAACCTACTAAAGACGATACGATTTCACCAGAATTCCCATTCTTCAGACACTATAGAACGCTTGTCAATGGACGTGGTATTGTGGTTTCGAGTTCTGATGAGTTTTTAAACGACACCCTTGCACTTGTGCGGTCGCTGCGTGCTGTTGGCAGCAAATTACCGTTACAGGTGGTTCATCGCGGCGACCTATCTATTGATTCTCAATGGGAGCTGGTCAAAGAAGCCAGACGTGAAGACCTTGGGTCTAATCTGTTACAAACAGAACTGTGGTTCGTGGACGTTTCACGTTCCCTTGGTGCTGATTATCAGAATGAGTATGCAAAATATTACAACAAGTTGCTTGCTTATGTGTTCAATTCGTTTGATGAAACATTATTAGTTGATTGTGACGTTGTTTTGTTCCGTGATCCAGCAGACTTCTTCAAGACCTCGCAATATGAGAAATCTCGGTCATTATTTTTCAAAGATCGCAGTTTGAATATGAAGGTGCACGATGAATTTATTGATTTTTTGAAACAAACATTACCAAAAGAGGCCGATGAGAAACTGTTTGGCATTCCAAGAAGCACCTACAAGACACTGGGGACGCGTTACTTCACTCTTGGATTTGGTCATTATATGGAGTCGGGTGTTGTCGCATTACAAAGAACAAGATACTGGTATGGAATGTTTGTCACAATGCACCTCAGTCTGATAAGACCCGTGCACGAGAACGTTTGGGGTGACAAAGAACTTTTCTGGCTAGGCCAGTCTATCGCTGGAAATGAAAATTATCAGTTCAATGAATACTGGGCTGCCGCGGTGGGCCAATTGACCCCAGCAGAGAAGAGAAGGCAGTATGTTTCGCAGGAATTGTGCTCTACACATCCAGGTCATATATCATCAGACGATGATCGTTTAATGTGGATTAATTCAGGCAGCGTGACGTGTAGGAAGCACGAGACTTACGAAAAAGACTTTGATGAATATAAATCGAGACTTGGATTCGATACCAAAGAACAACTATTGAATTACTACACATCTCCGCTTCGAATTGAACATGGTATGATCCCGACAGATGCACTTTATTGGGTTGAGAGTTTTGCCACACCGCGTGAGCCGCGCCAGGGGTACATCAAGCAGTACAACTGTGGTGCATACCTTTGGTGTGCATACGATCGAATTGGAGGGTCATTATTTTCGGAACATCAGGGTCAGGTGTTCCATTTCGAGGAGAGCGATATACGTATGTTTGACTACGTCACAAGATTGCACATGGGTGATGCCAAGAGAATCCCGAGGGGAGAACCTAGCGATTTGGGTGATTCGAGCGATTCTAGCGTGCCGAGCGAGTCAGGCGAATCAGATCTCGAGTCTCTGAAACTTTAAACTCCATTATTTAAGCGAGTTGGTCTCGATCGGAGAGTCTGATGCCCGGCCTGGGGCCTGGTTCCTAGATAGTACGCTACAGCCAATTCAGGTGCCATTGTGTAAAAAGAAAGAAAAACAGAAACTGAGCAAACGGGAGATTTGCATCGAAGAATGTGTCTAGTTTATTTCCGTTTTCGCTTCTCTTGAATAAAAGATTGTTCAACATTCCAACTTCCTGCATGAAATTATTGTGGAAAAAAAAAAAATTTAGCCGAATTCAGAATTCGGTGTATCACCAAGTAGAAGTCAGATAAAATAATAATGAAATTTAAGGTTTAGTAGAAAAATGCATCGGAAAAGTGCTAGATTCTAACCGCCAAGAGCCCCCTTGTGAAGGGTACTGGGAAAAGTCGTGCAGATTCAGCATTCTACTGCTGTTATTAGGCTATCTGCAGGAATATACTTTAAATTAATGAGTGAGTCGTCTGGCACATTCCAAGCCGAATTGACCGTATCATGCAAACAATTTGCAGTTGCAAATCACTTCTGCTTGCCGTGGGATTTCAAGATTGCTTTCAAGTGCTGCTTCTTCATAATCAGCTAGAATACAACTTTTTGTAAACTCGCGACGCGGTGTCTGCAGACTGATTGGCGCTTTACAGGGGGGCTTGTTGGCAGGTAACGCAAGATAGGGGCCCTAGTAATCCGTTTCGGGAAGACCGCGGCCAGTTTTTCAATACAGCAGGGCAGCGTGCATTGGATCTTGAAACGATATAAAAAAGCCTCTTAGAAATAGACTGCATCCTGAGTAAAACTGTTGCTTCCCGGCCCGGTAACTTGGGTGACATATTGTTTTCCGAACCGGTAGCGTGATCGTAGAGGCCGTGCCCTTCCCAAAATGGACTTGAGTCGCGCTAAATTTGGAAGGGTACTATTGTTTGCAAACCAGGCAGTCGAATCCTCTAAAATAAACGTGCCTGCAGTTATATAGTGCCGGATCTGCGGCTCGGCCTAATCGCGCTCAGCTATAGTGAACGGTTACAATAATAGTTAGAAAAGGAGGGCAAACACGGTCCAATGACGAAATCAAATTCCTTTGGGACAATAGGACGGGTTAAACAAAATAATCTGACCGTGCGTGTTCTACTCTTGCTCGCTGCCATCGCGCATTAGCTGACAATGTAGACTCTATCTCCGCATTTGACCAAGCGACAGGCACCAAAGAAGCTTTGCAATGTAGGGTATATGCTTGCTTCCACCCCCGCGTGCTTAGCGATTTATATAAGATAGCAGAAAGCCACTTTGTACGTTTTTGTGCTTGTGCCCACTCATATCAGTTTGAATCTCACTTCTGTCTCTCGTTAATCTCAGAATAATTCATTATGAAGAACACTGTGGTTGCATTGGCGTTTGCCTTGTTGCAAACCTCCGCTGTTAAAGCTGCCGGCTTATACTCAAACTCTTCATCTTCCGCCTCTCCTGTGCCAACTGGTTTCGGTAAATGTGATGGTGACAACCTTTACTTCACCTTGAGAGTTCCTGTCGAAATGAACTTCAACGGTCTTGACTGGTTCTCCGACGTTGAAAACACCGGTTTCTACGGTTTCGAATTTGACCCATCTTACTACCACGGTTACAAGCGTGATCCATCTAAGCCTGAGGTTGCAGTTGATGTCGTTAACGAAGGTTACGACAAGAACACCCTCGAGGTTCGTCTCCCAACTGATGGTGAAGGTTACGAATGGGTTGACCTTGACATCAAGGGTCCTATCCTTGAGCACAAGGAAGACTACACTGGTTACTTCCTCTGTGGTGTTACTCCAGATGCTGCTGCTAAGGTTAAGAGAGAGGTCCCAACTTACACTGTGACTGTTATCATCCCATCTGCTGTTGCTTCCTCTTCTTCCTCTTCTGCTGTTTCTTCTACTACTTCTGGCTCTGGTATTACTGCTTCCACCCTCATCACTGAGACCGTTGCCAGTACCACTACCGCTACCATCACTTCTTGTTCCGACAACAAGTGCTCTGAGACCGCTGTTGTTACCGGTGTTACTGTCGTCACTGAGGACACTACCGTCTACACCACCTACTGTCCTCTTACCTCCGTGGCTACTTACACTCCAGTTCCTACTGACATTGTTTACACCACCGAGATCATCACTGACTACACCACTTACTGCCCAGAATCTCAATCTACCACCACTGTTACCATTACTTCTTGTGCTGACAACAAGTGTTCTGAGGTTGCTGTCGAGACCGGTGTCACTACTGTCACTGAAGACACTACCGTCTACACTACTTTCTGTCCATTGACCACTGTCACTGAGCTCGTTACTTACACCACCACCGTTGAGTGCTCTACCACCACCGGTGCTGAGGCTGCTGGTATTACCACCTTGGCTGTTACTGAGACCGTCACTGACATCGTCTCCACCGTCACTGAAACCATCACTTCTTGTGCTGACAACAAGTGCTCTGAGACCGCTGTTACCAACGAGATCACCACCTCTACTGAGTACGTCACTTCTGTCGTCTACGCTAAGGTTACTCCATCTGCCGCTGCTGATGAAGTTGTTACCTCTACCGTTGCCACCGTCACCGTTACCTCTACTGGTACCTCTGGTGAAGAGGAGTACGAGACTAAGACTGTCACTGAGGCTGTCACTTTGACTTCTACCGCCGGTTCCGAAGGTTCTACTGTTGCTGAGACCTCTACTACTGAGGCCTCTACTACTGAGGCAGCTGCAGAGACTGACTCCACCGTCACTGAGACTGCTACTGAAGCCGTTACCGAGACTTCAGGTTCCGGTTCAACTGTTGCTGAGACCTCCGCTTCCACCCTCGCTACCGTCACCGGCGAGAGCTCTTCCACCTCTGCTGCTGCTGCTGAGTCCGGATCTGCCTCCACTGCTGCTTCCGTCTCAGCTCTTGAGGGTGGTGCCAACTCTGTTGTCGCTTCTACTTCCTTGCTTGGTGCTGCTGCCATGCTTATCTCTTTCCTCTTCTAAGCATCTTGATGCTTACAAATTCAAGTCCCATTTTGGGCATTTCATCGCCGTTGAGTTGGCGCACTCTACCAAGAGTTTATTTTGATTCTCCCGGTCAAGGCTTCGCGGTTTTGCGAGCTACTTTAGACTAACTTTTCTATTTGTACATCCCTGATTTCGGGGCAGACTACTTTTGTAAATTATTTTAGATATCCCTCCCTGCCTATGGCGATTTAATTGACACGATTATTAGAATACGAGTAGGTATCGAGTTCGCAAATACGTTTAGAGCGCGAGCAAATAGTTGGTGAGTAGTCATTTATTGAGAGTGAGGTGTCATTGGCGCCCAAACAGCAAAGGATGGGCGTGGAACAAGCGAGATAACTACAGGCCTGCTACCAAATTAGGTGTGAGGTGTGAATTTTGATTTGCTTCAAACCTCATCTCACCTTTAGTAGACGGTTTTTAGGTGTTTGCTCAATGAGTAGAAGTTCCAAGTGGTTCGCCAACTCACGTATATATTAAATGACATTAGTATATGGAATCAAAGACACAGTTAGTTCGTCCTTCATAAAGGAGCTTGTTAAACCAGCACAAACTCGACTGGACTACAACTGAGGTAGCGTAGTTGTAATTTTGTTGATTGACATAATTTGGAAAATGCGTAGCATGCTTTGTCATTCACCCGGTCAGAGTCCATCTTGCTCATAATCGTAACCCTCGTCCTCATATTCTTCATTTCCACTATCATCTCCGTCTTGCTCGTAGTCACTTTCCACCTGCTCAAAACTGGAATCCTGTTCCAGTTCCGCTTCTTCCTCATCTTCACTGCCCTCGACCTCTTCCTCCTCACTCTCACTCTCACTCTCACTTGCACTGCTAATTTGACCAAACTTTTCAGTTAAGAACTCTTCAGATTCCCCGTCGTAAACTTTGCAAAATTCAACTGATTCTCCGCATCGAAGACACTTCCAGAACCGTTCCTCCGGATCACTATTATCAAGCAATCGGTACTCCTCCAATTTGTTCACTAAACAATAGTAGCAATACAAGTGTCCACAATTAGTTTCGTATGGGTTTGTAATTAAATTGTCCTCCACAGATACATCATTAAACCCTTTGTCATCAGCTAGCGACGCGCTTTGATAGCAGATAGCACAACATCTTTCCGGAAGAAATCTGAGCATTGCGTGCTCTTTTTCACCAATATCATCTTGATACCGCTTTTCATTACGTATTAGTCTCACCAATCGTTTCGAGAACTTTGGAACTGACAAAATTGGCATCGTGAACACAATAAACTCCGTCAAAGTGTTCCAAACGAGCTGCCTGTCTTGGAATTCATAAGAAATAGTCTCCGGATTGGAAGCAAAAGAGACTCGCGTAGACACCAATGGTTTGTGTCTAATTCGCAACACGCGATTCAGGAGATTCGGGTACTTTCCTTGAACCAGAAAAAGTAATACGTTTGCAAACGAAACAACCGTATACAATTTTCTCATGTTCGGTAGCTGATCTCGCAAAATTCTCAAAATCTTTTTGGTAATGCTTATGTCAGCAGTACGCCGGACACCCCCATCGTCATCATTATTATCATCATCACTTTCTTCATCATCATCCAGACTGTATAAATACGATTCAACACGTCTGAAAAGATGACTAGCAACGAGATGAGATAATAAAAGAATCTTTTTCAATTTTGAAAGTTCATTCTTCGTACGCTTATCAGCATCTCCGCCATCATACATCACCAAATTCTGCAATGTAAGTCCATAACTTGAATTTTTGTTCCATATAGTCAACTTGAACACCAAAAGCTCCAACAGCAACTTCCATTCTTCTGAGAATCGTGAGTTGAGCTTTTGGAATAGTGTTGGAAGTCTCGAGTTGTTCAAGGTTTCCGTCAGTTGTTTGTTGAGAGTGTCGAACACTTCAGTGTCTAGTAGTTTGGAATCCAGCTGAAGAACTCTGTTTGGGGGGTTAACCAATGGAAACCTCATTGTGTGTGTCTTGTTGATTAACAGGAATATGTTGAAAACAAGAGCAGAAGTTTTGCTGTTGAAGTTTACTTGCGTCGGTTAAGTTGAACAAATCTGGGTATATATGATCAGGCAGGAGAAAAAAATAATTTCGCTTACGTAAGACACAATACGAACCAGACGAGTTGCGATATACTGAAAAATGAGCATACGATAGAAAGTCAGGCACCAACTGCAGTCCTCTCCAAAAGGCGTATACTGTACTATTCAGTTGGCAGGTGTTTTCATAGAAAAGACTGGTGGAATGTCGGCGAGAATTCAGTACAAGAAAAGAATATCTATGGTACATTTTCAACGTTGCCGGGTGCCTGAGTTCGTAGTTGAGTGAATCACTAAATAACTCTTTATCCAAGTACATTGCAATTACCAAACCCAATACTGTGTTGTTCCTTAATTGACCATGATCTACTCAGAATTTGCTACTTATCTAATCTTTTCCGGTGTAAAGATGTTCAACCATGTTTTTTCTCCCTTCTCGTTTTGAAAGACCGAAAAATCACTGTGATAAAGTACCCCTTCCTAAATTATTTCACTCTTCCTCAATCCATTACTTTGACCGTAATTTAACGGCACAACCATCATCATCACAGTGATACGTGTATGCCTGGCCATAAGAGCCACCGTGCATCATGGAGTTTGGAACTAACCACACGTACACGACGATAACGAACGGCGATGCTGCGGTCGATAACAAGCCTTATCGGAGACGCAAATATTCGAAAAATGGATGTAAAGAATGCAAAAGAAGGAAAATAAAGGTACGTCAGTTGTTTTGTTTGTATGGAAAAAAACGTCTTACTAACGCTTTGATAGTGTGATGAGGCCAAGCCGATATGCTGGCATTGCAAAAGATTAGACAAAATATGTGTTTATGGTCCACCTCGGATATGGAAAGGCGATGAATCGTATCCTCCAGCTGGCTCTCATGTGACGCCGTTACAGCATTTAGTTGCTCCTCCGGTAGGTCCAGCACCGCAACTGTACCTTCCTCCACATGCTAACTACGCCACAGCTCATTCTGCGCACGGCGTTGCTCAGCATCGACTAGATCAACAACAACAACAACAGCAACATCCATTCAAGGTGCACATGATCTTATCACCGCCAGGAGCGCAACTCCAGGCGACACATGTATCGTTACCACCATTGACATCGCCAATGGGCGGTAACTCTCCTGGACCGATCAATTATCAATCTCAACAACAACTTCCTCAGTCGCCAAATGTGGCTGTGCCACCTCCTGCTGCGCCACATGGTCAAGAGACACCATCGTCAATTTCATCAATGACTAGTGAACCTTCGGGGGTAGTTATCCAGGACAATCAACGATCCAGTGTTGTGGGAGCTGTATTGTCGCAACAGCAGTCACAGCCGATATTTTCAAAGCCACAAATGACACCTCCAACTTCGAGCAATACGGAATCTCCTTCACGACCAGATTTCTCCGGGGCAAACTCGCTGGCGATGAGTCTCAATGAGTTGCTGGAGTCGAAGATTGATGAGGCTCGTGGAAGCTCGCTTGATGAAAGCATGCTTTCTCCATTGTTTGCGTTGTTAGAAGGCAGTCAATATCGCAAAGTGAAGACTGATGATGATGACGGGACAAGTGAAGATACTACTTCTCATTTAGAAGGTGAGACGAAATCGCCCCGGTTCCTTATTGATCCATTTCCATTTGACGCATTCAAACTCGAGGAGCAGCATAAGAGATATCTCGAATACTTTTACTATGATTATGCAAAAGTTGTGATGCCGTTCCAGCCAACATTGGAATTGAACCCAGCTCGTGAGATATTACTGCGTTATGCCACTGACAACAACTATCTTTTAGCGGCTGTTTTAGCTTGTGGGGCATTGCAATCTTACAGAACCACTGGAGATCCGAAAGATGAGAAGTGTTACTGTTCCTATTTATCTACCTGTTTGAGGTTTTTATCGAAGACGCTTTCTGAGCAGAGTCGTCTTTCGAACAATGCAGAACCGATGTTGCTAACTGTTTTATTGTTGACGTCGTACTCTGCTACGTTGGGCCAAAAATGGAGACCGCATTTACGTGGTGCTAAAGATTTATTAGCTACGTATGCTCCATTTAGGGAAAAGACTGAAGGGCGTGTTGCCAAAAGAAATGCCCACGTTGTTGTATTCTGCCGGGCATGGTACATCTCAATTGAGTTACTGGCTGGACTTTCTGCTCCGATGGGTGGAACACTACAGAGTGATGAAGAAATTGATTCATTCGTTTACGATATGCCAAGTTTAGAGGCGTATCTTGTCAGAATGGGTGTAAGCAGACGAGATGGATTTAATTTGTTGTATGGCTACACCAACTCCTTGGCAGTAGTCTTACAAAAATTGTCTAAAGAGGTTAGACGATTTCGTAAAGCACAACTGGAGAATAAACGATCGTCTGTTAAACATACAACTGGTATGTCTGTTTTCTCGATTTGCGGACTAGTTGCGGAGCTGGAGCGCGAGAGCAAATTCGAGATCATCAGTCGTACGGGTATTGTCCCGAAAGGCCATTTCATGCATCCAGAAAGTAATGCAAATGTTCCTACTGATTTTGAGCCTTTGGCCCCGGATGCTATAGAGAAGTTTGAACTAGGGGATGGTGAAGAGATATATATTTCTTGGTACGATGTTGCTCATCAGTCATATGTTTTGACAGGCTATCTTATTATTGCATCGATGCTTTGTCGCGTGCCTAAAAGACATTCGATGGTTCAAGAATTGGTCAGGAAGAACTTGGAATTAATGGTGTTTTTGAGATCAAAGAGAAATGTCACCAATTATAATCCATTATTAGTCCAATTATCAATGTATTACACGGGGTTGAACAGTGTTCGAGTTGAGGAGAGACAGCTGGTTTCTAGATTTTTTGAGCAGCTTGCCAAAATGAATAGTGCAGCGGCAGAAGTAACAATGGAAGAACTGCGTAGAAGATGGAAAAGATACGATGAAAAACATAGATGGGAAGAGAGCAGTGGTTCTGATTATGAGTTTGGTGAGGATGAGGATAGGGATATAATAACATATTAGAACAAATATGGACTGATTAGTGACTTGATAATGATCAAACTACAGCGAAACGAGTTGTGCGAGTTTGTCAAAACATTGCTTCAAGCGAGTCGTGAAAGATGTGAATCGATGCAAGAATAAAGATGACTGAGTCTACTAGGACACCAACTCAACTGTGGAGCGTCCTTCAGAATACATCTAATGAAATATGCTGTTGATTGCCAGTGACTGCTTTGTTGGTTTATATAGAGTGGTAAGAGGCTAATGAAAATTCGATTTTATTGATTTATAACAACAAACAGCCATCGAATGGTCAGAGTTATACTTTGCTCTTAATCTAATCGTCGCGTCGATCGTCGCGCGGCACCATGTATTTTTATTTTTTTTTTTTTATTTTTTTTTTTTTTTTGCCTATGAATAAATCTTAAAAATTACCAAAATATACGAACTCAATTATGCTCACCACCCAGGCTGACGCATAAACTTCACAGTTTTCATTTTCACAACACTTCAGTACTATGTCGCTACGAAAAAGAAGCTATGCTGGCTCAGAGGAGCCAGAAGATGTGAAAAAATCCCGTCTTTCAGCCACAACTCTTAACTCCGAACAGAAAAGATTCCCAGGCATGTTACTCGAGCTACCTCTAGAACTCCTTCAAATCGTTTTCCAACATGGAAATTTGTCCCGGAAGGATGTTTTGAGCCTGTCTCTTGTTTCTTCAGCTCACAGAGCTCGCGTCCACTCATTGATCTATCGGAACGCCAAAATGACATGGGGAGACTTCACCAAGTTTGCCGAGAGCTTCAAGTACAAGCATCTCGTTCGTTCGGTTCGTGTTTACAGCAACTTAGCAGACACAAAGGCCACAAACTACGGCGAGTGGAACATCTCTTTGAAAGAACTACTCGAGACATGTCCTCAGCTGAATGAACTCACTATAGAATTGATGTCTTCTTCCAGATGTTTGAAGTATCAAGATAAGTTTGACGTTGATTTATCTGCGAAGATTGAAAGTTTAAAACTCATCAGTCACGCCGAAGAAGCTAACGACGAATCCCTTTTCGAACTGACTCAACTGCAAAGATTCCATAACGTCCGAAACCTCACACTTAACGGATTTTTGTTGTCAAAAGATCAATATTTCTATCCGAAATTCAAATCTGATATGTCAGACTTAAACATCCGCAGTAAAGATGGAAAACTTGTTGATTTAGAACAGTTGAATCTCATTAACTGCAAATGGATCCATCCATTCAACTTGAATGACGTTTTTTCTCCAGTATACCCATCACCTAATCCCTTGGTCAACAGTCACGGGAGCGAATTTGCATCGCCATCATCGCTATCATTGCTCTACGGGGGTGAATCATCATCTTTTGTCGTTAGTGAACGTTTCAAATCTTTCATCGATAACGAAAACGACGAACACTTTCTTTTCCAAACTCGCTTCTACAACAATTTGAAAAGCCTCTCGTTGGTTATCCTGAACAAAAACTACGAAGAAAACCGGTTTAATTATTATTACCCATGGCTGAACTGGATCAATCTACGCAGAAAATTCCAAGTTCAAGCTGAAAATTCTACAGAAATCGAAAATCGCTCAATTTTAACCAATCTCGAATCATTGACCCTCGTGGGATGGCGCATATCCAACGTTCAGGAGTTGGATAAGGTTTTCCAAGTTGATCCAGATCTTCAATATCGTATGAAACGTTTCAAGTTTTATGTCATGCGTTCTGGCCACTATTCGTCAGAAGTGGATGAACGTGACCGCAAGGAACTGCTAAAGATAAAATGCAAACTTGATTCAATTTTTAATGCTCAAGGGAGAAACGTGAGCCCTGAAGGTTGTAAAATTGAAGTTGGCTATGTTGAAGACTGTTTTGCGGATGGCATGTTCGCAGAATGTTACACAAAGATATAATGAAAATTTTCCAGCTTACGGCCCTGCTCCTTGTCTTTGCTTCGCTTCATCTAATGATTTTTACGGATTATATAACGAGATTACGTCAGAAACTTTTAAAACTGATCATGATAAATTTGTAAAAATCAATCCGTCTGACCGACTAAAAAGATCAGGTGCTGAAAGAAATAGTCGGTGCCGGGTCGCTCGCGGTATCGAAAACGGTTATCAAGGGGTGCGAGTATTAAATGAAATACACCCCCCGTTGGCCAGTTTGGCAGCAGTCTCGCGCGCGAACAAAGAGAAAGTAGCTCGTTCAGTATGGGGTAGCTAACCAGCACACCCCCTAAGTTTCACGCGGGTGTCCGGAGAAAGAATGCGGTACCCCCACTTAAGTCCCACTACCGGAAATGAGGGTCACGATCAGTATGCGAGCCCGGTTCCTAAAAGGCGAAAAGGTGTGATGACGGCTGATTTCGCGTCCGGATCATTAAAGCACAAACTCTGATTGGTCAAAATCCAGGGTGCAGTTCAAACGTCAGCCTTGCATGCGGGGGCGAAAGAATGACCTGGGGGTGTGCCCCGTAAGGACTCCCAGCGCATAGATCCACCTGACCGGGGACTACTGTTGGTTAAGCGGTGCAGTAGTGACCGGTTTCGATATGTTTCCCCAGGCGCATGTTAGTGGCCGAACGGCTCTAACAAACTTGTAGCTTGATTTTCCCCAGACAGTGTAACCCTGCGAGTTTCCGGTCCTTGTTGTTGTAGGCTCTGATAGTTTCCTAATAATTTGTGTTTATTACAACTTTGTTGGGTCAATTTCCCCACAGCATGTTGATGGTTGGGTAGCATACTCCTCACAATATTTATGGGTCGCGCGAGCGTCGATAGATCTGGAGGCGACTAGCGACGTGCGACGTGCGACTAACGACTAGGAGAAAACGGCAGGCCGGGCGACGGCGGGACGTAGTTTCGCGGGCGATCCTGGCGCGGAGCATAAGAAGAAAAAAATAATTCTCGGGTCGCCCCGCGAATTTGTACGCGCTACTGAATAGAACGACACGAAAACTCTTCCTGGATCGCTACCACGCAACGGAAACTTGTGTGCCGCACTCCTCCGTGGAGAGCGGAAACTCCGACCGGAATCGACTTAACAAAAGAAGCTGAGCAGATATATAACAAAGGAAGTTTGCCCACAAGAATTGTGCCTTGTTTGTAACAAGTATACAACGTTCTTTATCATTCAATTAGATTCGGATCTTTTGGCATAATTTAATAAACTACCATGTCCGCACTTCTCAAGCAAAGAGTCAGATACGCTCCTTATCTTAAGAAGCTTAGAACTGCTGAAGAGTGTATCCCACTCTTCTCTCACGGTCAATACTTGGGTTGGTCCGGTTTCACTGGTGTGGGTGCACCAAAAGTTGTTCCACAAGCATTGGTTGACCATGTTGAGAAGAATGACTTACAAGGAAAACTCGCTTTCAACTTATTTGTTGGTGCTTCTGCCGGTCCAGAGGAATCTCAATGGGCCTCTAACGATATGATTATCAAGAGAGCTCCTCATCAAGTTGGTAAGCCAATCGCAAAGGCTATTAACGAAAACAGAATGCAATTCTTCGATAAGCACTTGTCGATGTTCCCACAAGATTTGACCTACGGTTACTACACTAGAGACAAGGAGAATGATCTTTTGGATTACACTATTATTGAGGCTACTGCAATCACTGAGGATGGTTCGATTGTTCCTGGTCCAGCTGTTGGTGGTTCCCCAGAAATGATTAGTGTTTCTGACAAAGTTATCATCGAAGTTAACACTGCCACACCTTCTTTCGAAGGATTGCACGACATTGATATGCCTGTCAACCCACCATTTAGACAACCTTACCCATACACTTCTGTTGATCAAAGAAATGGTTTGCAAGCTATTCCAGTTGATCCATCTAAGGTTGTTGCCATTGTTGAGTCCACTACCCCAGATCGTGTTCCAGATCCAACTCCATCTGATGAAATGTCTAAAAGAATTGCATCTCATTTGATCGAATTCTTCGAACAAGAAGTTAAGGCCGGTAGAATGCCAGAGAACTTGCATCCATTACAATCTGGTATTGGTAACGTTGCCAATGCTATCATTGATGGTTTGGCCGAGTCTTCTTTCAAGAATTTGACTGTCTGGACTGAAGTCTTGCAAGATTCATTCTTGCCATTCTTTGAAACTGGTGCTATGGATTTCGCAACAGCCACATCCATCAGACTTTCTCAATCTGGTTTTGATAAATTGTTCAACAACTGGGATCTCTACTCTAAAAAGTTATGTTTGAGATCTCAGGTTGTTTCTAACTCTCCAGAACTTATCAGAAGATTGGGTGTCATTGCCATGAACACTCCTGTTGAGGTTGACATTTACGCTCATGCCAACTCTACCAACGTTAATGGTTCTAGAATGTTGAACGGTTTGGGTGGTTCTGCCGATTTCTTGAGAAATGCTAAATTGTCCATTATGCACACTCCAGCTGCTAGACCAAGTAAAACCGATCCAACCGGTATTTCTTGTATTGTTCCATTTGCTTCTCACGTTGATCAAACTGAGCACGATTTGGACGTCATTGTTACTGATTACGGTCTTGCTGATTTGAGAGGATGCTCTCCAAAAGAACGTGTTCAACAAATCATTCAAAAGTGTGCTCACCCAGATTACAGAGATCAGTTGCAAGATTACTACGATCGTGCTGTGTTCTACTGTAACAAGAAGAAGACTTTACACGAACCACACATTTTGCGTGATGCTTTCAAGATGCACATCAACTTGGAAACTAATGGTACTATGAAACTTGACTCTTGGGATGTCAAGTTTTAAGGATGTAGTGGTATTTAGCGCATATAAATTAGACGACAGAGCGACGAATGACTAGTTTCACAAGTTGTTCGCTCGTTGTTCAACATATCATGAGCGGAAAGCTACTTAATATACCGTAGTCGATCGACGCGTCCAACTTTTTTTTTTTTGGGTTTTCGGCTCGAGGGAAGCCACGAACTGGTTTTTCCCCGCTGTTCGCGAAAGTGAGAACGTCGAGTGGAAATACACCGGGTGATTCACCGGGTGATTCACCGTGGGTTCCCCGACTTTGTACGGGGCCTGCCGATTGGACCAGCCTGAAAAATTTTGTTTTTCGGCGTTTTGCAATGGGAAATATCAACAAGTGTTGAATTGAACAACCTCAAATTGTTCTTCAACTTAAGTGAAATCTAACCTTTAGTAACAAATAAATTACAATTAAAAACATGGGTGTTGAAGAATTGAAGGAATTGGTTGAAAAGCTTGAAAGCAGAATCAAGACTCTTGAGTCTAAGGCTGGTTTGGCTCCAACTCTGCCACCAGCTTTGAGAATGGTTTTGATCGGACCACCTGGTGCTGGTAAGGGTACCCAAGCTCCAAACCTTAAGGCCAAGTACTGTGCTTGTCACTTGGCTACCGGTGATATGTTGAGATCTCAAGTTCAACAAAAGACTCCACTTGGTATTGAAGCTAAGAAGATTATGGACCAAGGTGGACTTGTCTCTGATGAGATCATGGTCAACATGATCAAGGATGAGTTGGCCAACAACGAGGAGTGTAAGAACGGTTTCATTTTGGACGGTTTCCCAAGAACTATTCCACAAGCTGAGAAGTTGGACCAAATGTTGACTACCAACAACACTCCATTGCAAAAGGCTGTTGAACTCAAGATCGATGACGAACTCCTTGTTGCTAGAATCACCGGTAGATTGGTCCACCCAGCTTCTGGTAGATCTTACCACAAGTTGTTCAACCCACCAAAGGAGGCCATGAAGGATGACGTTACTGGCGAGCCATTGATCCAAAGATCTGACGATAACGTTGAAGCTCTTAAGAAGAGACTTGTTACCTACCACCAACAAACCGAGCCAATTGTTGAGTACTACAAGAAGACTGGTATCTGGTCTGGTGTCGATGCTTCCCAACCACCAAAGACTGTTTGGTCCGACATCCTCAAGTGTCTTGGTCAATAAGCAATGACGAGCGAAGCGAATCGTTCCTAAGTCGTGAACTAGTCTTGCGATATTGACACCTGCTACTAGGATATGTGGTAAATACTCGTATCTAACTGAAGCTAAGTTTGTAGATAGCTGCGACAAATTAAAACGTTGTGGTTTAGCAAGAAAAAATAAAATTTAAATGGAGAATTAAAAAAAATAAAAAAGATTAACAAGTCGCTTAATGTTGTTATCAATAAGAATATTTTACGACGACCATACGCCAATCGTCGATTGTCTTTTCGCTGACCGCTGACCGCTAATTGCCAATTGCCAATTGCCAATCATTACTTGCACATTTCTTGAACATGTCATTTATATTCAAATCTCCTTTGGACATTGAACTTCGGTTGGATGGCGAAGACAGTAGAGAAACTGTCGAATTGAAGAGTACAAAAGGACGGAAAGAAAAACTTCCTCTATACAAAGATGGGGAAACAGTCAAAGGCCAGGTTACAATCAGAACAAGAGATAATAAAAAAGTGGAACACACTGGAATAAGAGTCCAGTTACTCGGAACGATAGAAACCAACAACGATGGAGTTCAAGCTGACGATTTTCTTTCATTAGCACATGAGTTAGCAAGTCCTGGAGAGTTAAGACACCCTGAGACCTTTCAATTTGAATTCCGTAACGTTGAGAAACAATATGAAAGTTACAGGGGAATTAACGTTCGATTACGCTATTATCTGAAAGTGACAGTGAGTCGAAAGTCTGCTGATGTAATCAGAGAAAAAGAATTATGGGTTTATCAGTATAAAAGTGCTGCACAAACTGATCAAGCAATCGCCAGTGCTGGTGGAGAAGCTGCTCCTACCACTACAGTTAAGATGGATGTTGGAATCGAAGATTGTTTGCATATTGAGTTCGAGTACTCAAAAAATAGGTATTCACTCAAAGATGTGATTGTGGGTAGAATTTACTTCTTGCTCGTGCGGCTTAAGATCAAACACATGGAGTTGTCATTGATTAGAAGAGAAACCTGTGGTGCTGCGCCACATCAGTTAAGTGAGAGTGAGACTTTAGTGAAGTTTGAGATTATGGATGGAGCTCCAGTAAGGGGAGAGACTATTCCAATACGGTTATTCTTGGGTGGATTTGATCTGACCCCAACGTACAGGGATGTCAATAAAAAGTTTTCCACGCGTACGTTCCTCAGCTTAGTCTTGATAGATGAGGATGCCAGAAGATACTTCAAGCAGAGCGAGATTATTCTGTATAGAGATGAGTGAGTCCGTATCACGCAAACGACGTTTTATAATTTAAGGCTGTGCAAAAGGTAAAAAAATTTGGATCTTTAAAAAATTAAAATCTACGATCAATAACTGATTTGCCCTCCAAAACTTTCCTGTTTATACACCTTATTTATTCTATGTTTCTCTGAAATGACGCAAGATCTCATCATAAGTGAACGACTCATCTGCACGTACAACTCAAACAAAGAAAATAATCTTCCATATTACTCTGATAAAGTTATTTTGCCACAGACAATTCTAGAGTCTCTTGTGAATCAACAGCGTTCCTTGTCACTTACTAACCTCCCACATCCATTGCTATTCAAATTAACACATAATGAGACTTTCTGTTATGTGGGAGTGAAGGAATTCAGTTCCAATGAGAGTGAAATCGAAGTTCCAGGTGTTATAATGGAGAAACTTGATTTGGAGCCAGACCCCACAGAGCTTTTACTGGAATTGGTATGTAACATTCCAAAGGGAGAACATATTGTTTTGAAACCACTAGAGATTTATCCTGAAGTTGAAGATTGGAAGTGGTTTTTGGAGGCCAAACTGACTAGTATCTATACTACTCTTACCGAAGGTGAAACACTGTATATAAAGGACAATCATGCCAAAAAGACATACAGACTTGAGATTACCAGCACTGCTCCATCATCTACCATATGTATTATAGACACTGATATAAGTCTTGATGTCGCTCCGTTAGACGATAAAATGGCCAAGGAGCTGTTAGCCAAGAAAGAAAGGTTAAATGATTTCAAGTTGTTAGAGATTGACAATCCACAAACAGATTTAGAATCAGGACAAAAATTGAAATTGGAACTGCAAGTTAATGAGAGTGTAATAATTGAGTCTAATTCTGATTTCGTTGTATCAAACAGTCGTTTCATCAGCATAGACTCATTTATTTGGCATACTTTGAACTCGGGGGTTAAAGAGGTGTATATAGATCAAACTGATCCCAATTACTCCCAAAATCTGTATATCATCCCTCTGGCTGAAGAAGGTTCAAAGGTTGAGATGCATGTTTCCTCCAAGCACGAGCCCCGTCAAGACATGCAACAACTAGAAATAGACTCTTCTATCTGCAGCAACTGTGGAGCAAAGGTCATGCCAGCCTCTAAAGTGATGCACGAGAATTTTTGTTTCAGAAACAACATCAAATGTGCCAAAGGTTGTAACAAAATATTTCTACGCCTGATTCCAGAAACGCATTGGCATTGTTGCTCAACTTATGGTGATGATACTTTCACATTTGAGTCTCATCAACGGTTTTTCCACACGAATGTTCCAGAATCTTGTACAATGTGTTCACAGCATGTCTCATCAAGATTAATAGATCATGCATTACATTCTGCCACCGAATGTTCTGCGTCGCTTCATGAGTGTAGATTTTGTCATTTGAACCTACCGAAAGGTGAAGCTACACACGAATCAACAATCCTCGGATTATCTCAGCACGAATTTGAGTGTGGATCGAAAACGAGTCAATGCCCTAAATGCTCAAAAATTCTGAGATTAAGAGACTTTGAAACACATTTTAAGTTGCATGAACTAGACAGAATTAGCCAACCAAAGCCTGTCGTATGTTCTAATGTCAATTGCATCAGAACTGTAAGTCTAGGGAAGAACGATTTGGGACTCTGTGATATCTGCTATGGTCCTTTGTATTCCAATGTTCACGATCCAACGGGAAAGGTTTCACGATCTAGAGTGGAGAGAAGATATATTTTACAATTGAATTCAGGTTGTGGTAACGTTTGGTGCAAAAATAAACAATGCAAATCCAGTGGGCTCATCAAATTCGACTCAATTGGAAAGGTTGTGGCGCATGTTAAGAAGGAACTCATGCCTCAATTCCCATCAAAATTCTGGTTCTGTGTCGATCTTGCAACTCTGAAGAAGAAAATGATGGCTGATCTTCTCTGCGATCAGATGGATTACGAATATTCGTGGATTTGTAAAGCACTGGAAGAGGTCAATGGTTCAGACGAACTAAGTATCTTAAATGCTGCAAAAAGTTGGCTGACAGATAATGCGGTTAAAGATAATGAAACGGCTTTTTGATGAGGTACGATGCAACTCACTTTATAGAATGCTTTTTACTTCTCATCTTCGACATCCGCTACACTATGTATTACACATATTCGATAACTATTCAATAATTGATTCGCAAAAACTAAGTAAAAAGTGATGTGAAAAAGATTTTGGATTAAATGAATGTAGCCTGTCTATTTGAACAATTTGGCGATGGAAACGGCACCTTCTTCATTCTTGTTCATCACCTTGGCAACTGCCAGCTCGAAATCTTCTTGTGTAACGTGAATTCTTCTCTCCCTCAGGGCGTACATACCTGCTTCTGTACAAACACCTTTAATTTCAGCACCAGAGCAACCTCCCATCTTTTCAGCGATTTTCATGAGATCAATTCCTCTCGTCAAATTCATAGAACGTGAATGAATTTTCAAGATGTCAGTTCTGGCATTCAATGTTGGAGGTGGGAATTCTATCTTTCTATCTATTCTACCAGGTCTTAAAAGGGCTGGATCCAATATGTCCAATCTGTTTGTCGCCATAATGATTTTGATGTCCTTTGATGATTCGAATCCATCCAATTGATTGAGCAATTCCAACATCGTTCTTTGCACTTCTGAATCACCACCACCAGATGAACTTTCCACTCTGGATGATCCGATCGAATCGATTTCGTCCATGAAAATAATGGATGGTGCATGTTCCCTGGCCATGACGAAAAGTTCTCTCACCATTCTGGAACCTTCACCGATATATTTTTGAACAAGTTCAGATCCTGAAACTCTGATAAACTTACAGTCAGTATGATGTGCCACAGCTCTTGCCAGCAGAGTCTTACCGGTACCAGGTGGTCCATATAGAATGACACCCTTTGGTTGGGCAATACCCAAACTCTCAAATAGTTCGGGATGCTTGACAGGCAACTCAATGACCTCTTTGATCTCTTTAATCTGTTTATCCAATCCACCCACCATATCATAAGTAGAATCAGGAACTTTCTCCACCATCATGAGCGACACGAGTGGATCCACCTTATTTGGGAGAATTTGATGTAATTCATATGTATCACTTCTGAGACAAACTCTCAAACTCGTTGTAATTTTCTTGATATCAATATCATTTGCCACATTCACCACATATTTACCTTCAGGATGAACTTTGACAAGTACTTTCTTTTTACCCATAACTTTCACAACTTCTCCAACGTATGAACCAGGTTCTTGTAGAAGTTTTAGTTCATCTTTGAGAGCTCTCACTTTTGAATTGAGAGCGTTTCGCTGTGCTTCGAGTCTTCTGAGATTCTGTGTTTTTGCTGTGACTTGGATTTCGAAATCCTGTATTTTTTGTTCGAAGAAAGGCTTAATGCCCGCTTCATGAGATAATGCGGTAGTAGCCATAATGATTAATGAAAGACGTTCTTCAATCGTCTGTGTTAATGATGAACAAGTTCAAACTAACTTAGTCAGTGATACCGAACATCAACATGATGTTTTTCTGGTGGCAAATCGCGAACAAAAAAAAGAACAAACCCAAACTGGTGCAGAGATGTCAAACTGAGAAGAAAATAATAGAGTAACAGAGTGTACACCAAACCAGATCATTCATCAAGACCAAGGTGATTTAAAACTAATCCTGGTCCTACAATGAAATCAGCTTGGTTTAAACTTGCATTGGTGTTGATCTTGGCAAATTTGGGAAGTGCCTTCCAAACTTTTTGCAAGTGTGATTGCGAAATAGATTACAAAATTGTGGACTTAGAAACCATTGAACAGGCAGAAGAGACAACACCAAACGCTCATGGGTGTCAATTGTGCACAGTCCAATTTTGTTTAGACCAACACATTACTTTATGTGACGAGAGCGATGAGACACGGAACAACATGCGTTCGTACTGCTTCCGTAAGTGACACGTTCATCCAATGTTAAAGAGATAAAGTTACTAACACCATATGTAGAGAGGGAATCATATAAGGACTCCGTGATAGTATATGGATTTTCACTTCTTGCTGTGGGATTGTTAGGGTATATTGGTATTCGTCGGTTTGTTTGACTAAGGGGCATGCATCACTGCCATAGAGACGCACAAAATTAATATGGTCGATCGGCGCGTCGATTGCTGCTTGCCGCGTGTAAATATTGAATCATCATTTAATTACACTGTTTTTTGTAAAAATATTTTCGCGCTCCCTGGTCGATCACCCCTCTCTGACGGGCGAATTTTAACACACACGAGCACGAAAATACGCGGAATACGCCCCAGTGGGCGGTCTCAGCCCGGGTAACAGTGCGAATTTTTCAGTGTTGAACAAAAAAAAAAAAAAAAAATCGGAAAATTAGTAGGAAAAAAAAAGGATTTTAAGGTTTCGTCAAAAGGACAAAGCAGCTGAACAATCGAAGCAGCAAGCTACAAAAAGTGTGTACGTGTCTATAGATATCGGTGCATATCATAGACAGCTACATACAGCGGGAGCATTTGAGACCGCATAGTTCGCGCAACAGCGGAAACGCAGTCGCAAGCACGTCTCCATAGGCACCGTCAAACAGATCTGTTGATCGAGTGCAATCGCAATAATAATGTCTAATAACGAGACAAACGCCGCCACCGGCGCTCCTTCAGGAACCCCAGCCACATCTGGTGCTACCAGCAACGCGGGTACTCCTCATCACCATTATAACTCAAACAACAACTATCACAAAAATAGTCGCAGAAATAATGGCAACAATTATAACTCTTACAACCAGTCCCAACCTCAACCTCAATATTATCAGCAACAAGGTTGGTCTGGATACATGGCTCAGCCTTATCCTGCTGCTCCACCAGGATATGCCTACAGCTACTATACTCCAGCTCCACAGGCTGTTCCTGGCGGCGCCTACTACGCGGCTGGTCCAACTCCTCCTGGCGCAATTGCTATATCACCAACCCTGCCAACTGCGACTCACACTCCAGTCAATAAGCACATAAACTTCAGCATTAAGAACAAAAATGGCGAACCTGTGGTGTTCCAAAAGGGTCATTCAAAGACTTCTTCCCACTCTTCTTCTGCCTCAACGACTCCTCTTCTTCCTAAAGTCAACCCCTCGCTGCCACCGGTGCCGCCTGTTGCTGCATCGCTTCCGTCGATACCACCTTCACCAGGAATTCCTGTGGTTTTGCCACAATCGCCGTTGAGATCTGCCGCAAACGTTGTTCCTGCAACTCCTGCCGCCCCAAAACCAGAAGTTAAGAAGGCTAACGAAGATTTCAAAGCCAAGTTTTTGGCTCAGCTGAAGAAAAAGAATATTGCTGTCGAAGACAAGGCTAAAGAATCTCCAAAGGAAACTCCAAAGGAAACTCCAAAGGAAGAACCAAAGGAAGAACCAAAGGAGGCTCCAAAGGAAGCTCCAAAAGAGCAACCAAAGGAAACTCCAAAAGAGCAACCAAAGGAAGCTCCAAAGGAGGAACCAAAAGAATCCTTCAAAGAGGCTATCAAGGAGGCCGTCAAGAAAGATGTGAAGCCTGCTGAGCAGCCAAAGGAGGAACCAAAGGAGGAACCAAAGGAACCAAAGGCAGAAGCAAAGGAAGAGTCAAAGGAAGAAACCCAGGTTGCTGAGCCTGTTTCTGAGACCCCAGCTCTTGATTCTGCTCCTGTTGGTTCTACTCCTGTTGAAACTTCAGCCACCACCGAAAGTGCGGAAATTTCTATCGAAAAGACCGTTTCTGAAGTTACATCAGAAGTTCAAACTCCAGAGCCAACTGCTGCTAGTGAGGAAACTCCAAAGACTCAAGATTCTGAATCTGAAGTTGCTACTGTCGAAGATGCTGAGTCGGAAGATGCTAAGAAGAACGAAACTTCTATCAACATGACTCAATTCTTTAGCAAGCTCTCTGAAGCCAAGCCAATCGAGGATATCTACGCTTTCGAATACAAGGAAGGTTCTGAGATTCCAGATCCAAGACTCAAGGATACTAAGAGAAAGAGATACAGTCCACCATTTTTGTTACAATTCCAACCAATCTGTGAATTCACAGTTGACGAGGAATGGGATGCTAAATACAAATCGTTGATTGATATCATCGGTGCGCCTAAAAAAGATCACAGAGATCGTGGATTTGGTAGATCTGGAAGTCAATTCGGTAGAGGTCCTTCCTCTGGTGGATTGCCAAGAAACTCTACTCTTAGAGGTGAGTACAGTTCAAGAAACGGCTCTAAAGGTGGATCCAAAAAGAAGCTTGGTCCAGGTTCTCGCGATAAGAGTCAAAGACAAGGTTCCAAGAAGCCAAGAGGTGATAGAGGAAAGTACGATGATGAGAAAGAACACTCTAAAGAAGAAGACAAACCTGCTACTCCACCTATTGAAATCAAGCCACTTGAAAAGAGTGCTACCAGATGGGTCCCAAGATCGCAAAGACAAAAAGAAAAGGAAGTCAAGTATGCTCCAGACGGAGTCACCGTCATTCTTGATGATGATGATGTCAATTCCAAGATTAAATCTCATTTGAACAAGTTGACATTGGAGAAGTTTGATTCAATCACTGCAGACATGATTCAAATTGCTAACCAAGCTAAATGGGAGGAGGATTGTAAGACTTTGAAACAAGTCATTGAGCTCACATTTGCTAAGGCTACCGACGAACCACATTGGTCGTCTATGTATGCCAGATGGTGTTTGCAACTTTGTACAGAGATCAGTGAAGACATTGAAGATTCTGCTCACCCAAGACCAGAACAAATGCTCAAGCGTGTTTATTCCTCTGGATTGGTGCGGAAATTGCTTCTTTCTAGATGTCAAGCCGAATACGAAAAGGGTTGGTCTGACAAACTTCCAACCAATGAAGATGGTTCTCCATTAGAACCAGAGATGATGTCTGATGAATATTATAAGCTTGCTGCTGCCAAGAGAAGAGGTCTTGGTTTGGTTAGATTTATTGGTGAGCTTTACTATCTTAACTTGTTATCTGAGAAGATTATTATCAAATGTTTGCTTGATCAATTGGCTGATACTGAGACTCCAAGTGAAGATACTCTTGAGACGCTCACTCAACTTTTGACTACTACTGGTGCTAAACTCGATTCTAGTATGAAGGGTCCATTAGACTTTGCCTTTGAAAAGATCAACTATATCATTAACAACTGCAAGTTGTCGTCAAGAATTAAGTTCAAACTTTTGGATTTGATTGATTTGAGAAACAACAGATGGGCTGATGCTAAGTCCAACGCTGGTCCAAAGACCATTGCCGAGATTCACCAAGAAGCTGAGGCTAAGAGACTCGCTGAAGAAAGAGATCACATGAGAAGACGTAATAAGCTCGATACGAGATCGAACTCGTCTAGATCTAATTCTTCAAGATCTAACTCAAAATGGGGTAACAGTAACCAAATTTCATCTAATGACATATCAAAGGTCGGAATTGTCAGAAACTCATCCGAAAGATCGTTGGGTCCATTCAACAATAAGAAATCTAAGATGTCTTCTTCAAAGTTGAGTCAACAACAATTCACCACTGTTCCAAGTGCTGGATCCGGTGCTTCTACCTCTGCTTCATCCCAGCCAAAATCGCCAAGCTCTGCTGCTGATGAGCCAAGAGAAGCATCTAAGAATATTTTCGCTGCTCTTGGTGATCACGATGAAGAAGATAGTGATGATAATGTTGAGGAAGAGGAAGAAGAGGAAGAAGAACAAGAAGAAATTGAAGGAGAACAAGAAGGAGAACGTGAAGAAGAACAAGAAGAACAAGAAGAACAAGAACAAGAAGAACAAGAAGAACAGGATCAAGCTGATGAACAAAGCCCAGAAGCTGAGGCAGATGATGTCACTGCTTAGTTAGCTCAAGTTTCCTGCAAAAACTCTTCAAGTTTACTGTTTTTTTTTCTAATTTTTAATAGCATTATCTCATTTATTGTTATAGAAGGATTCCATCGTCATCTCATCCATCGTCATCAAATTTGTGTGTATTACTCCTTGGTTTCTTTTTCTCTCTAGTTCATCACCGGAGAAGTCACCTTCCTTTTGTTCATGGTACTTGTATCAAGACCTGACTGATTGTATTATTTAAGCAAACCGATGAATTCTTTCATTCCTTTTTATATGTCTGCTGCTTTGTGTTGATATTACTATTTTCTCATTTTCTTTCTACACATAGTTGTTTTCTATACTCCTGCTTTCAATGCCTAGTTTACAGTATACTTTATTATAAATTAACTGATAAAATCATTCATTTCAAAACATCAAATGCATTTCTCCTTATATAGACTTGTTGTGGTTTTATAACTGGTTGCCTTCAACCATCAACTGAACCAATTCATCAGCTGGATCAAGCCCGAACTTGGCTGTGTCGATGTTGAAAAGTACTTTTTTAATCGGAATGTTGATTGCGTCTGACCCGAATACAGCACGAAGTTTTTCAACAACTTGTTTGCGCTCACTTGAATCCTCACCAAACGATGTCAATTCCATCACATTGTATAACTCAGTCAAGTTTGAAACGTTACTGAGTGGGATTTCATCGTTGAAACAGTTCAAAAGATCCAAACTCTTTAAGAGAGTGTAATTAGATGATGTAGCCAAAACAGTCAATCTATGACCTTCAGGTGGGGCTTTCTTTAATCTAGACATCAATGCTCTCAGAACAACTGAAGAAAATCTAGGTCCAATTGGGACAAAATCAATAAGGGCTTCAATGTCATCAACAATCAAAATGTTCAATGGTGATTTATAAGCATCTCGGAAAGTGTTATCAATAAATTGAACTTTGGCAGATTCGGACATACCAATCATTTCATCGGCAGTGATGATTCTGATAAATGGGAACTTGGACCTAAGTCCCAAATATGAGGCAAGAGCAGTTTTTCCTGAACCCGGTGGTCCATACATCAATAAAGAAGAGAAATTGAATTTCTCAGAACTTTGCGTTTGAATTAATGCTCTTTCAACACGGTGGATGATGTTATCAATCTTTGGAGAATATTTCAAAATACCACCTTTGACACATTCATGGAGATCTTCTTCGTGAACACCAAAGGCTGGCTTAACTTCCTCCAGAGCACTAAGGAAACAATTCATGTCTAAAACGGTTTCTGATAAATCACCGGTAATCTCACCAACTGTTCCCACTTTGATGTGTTGATTCAAGGCAAACGAAGAAGCCGATTTAATCAAACCTTCAATCTCAGCACCAGAAAAGTTCTTGGTCAACTCGGCTAACCGTTTCAAGTCAACATCTTTGCCCAGAGAACCATTTTCTTTCATTTTCTTAGTTTTAATTTCTAAGATTTGTTGTCTACCTGCTTCATCTGGTAAATGAATTTCGACTTGAACTTCAAATCTACCAGGTCTAAGCAAAGCACCATCAATCAAATCCTTTCTGTTGGTCATACCGATCACTAAGATGTTGTTCAATTGGTCAACACCATCCATCTTAGCAAGCAACTGGTTGACAACGTTATCAGCAACACCAGTACCGTCACCTCTTGAACCTCTTTGTTTGAAAACAGAGTCCAGTTCATCAAAGATAATAATGTGTAAGGAAGAAGCGTCACCTTTTTGCTTATATTCAGTCTCCGCATCTTTGAAAAGATTACGAATGTTTTCTTCTGACGAACCAACATACTTCGATAAGATTTCGGGACCATTCACAATCTTTGGTTCTTTGGCATTCAACATCTTACCAATTTGTCTGGCTATAAGGGTCTTACCGGTACCTGGTGGACCATAGAGCAACATACCTTTAACGTGTTGGATTCCTAACTTTTCAATCAAACCAGGTGGGAAAATTCTGGAAGCAAATGCTCTTCTGAAGATAGAAGTAAACTCTTTATCCAGACCACCAATTCCCATGTCCTCGAATTTGAAGTCAGGTCTAATGATAGCGTCTGCATTTGGTCTGGTACTTGAAGCTTTCAGATTAACGAGTCCATCTGAACCTTTGAAGAAATTAACCCTTGTTTGTTTCACGACAATTCCTTTGTTCATAATATCTGCCAAAGTCGGGACATCGTGCAGATTAACCTCACCAAGATCTATCACTTGTGTAGACATCACTTTGAGCTCAAAATAACATCCTTTAAATTCGAACAATAGAACTTGAGTTGGTTGGAGAATTTGAGTATCAAACTTTTGAACAAACACCTCGGCCATTTCATCAGGATCGTATTGTACTCTTGTTGCTTTATTCTTATTCCAGAAGTTGATTTCAACGTTAATAGTTCCTAGATACGCGCCTTTCTTACCATTTGATGAAAATAAGTCAAATGGGGCAACAGAAATTGTTTGGTCAGTAGACCACGAACCCCAAAATCTCTGGTTACCACTCAATCCAATGGATCCAGGCATAGTCTTAGTGGTAGCGGTAGCTGTGAAAACAAATTTGTTGTCACAGATCACGTAGGTTCCATTTTCAAAATCTTGGGGACTCACAGCGACACAATTGGATATAGCGATATCATTGCTTGGCGAATTCTTCACAAGCAACGGTTTGGCACTCGGCCGTGAGTGTTTTCTAAATGGCAGCTTTTCCATGTTTTATAGAGTGCTGATTGAATTGACCTAATTAAGTAGCTGTTTTCACTCTACAAACTTGTCCTTTTGTGGATAAATTCGGTTTCGCCCCTCACTGATGGCTTGAAAAAAAAAAAAAACTGATGTAAGCAATGACGTAAGATGGTTTGTGTGTACAGCTACTTGTTCATCTATTTTCTCACCCTTGGTGGATGCTACTGGCAGGCTCGCTAGATGGCTCACACGACTCCGTTCGCTCATCGTGTCCATCGCTCACCTCTTATATCAAGAATTAATTAACCACTATACTGGTCATCTGTATACATAATACTTTTTTCTTTCCTTTATGTCCTTTTCTAATACAAGGTTTTCAGAAAGGCTTTTGATTATCTTTGACCAGCGCTGAAAACCTGGCTAAATTGAGAGGTGGCACCGCCACTCTGTTGGAAGTCTGTCATGATGGTCTCCAAAACAGTCATAGCACTGAGGATACCAATAAGAACACCAACAGCGAGACCGTTGGCGTAGCCAAATGACTCAAGAGCAGAAGCAATCACACCGGTAGCAAAAGCACCAGTGGTGGCAGCCAAAGGAATGATCTTGTTCAATTCTCTAGAAACTGCAGTGTCTCTGTGACCCAACAACGAAATGTCTTGTTCCTTGAATTGCTTAGCCAAATCCTTACCAGAGGAGCCCGAGATGGCGGACCAGTTTTTGGCGAACAACGTGGAGACCATAACAACGAAAAGAGAGAACGTCACAGGTCTAAGGAATGTGAGCAAAGTGCTTGAAGATTTTGGGGAAGCAGAAATTAAGTACAGCAATCCAGAGGTAAGGTTGTATGACTTGAAAGTGAAATCGTCAAGAGTCCATTGACCCAAGTATGAGACGTATGGAGTGGTGCTGAAGATTTTGGTGATGGCGAAACCAAAGATGTTCAAGTTGTACAAGACAGCGTAAGTGAAGATCAATGGCAAGGCACCGCAATAGAGCAACTTGATTGGGTAGACAGAGGCCATAGATCTAACTTTAGCAGACTTGATTGGAACTTCAACTCTGAAGTTTCCCAAATAAGCTCCCAAAGCGAGGGCAGCGAGAGCCAAATAGATTTGAGTCAAGTTGGATAAGTTCTCTCTGGTGAAAGCATCATAAATAGCCAGTCCAAAAGGCTTGTTTCTGATGTTTCTAACAAGTTGAACGAGTGCACCGTGAGACTCAGTACCTCTGGAAGTAGCAGTGGTGGTGATACCGATGAATGAGGTAGCAAAGCTGGTTGCCGTAGAGACAGCGATGAGACCCAGGATACCTGGTCCAAAGCCGTAACCTTTGTCGAGGATTTCGACAATGAGAGAGGAAACAAGTGAAAAGACGGTAATTTGGGCAACGATGGTAAGTTTGCTCCAAATTGATGGAGTGACTTCGGAAGCAAATGAGTCAACTGGATCAAAATAACCAGCCAAAACCAACAAAATCGAGTAAACCAAACTCAAAGCAACCGAGGTGATTTTTTGCCAAGATTGGAAAAGCTCTCTGTCAGTTCTAGATTCGAAATTAACCTTAATCACTCTGAGACCGGCCAGAATTTGCCACAAGAAGCCCGCTGTGACAACTGGGAGAACACCGAATTCCAAGGCTGTTCCGGCTTGAGAAGCAAATGGAACACGTAACCAGCCAAATGGATCAGCAACACCTTTTTGAGCCACTTCACCTAGTGGCAAACCGGCCAACAGATAAGCACCTGCCGACACAACGGTGTACACGACTTTTTCATCGAACTCCACTTTCTGGTACGGAAGTTCAACTTCCGGTAACAAGGAGACTAGTGGCTTGACCAGGTCTAATAAACGAACTGATTGAATGAACATTGTTAGTATGGAGAATTAACACATCAACAAATGTCGAGAAATTTTCATATCAAACGACATTTTCCTTTCTAATTACTCACTGCCACTCATTTTTTGTTAAAAGGTGTATCTAAAAGTCAAGTTTCAACGCCAGACCAACCTTCAAGATATACTTTTAGGCAAAAGTTGTCGATTTTTCTTTATCAAATTCAATGTCGTCGATGGTGCAACTCTTTTTTTTCAACAATCGCGAAGCTAAACGAGGGAAAAAAAAGAGTTCACCAGCCACAAACAAACCAATGCGTGATGAAGTAAGCAGGTTTCGGGCCGAGCAATGACACTGATACAAGATGCACGCCATCCCGCTTGCATTGAGTACTCCCCAGCGCCAACCGAGATGTTGTGGAATTAGAATGCCAAAGTTGGTAATAGATTCTCTTGCTCAGCGGTTTGTCAGCTTCGTGTGGCTTGTTGTCTGCTCGATGTTCGCTCAACAGAGAAACACCGCCACTCGCGTTTTCCGGGCAGTGCGACAAAAATTTATGCATACAGAATCACTCAATTCAAATCACTGATGACTGTTCTATCGTCTTGGACCCTAACTAACTCACAAACATCCATGGGAGGGAAAGTCACCGCCGACACAAACACAGAAGAGGTGTTGGTTACCTCGGGTCCAGTGGACGTCGACTCGCAAATCAACTACGACGATGCTATTCAATACTGGAGTTCCGTTGAACCAACAGTGGATGGAGTTCTAGGAGGTTTTGGAGAGAAAACCAGTGTTCCAAAAGCCGATGTTGTTGGTTCTGCAACTTTTGTGAGAAAGCTCAAGACCAGATTTTCCAATGAGGAAGGTAAAATCAAGTATGGACTTGATTTTGGAGCAGGAATTGGCAGAGTTACTAGAGATTTCCTGCACAAAGTTTGTGATAAAGTTGATCTTTTAGAGCCAGTAGAGCCATTCGTGAAACAAATGAGAGTGGAACTTGCTCCTTTGGCAGAGAAAGGAAAGATTGGAGAAATTTATGACATTCCGATGCAAGACTGGGTTCCATCTGAGCCTGGAAAATATTATCTTCTATGGTGTCAATGGTGTTGCGGACATCTACCAGATGATGCATTCTTGGTTTGGTTAGACCGTTGCAAAGATGCATTACAAAAAGATGGTTTGCTCGTGGTGAAAGAGAACAACACAAACTCTGATGAAGACGTTTACGATCCCGAGGATTCTAGTAAGACGCGGTCAGATAAAAATTTCCGCAAGCTTTTCCAACAAGCTGGTTGGAAGCTAATAGCTACAGATTTACAGAAAGGAGTTCCTAAAGAACTGTACCCTATTAGAATGTATGCCTTGAAGCCTGTTGAGGCGTGATTTATTTTAACACTTATATAGCTATTTCAAAATGGAGCAAGTTAGTATGATTGAATGTGTAATTGATATAGAGCACTCTTGGTACACTTGAAGTCAGATAGGGGTGAAAGACTATAATTGGTTTTTTTATCATCAATAATAATCAGCTGAACTATGCATGTTGTTCAAATCATCATTCCAAGTGTTTCTGAGTTGCTTTTCAGAGTTACCTACCTAGCGTGATGCTACTATAGTTGATGTAGAAAAAGAAGAAGAAGAAGAAGAAGAAAAAGGTCGATGAAATATAAAAGCGTTGGAACATAGGAAAAAAATTTTTATACCGTTAGAAATTTTTCGAAACCCAATTTTTATGGCAGTGCAATTTGTTTCTCGGTTCAAGCTATTTTACGGGGGTTGAATTGTATAAATTCGACCATTCGTCAGTTCAGAATGGGGCAAATGGAACAGCTAGAACAAATGGGACAGATTGAGCAAGATATATCGACGACAGGGGTACGGCGGTTAGACATTTTCAGGTTTGATAACTCGCTATTCAAATCTCCAATGCCTAACAAACTCCTGTTCAATGAAGAGTCAGTCGAGTTGCTTACGAGTGGGGATACTGCGAAAGCAAGTTTGGACTGGTTTTCAAACGCACAGGTGCTGTTGAACACTGGAAAGACGTATAAAGTGGAAAAACCTCTAGGTTGGAGAGACTTTTGGAATGAGTCGTTAGTCCAGCTGGTGAATCTGTCAATGGAAGATCCTGAAGCGGCTACTATTCTTGTAAGTCCACGTTCTGGTGAAGTTTTTGGTGACATAATTGAACATATTTGTCAATGTCGGGGCTTACAGTTTGACAAGATCGAACTCAATAGGAGTTTGAGCACTGTTTTGACTGAATGGAGTCAACATAACGAGTCATTGACAGAGGTGACAGTTTATACTAGCGATTCTGAAGAGATTCAACTGGCGCAACAGACTCAATTTCCGCGCCCGGTAGAGTTATTCTGTGTGGAAACGCCGTATCAAATGTCATTTCTACAGCCTGAGATAGAGGTGAAGATAGTTCAAGAGATGGTGAGTAATTGCAACGCCATTGGAAGATGGCCTCCATTGGAACTCCGAAGAAGTATATTTTGGTCTTACTACATGCTGAGTGCAGAAAGTCGGCGCCGACTTTTGTCAAGCGTAGTGACAGACGAATTTATTCCACCTGAGCAGCGGTCCGGACTGGTTTTTGAGGCAGAGGGGGTGTTGATAGGTAAGAATCAGCTGTCGCATGCGCGTTTGCAGGAGTTGGGTGGTCTTGGAAAGCAAATTGTGTTAGGTACGGTGAGTCAGGGGTGTATACCGGGGCGGATTTACGCGGTGAAAGTAATGATTAACGACGAGAGCGCACAGACGTATTTCAAAGAACCGTATGTGGTTGTTGCTAGGGGCAGAGATGTCCTCATGAAGGAGGTTGAGGGGATAGAGAACTGGGAGATTACGAAGGAGTTGGTCAGTTTGGATGCTGTGATTGATTATAAGCAGGTGTTAAAGATACATGGGGTGTGACGATGAGCACCGATGAGCGAAGCAAGGAGTGAGGATTGTGGAGTGAGAATTGTCTGATATACACGAGTCGCGAGACTGTAGATATACTTAATTAAACGATCAAACGAGCGAACGAGCGGCACAATGAGGTGTTTGCGGGCCAAAAGTAGTGACGAGACAGAAGAGTGAGGTAAAGAATGCCTTGCTTTTTTAACTTCGCGTCGACGCGTCGAAAATATTTTCACACGCGTAAATCAAACATGCGATTTCTTCCAGATAAGATAATCAAAACACTTCCCCCAGCAATGTCACTTGGTAGTAGAATCGTCGACGAAGCATGGAAACGCGTAACTTCTCAAGGGCAGAGCCAAAAGATTCCAATCACGCACACGGTGGCCCTGATTGAAGAAATAGAACGGATTCATGGAAGACCTTTCATTTCATCAGACTACAAATCATTCTGGGTCGACACTATATTGGAGCACCCAGGTAGAATGCTGAGCAAATCTGAGTTTCTTGTTCTTTTCAAAATGCTGTTTGAGGTGGATTTGTATCATTTGTTACAAGAAACAGATCTAGCGAATCCATTCGATACCACCAAAACCACACAGAGTATGAGAAACGCAACTTCGAGTTTGGCGCTTTTGAGTAGAATGTCCATCGAAGAACAAAGATCCAAGTTATTTGAGCGTATAAGTGCTCTCAAAGGCACGCTACATGCCAGAACGCGCGGAATGGGTGGTGCTACAGCTTCAACACTTGAATCCGAGGTGAATAAACGTCTCATCGATAGCTATGAGAGATTAGTTGAGACGTACGAACAACAGGCAGTTTCCACGCAAGATCACAGCAGACTTTATGCAGCAGTGAAAAGACAAGATGAAGTTTTACAGAGATTCAAAAATAAACTTGACCGTACTAAAAGAACACAGAAGTGGAAAAAAATTGCATATAAACTTACATTGGTGGTTTCGTTCATGGTGATTACTTCGTACATTCTTGGTTTATTGGCGGACTTGCCGTCTTCACTGGACCCGAATTATGATGAGCTTGCACCGAGTGGGTACAGAAGGCTTCCAGCTAGTTATTTTGACTCGTTTAATCCGATTGATAGGGGGGTTTATTGTGTGCTGGAGTGGCTGGGGTACTGAGAGTTGGAAACAACGAGCACATCTGTGCAACTGGGTGATGGATCGTTCGTCTCCCGCCCGCTTTTTGGTCGACTAGCCCTCCCAAGTCCGCGTACACTCGAGACACTCCTCAGTCAACGACTTCCCGCGGTGTTCCCCTGTCTCGTGGGTCTTGACCGACTGATTTTCTGTCTGACCCGCAAGCAAACCACCATTGCGGTTTGGCTTATCGACATGACTCAGTTTCAATTCTGGGAAAAGATAGTCGCGGACTCTTTGTTTCAAGACTTTAGAGTCTGGGAATCCATTGTCAGTCGTTCTATCCCAAATTTGTTGCCAATCTTCAGACTCTGATTTTTTTACAGCAACTTTAAACGTTCCAGAGATTAATGAGGGCGTAATTATCACTGACCCAACTGTTGTTCTGGTTCCTTCCTCATCAATTGCTTTCGAAGCAAACGTTTGAAGCAATTCCTGTTGGTACCAAGTGGCTCGTAACATCCATTTGCAGCGCACGCAGTACGTTATGGAGACCAATGGAAATTGCTGGAATGGGACCGTTGGTGCTGTGGATTCCGTGGGTTCTGATGTGGTTTCGTGTGAGGTTGGTTCAGGAACCGACATGTTGTATGAAGTCGGCTTTCAGTCTAGCAAGTTAATTGTATAAGAATACCCAGAAAAATTTAAAACTATTGTAACTTTTCATTTTGTCTGTGTAAGGATGTATGAGAATGTGATAACTAGATCAGGCAACTAGAGAGCCAGAAGTTAATGATAAGCGAGGACTACTGTACTCAGGGCACCTTCTGGGGCATGCGTTTTCATAAGTGACTTCACTGATTAAGTCAAAAACATTCTCAAAAGACTGTGATGACTCGCAAACCTAACACGAAGGGGCGGAACGACGAGCAAAGCGTGTCTGCCGCTCTCATTAAGTACTCTATTGCTACTTATTCTCCACTCACGTGATCAAGGTGGTGTCTGGTGTGACGGCCATACCGTGCGGTGGTTGCTCAGAACGGCCGTTTGAGCCGACTCCGACCCCGCCACTGTGGGGAGAAATAGGCTATTCTGTGCGGAGACTTGGAAAAGTGCCCCAGATGCATTGACTCAAAGACAACATTCTCAGGCCGACCAGCAGTTCCTGTGTGATCTACTGGCTGATACAATAAACTCCGCCCACAACAGCTTGTAGTCTACTTCGTGTATATAAAGATTCCGGTGATCTTTAAAAATAACAGTTTTTTTCCCTCGTCAGCTACCCCCGCAAAATATGTGCTATAAAAGATAAATTAAGCGAAGATTGTGAAAAAATAAAGGTGAAAAAGGCAATTGTATCTTTATAAGAGTTGATATTTCCAGTAACGGCGTCTACAGGGTTTTGGTTTGTTTATTAACTTTTGAACAATCAAAATGGTTTATGATTCTATTACATACCATCCAACGTTGACCAAGCTTATCCAATTTTTGGATACGAACAGTGGTAGAGAGAAGCTTCTGCGTACGCTTCAATATGTGGCTAGACTGGTGTCATTTTACTTTTTGAGACGCGGTTACAGTATCACAACATACCAACTTACGAAACGAGTGCAGGCACTCTTGACATTGAGCAGAAAACCACTACGTGCTCTCAAACCTCTTTCACACTTGAGGACTCTTTCCACAGTTGTGGATGATCAACTTTCAGACAGTTATCTTCGTTTATTCGAAGCAATCAGACAAGCAGGTTACTCCTTGTATTTCTCATTTGATTCAATTCAATGGCTCAAACTTTTGGGAATTTTGAGAAACAAAAATGGTAAAGTGGTGACCAAGATCGATCAAATCTGCTATTTCTTCTGGTTCGTGGCTTTATCTGGTGGTATCCTCAAGGATGTCCGCCAGTGGAGAATCTCATCGTTGAAAAAACAAGCGTTGCTCAAAGAGGTTGCATCTGATGAGGGTAAAGATCCACTGGACGAAAAGGTCAATCTTGATAAGCAAAAGGGTGCTCTTGAGGCAGAATCTGTTCAATTGTTCAAGGCAAGAAGAGACTTGGTGAAGAACGTTCTCGACTCTGTGGTTGCGCTCAACGGACTTCATTGGATTTCCGTTGATGAAGGAGTTGCTGGAGCTGCAGGTGTTGTCACAAGTGTGATGGGTCTGCAAGATCTTTGGAGGTCAACCAAAATTTAGTGAGATATGTAGTGATGATTGATTTATGCGATTAAACGACGCGCGAAGCGAGTCGTGCAAATCACTCGATGAGTAATTAGTAGTATGACGATAGCTGAGTTGTGGTGCAAGTGATTTCAGCCTTTCATTGAACTAGTAGAGCTTGAGAATTAGTTGGTCAATCCGCTTCTGTCTACCGTCAATCAGTAATCACTCAAGTTAACCTTTCTCCTCTGTAGTTTTTTCTCCTTCTGGTACTTCTTTCTGATTAATCTGCCCTCGTTACTCTCCTTTTTCAACTCCTCCCATCGCTCCCTTGTCTGCTCATCTACCTCCTTTCTAGGCTCACCGCACCGCTTAACAGCATCGACAAACTTCTCTAAACAATCCTTCACGTTCCCGTCCCTATAACGCGTTCTGTCACTCATGACTAGGACGTCACCAGATCCTGTGAAATAGCGAAATCGTTTCTCGGCAGGAGCTTTGGAGTCTGTGTAATTATTCATAAGCTCATCAAAAACTAGTGAATCAATCCACTTTCCACGAGCACGGTACCAGTTTTGACAGCTTAAACGCAAAATCGCTTTTGAATCCGTTGTATTGACATGTTGTCCGCCTGGACCCGAGGACCGGGCATAACTGATTTCAAAATGTTTCAGTAGTGATGGATCGGCAGTGAAGTTCTTTAGGAACGTGAAAGCATGTTTTTTTTCATCGCCACCACGAACAACTTTAGAACTGAAGTGAGCTCGCCCACACGTTAGTTGAATCTCTTTGAGTAATCTTGTCCCCCACATCTGTTGGAAAATCAATATTGCTCTTGTTTTGAAAAATGATTTAAAAAAAAAATTATTATACACCATCGCCATACATACTTGTGCATATATATATATACTGTCGTTACCGTCGATCATGTCAACCATGGATAGAATAATGATGAAATACCAACGTTACGCAAGAAAGTACACTCTCTTATGGATATTACCACCTACTATTCTTTCTCTATCGTTTTATATGGAGACTCACGTTTTACCATTCCAGCGGATGTTTGCTCCGAGTAATTATGCAATCGGCTATCCATTCACAGAACATGAGCAATTCAGTAACACAAGACTGGGGCTGTTTGCAGTGGCTCTTCCATTTGCAGTGATGGTGGCAGTTCTAATGGTTAAATATATTTCCGCTCAACCAGTACAACGCTACAAGTTAGTGCATTTGGCTAATATTACCATCATATCATTTCTTCTTGCATTGTCAATCAACGGATTTATCACAGAATTCTTGAAGCTCAGAATTGGAAAGTTGAGACCAGACTTTCTTGCCCGTTGTGGCATTCCTTCAGATCTACCTCTCGATAAGACTTACGGCTCTGATGTGTGTACTAAGCCGCTCGGATCGGTCCTTTTCTATGACGGGTTTAAGTCATGTCCATCGGGCCATTCTTCTTTTGCCTGGTGCGGATTAAACTTTTTGAATTTATGGATCGCCGGACAATTCAAGATTTATTCTGGTTCTGGCGCATCAGAAGCATCTAGGTTCCATGTTTCCAAACTTTTGGCAATTCCTCCAATATTGTTGAGCTTCCATATATGCATCAGTCGGTCACAAGATTACCGTCATGATTATGTGGACATTCTTTGTGGAACAATCATCGGGATTACCATTTCTACATTGATCTATCGCCAGTTTTTCCGTTCACTGAACGATTTGGACTCTGATTTGACCACTTTTGATGACGACTGTAAAGCTTTAGAAGATCGCCATGAAGGTCTACCAATATAGATTATGTAAGCAAGTGCGAAAAAAAAATGTGCGAACAGCTCGAAACAAATTGGTAGTAAATTAATCATCTGTTTTGGTTCGGTGTGTTCAATTTCAAAACAAAAATAGATTATAGCCAACAAGGTAGACCAACAAAGGCGTAAGTAAGAGAGACGGTGTCGTCGTTTATATGGCACCTTCACGCGACTGTTTAAGCAATCAGTTTAGCAAAATATTTACAACGCCACCCATACTAACTCACAATAGATAATGTCGGATGAAACATCGCCAAAACCAGAAACCAAGGATACACACATCAACTTGAAGGTTTCTGATGGAACGTCAGAAGTTTTCTTCAAGATCAAGAGATCAACTCCGCTTAAGAGATTGATGGATGCTTTCTGTAAGAGACAAGGTAAGGATTCTAGCAGTTTGAGATTCTTGTTTGACGGTCACCGTGTGAACCCAGAGGACACTCCAGACGATTTGGATATGGAGGAGAGTGATGTTATTGAGGCACACAGGGAGCAAGTTGGTGGACATTAAACAGCTAGCGACGCGCTAACGACGAGATAACGACAGGCCGAGCGAATGGTTGTTCTCACAGTGGCAACATATCTTCTCGCATTCGTTTGACTTTCGTGCTCGCGATTACGTGATAGTTACAGCGTCGAGACTATAGCGTCCTGCGATACTACACACGATAGTTTTGTAATTTTATCGACAATGAGACTTGCTCATAACGAAGGAAGGACGAGCAAAGCGAGTCATTCGCGAGTCGTGAGTGAGTTGATAGTAAAGAGCGATTTTGACAACGAGTAAAAGACGGGTAAATGAAGAGCGAAGAGCGAAGAACGACGAGCCGAGCAGGCCGAGCCAGCTAAGCAAGCCAAGCGAATTTTGTAGGCCGCTCAGTTAGGTTTGTATGACAAGTTATAGTGAGTTTCATGGTGAAATGAAGCCCGATGTGCGGTTGAGCCATTGGGAGCTGACAAAATGATGAGTAATCAACAGAAGACACGCTCCTAGTTCGTATTCCGTCGGTCTCAGGTGTGCCATAACCCTTCCTTAAACGGCAAACTACTCTCCCCAACTCGCATGCCACTGATGTCCGTTGTATGCACCCCTGATGTCCGACACACGGTTGCCACGCCTAACAACGTCTAGACACTCCCAAATACGCGACATATTAGTTTCGCGTGGTCCCCCCTTTGAACCCTGTGAGGCCGTGGGGCTCAGTTTAAACGCGTTGTTCGCGCCCGTCGAAGACAGAACCTTTGCAGGACCAAAAGCCGAATAGCTAGTGAGAGGCGCTTGGATCATAATGGCTCCGCGGCCTTGTAGTTACCACAGGAGTTCCTTCAGGGCTTTGCAGATCTAACCTCTACACCAAATCACCGCGCCTGAAAAATTATTACACCTCAAGTTTTACTGTTGAAAAATAATTTTAGCGTGTCTTTCGTGTATTTCGTGTAACTTTCTCTTCTTCCTCTTCTCCTCCAACACAGTTAATTGGTGTTCTGAATACACACACTCGTTTATAGAACCTACAACAGTGAGTTTTGGTGCTAACCCATTGAACTGCCCGAGATACTAACTCAACTTCAAAGATGACCCAACACTCTCGACAGAACTCGTACGCGTCGTCGTTCGTGTCGTCGTCTGCGCTGGGACTCGGAATCTCCAACAACTCAGCACGTACGACACCTCCACGCAATCCAGTTAAGATTGGTCCATGGAGACTCGGAAAGACGCTTGGAAAGGGTGCAACAGGCCGTGTTTTACTGGCTTCTAACGTTCATACTGGGCAAAAAGCTGCTGTTAAAGTCGTTTCCAAATCTCTCTTAGATGCTAATGCTAGCAATGAGAAAGCAGCAGCATCTTCGGACGGAGATGCAGACACTGCAGGCTTGAGTTACGGAATTGAACGTGAAATCATTATCATGAAATTACTCAATCATAAGAATGTTCTTCGTCTCTACGATGTTTGGGAAACTGATAAAGCTTTATATCTCGTCTTGGAGTACGTCGAAGGTGGTGAATTGTTTGACTTGCTCGTTGAAAGTGGGCCATTGCCTGAAGAAACTGCCGTCGAATTTTTCAAACAAATCATTTTAGGTGCTTCATACTGTCATAGTCTTGGAATCTGTCACCGTGATCTCAAACCAGAGAATCTTTTGCTCGATAAACAATTCAACATCAAAATTGCCGATTTTGGAATGGCTGCTTTGGAATCGAGTGACCGTTTGCTCGAAACTTCTTGTGGATCTCCTCATTATGCTGCTCCAGAGATCGTGAGTGGGTTGCAATATCATGGCGCGGAATCTGATGTTTGGTCATGCGGAGTGATTCTTTTTGCTTTGTTGACTGGCCGTTTGCCATTTGATGATGAAAACATTCGTGAATTGTTGCTCAAAGTTCAAAAAGGTTCATACGAAATCACCGAAGACATTTCATCAGAAGCTATGGATCTGATTTCTAAAATGCTTACTGTTGATCCAGAACAACGTATCAAGACAAGAGACATTTTGAAGCATCCATTGGTTCAGAAGTATCCATTCAACAAACAAGACCATGATGATTATCTCAGTCTTCCATCTCCAACATCAGCAACCCAGCCAGTTGCAAACAGTTCTGAGATCGATAAACAGATTCTCGAGAATTTAGTCATCTTATGGCACGGTCGTGACTCTGAGTCGATCGTCCGTTCTTTGCTCAGTCCTGAAGCTAATGCTGAGAAGACTTTTTACTCTTTGTTGCTACGTTATCGTCATGACCACGCTGCGAGCGGTGCTGGTTCTGGCGATCAACCTCTTGTTCGTTCATCTTCAGTGATCTCCCGTGTGACGCCGTCTTCTAGCGGTTCTTCTCCACGTAGAAGACGCGTTTCTCGTACATTCACAGCCAGTGGACCACGCAGTAGGTCTGTTTCATTCCACTCATCGGAAAAGACCATCGAGAACAAACAATCAGCTCCAACTGAGTCTCACAGCTCATCAATTGTCTCTTCCTACAGAAATTCGTTCCGTTCACAACGTCCAGCTCCAGCTCCACCAGGAACTCAGCGTAATTCTATGCTTTTCCTCAATGAGAACACACAAAACCGTAACTCATTGATTCTCTCTGGAAGCGGTGTTGAGCCGGCCCTTGTGCGCAATGTTTCCAAAAGACGCTCAGTCTCGAGACTCAAACGTAACTCCGTCACTTCCAAGTTACTTTCGACCTATGCCAAATTGGCTGCTATCGACGATAAAGGTTCCGAAGATGTTGAGAATTACGCAAAACGTACATCTGCTGATTTCGCAACTTTATGTGATATGCTTTTCTCTGGTGAAAAACCACCAGCATCAGAGAACCGTCTCAGTAAGAGACTCAGCTCGTCCGGTTCATTAGCTACACTTTCAGCAATTCTTTTCGACTCTGAAGACCGTCGCGCTAGCAGAAGACTTTCTACTGCAAAACCAACATCTAAGGCATCCAAAAAGCAAGTTAGACGTTCGTTGGCCAACGCTAAAAGACGTCAATCTTCATTTGCAGCATTGTTAGAAGAAGGCAAAGATACCAAGAGAGCTTCGTCTAATCCAATTGAACGCATTTCCAAGATACTCAACGCAAGTGATCTTGAAAACCTCAATAGACGTTCTCTTTCGGCAGGTTATGCTACCGCAAGAGCTGCTCCATCCGTCGGTCCACCTCCAAAACCAGTCTCTAGACTCGATCCAAGATTCCAAGTCTATGAACAATACACAAAGTCTGGACAGTCAAGTGATCAATTAGACAAACAAGAGCCGGTGGAATGTGAGGAACGCGATGATGCTTCAGTTGCCTCTGAAGCCTCTGTTGCTGGAACTTTCACCAGAGAATTCATGTCCGATGTCAAAAAGTCACACATTTTCCGTTCACAAAGCAATTTGGCCACGACGCTGGGCCGTCAACGTCGTCCATCTCATGGAAAAGAGATCCCAATCGTTGATGAAGAACAAGAAGGTTTGGCATCTTCCAACACCGTTGTTCGTAAAAGCGATGTGCCTCTCAAGTTGTCCGATGTTACTGTCCCTCAGGTGACAAGACGTTCCAAGCATTTCCCAGATAACGATAAAAGATTGAGTGTTTTATCGATTTATTCTGCCAGAAATGCCGGACTCAGTAGCACAAGAGCCAGTAATGACAGACTGTCCAAAGCCACTCGGTTGAGTATGATTTTCAATGATGAGGAGGCTGACACAGTTGATATGACTTTACAATTGAAGCATCCAGAGCCAATTGCCAAAAACAGCGTTGCTCAAAATGATGATGATGATGATCTCTGTTTTGCACCAACGAACTCTAAACCTACTCTTGCAAACCAACATATTCCAAAACTCAACCTCAAAGAGTCGCGCGACACAATGATATCCAGCAACTCGGGCGACCAGTTGTACAAAGAGTTTAGACTGCCAGAGATTCCTGGCTCTCCAATCAAGGAAGCTAAACGCAAGTCTCAACAGAGTGATTTCGAGATTTACAACGATAAGCCAGCACCAGCACTAAAAGAGAAGGTGCCAGAAAAAGCGCCAGCATCGCCTGCAGAGGCTGTTGTCGCCAACAAGACCCCTTCTGGAGAATTACAGTTCTCTAAGCAACGTAAGCCACTCGGTCAAATCGACGAACAAACTCAAAAGAGAAACGAGAATGAGAACAATAAACGTTCAACTTCATTCTTCAGAAAGATCTCGTTCGGTAAGAAGCAACAGCAACAACAGCAAGGCGAAGTTCGTAAAGTCTCTATTGGACAAGCGTTCTTGAACTTATTCACTGGTGATGCTCATCACAGTGATCTTGAAACCAAACAACTCTACACTGTTTTGCAACAAGATGATTTGTTCGAAGCTCTCAAGTCTCTTTTGGTGAGTTGGAAACAACATGGAATCTCAGATCTCAGGATCGAGAGCTCTACTCGCAAGATCGTGGCTACCATTTCTAAAAAGAACTCGTTCGGTCTTAAGGCTTGTAAGTTTGGCTGTGAAATTACAACCGCTGATGGGGGCAGAAACCAACCTGAGAAGGCTAATTCGAAATTGGTGTTTAGTAACTTGAAGGGTTCTTCCAAGAGTTTCTCGAAGTTATCGTTCGAGACGGAGAGAATCTTGGATCGTGAGGGTATTTTGGTGAGAGCATAGACGTGCACGGTAAGCTAGGCGAACGTGCAAGCAACGAATGGCGAACGAAGCGAACCTGGGCTAAGCGAGTCGGAGAGACTCGTTCGACTCGTTCGTCATTCTCATTCTCATTCTCATTCTACGGACATATAGCACTGATTTCAATGAAAAAAAATAATTAATAATGGTAGAACACGATAAATTAGCGAAGCGAGTTACCTGGTACTCTCTTCAATTCGAACCTCGCTCTCTGAGCTCGTCTTGCATGGATCGCCTCGGATGTGCCCCAGCGACAGTTTTTCGGCAGCTTTGCGTCGATCGACGCAAAAAAAAATTATCAATCACTTCCCAAATAGGAACTCCGATAAACCAGCCAACCTCAAAGGGGGAGCCCCAAGACTGCGTCAGCGATCTCTTTGAATCGCCGAAAAGCGCCAGCATAACCTGATTAACTCATGCTGTTTCTTTGATGGTTCCTTCACCCCAACCTGAACCGACTGGCCAAAACACATGACTGCGTCAGTGCTCTCATATAGAGACGACCAGCTATTTGGATCACATTATTCGCGACTGCTATCAGATCATTACGACTACTCGTCAGCGATTAGTCGACCTGAAAATGACTCTTCACAAGTAAGAAAAAGACCAATTACACTCGAGAAAGACCGGTCTACAACTTCACTGAATCGCCAGCCGAGCTCCGCAAGCTCTAAAAATTCTAAGACATATCCAGTTAGACGCAAAAAGGCTTTCAGTAAACCAGATTATCACAGACTACCATCCAAACGTACCGCAAAACCAAATTTCCAAGATGAAAAACATTTAAGCTCAGTTTTCAAGCTTTTCCCAGATCAAACCCCATTCAATGCACCCCCCTATCTACTCCAATACAGTCTGAATCCTTCCAAAGACCCTTTCAAAGTCAATCCAACGCTCAAATACCAAGTCCAACGCACGAAATTATCAACCACTGGATCGCAACTTCAATTGGAACCCACCGCAATACCGCTGTCGCAATACCTCGATCATGTGACCCTATCGAATCATCATCATCCCCATCACCACCATCAACGCACCCATTCGAAAGAATCAGCCATCTTGCGCAAACGTTCACTACGCAAAATCAAACACCACACTGGAGAAATCAAACAACTCCGCAAAGGTAGTTTCAAACTCAACCCTTCACAAAACAGACTTAGTACTATGGCGGAAATCAGCTTAGAATCGAATTCAGAGCATTACAACAAAGTGAAAAGACAATTATTCAGCAAAAAATACTCTTGTTGGCCAATCTTGGAAGATTATCTGCAAAAACGAGATGATGTTTGGGATAATGATTATCTTTTATTGAGACTGATGTTTGAAATATATCTACGGAGAGTGATAGCGTCCAGACTTGCAGTGAAGTTTGGAATAGATCAGGCTAGAAAAGGTAACAAGAAAGTTTGGGATGACGTTAGGGATCTTATCAGATCCGTTTATGGTGAGGAACAGATGGCATTGTTCAAGGAACAGGTTTAAAAAAAATATATATTTGCATACACAACGGGAAATGTACGTTCATTTCAATAATTTTTTCAATTCCTGGTTAGCTTCATTCAGTTTGATTCTATCTTGGAATGCAGCTTCCACCCTCTTGTACTCGTTGTCAAGGAAATCGAGTTTTTTAGCTTTCAAAAATTCTTGTAGCTTTTCGTTCAAGTCTTTTGAACAAAGACAACTCTCAAACACCAATTGGGTGATTCCTCTAAAACAGCCAGCAAAATTGGTCTTTTGTTGCTGGTCTTTCAACAGTTTGGCGTATAATGCATTGAAATTCATGTTAAACCATGACCAGATCGTTTGGTAGGAGTCTGGTTGGAACTTGAGACCAATGAGAGCCATCTCAATCGAATACATGTCCATGTTGCTCAAGATAAAGTTGAGAGTTTTCTGTCTCAAATCATCTTTTCCAACGTATCCGAGCGAAGTGATGGCAGCAGTACGTAGGTCCGGTGCACCATCAGCCTCATAGATGTTATCTGAGACAGAGACGGGATTCTTTGCCACGGCAAGGATGTCTTTGTAATCCTTGCCACTGGCGGCAGATTGGACATTTGCCAGAACAGCTCCAAGTAATCTTTTAGGGATAGTTCTCTTAGGTCCATGCATCAAGCTTTTGTATAATTTTTTGGCAATATTCTGTGATTGAACATTGCTGAAGTCAAGTGATAAAATTGAATTTCTCACTGTCAATTCAGACGATGGAAGTTGTCTAAAGTCTAGTCCTTCCCATTCGAATTGTGATAACAAAGCTGAAACAGTCTTGTCCAGCCAGTTGTTGAGTGTGTTGTACAGCTCTTTGTCCTGGTAATAACTGACGGAACTCACTGCCTTGGTGAGAGTGTTGAGCAAAGTCAGTGCAGTGTTCAACGAGGTTGCGTTAGTTGATTTGGCATTCTCAGACAACTTGTTGATGATCGAAACAAACCCAAGAATGTCGTCTTTGGTCTGGTAAGATTCGCTGAAAACAGACGAGAGATCCAGAAACACTTGACTTTGTTCAATGGCAGTCAATTTATCGAAGTTTGAAGCAATCCGTTGGTAAAACTCCAGAGAGTACTTGACGGTAGCAATACTAGTATTGTTGGCATTGACCAGTAACACATCAGAATCATCAATTGAGATTTTCCGATCGGTTAAAAGTTGTCTAGTGACAGATCCATCAGTCTTTCTGATGAAAAGTGGAACTTGATATGGAACATCTTCCAATTGAGCTTCCGGGTTGTACAAATATCTGTGTTGTTCAATGACTAGCTTGTCTTCTTCGGACTTTTTCACGCTGAGGATTGGGAAGCCAGGCACTCTGATCCACGAATACATGATGGTTGGGATGTCGTAACCGAACTTGTTCAATTCGTGATTTTTCAGATAAGACCACAAATCAAGTGGTTTGATATATTCAAACTTTTTGGATTCGATGAAATCACCAACTGCTTTGAAGAAATTATCGTATTTCTCATCCGGATTCTCGGTAAAGAGACTGGCAAGCATTCTCAGAACGAAGACACCCTTCTCGTACGAATGTTTGCTGAAGGTATTCTGAATCGAGTCAGCAGGAACGTTCTGAATATGAATCGGCTTCATGTTCTCCAAAGCTTGGTACCGTTTCATATTGAACATTTCATTGTTTGTTTGATCGAACCAAACTTCATTGTCTTTGCTAAGACCGTTGAGGATACAGTTGGCAGTGAAAGTAGCAAATGCCTCGTTCAACCATGTGTAATCGTAACTTTCAAACGAAACAAGATTACCCATAAACATATGCACCATTTCATGAACCAGGACGTTCTTGATCATGTTAGTGATGGTGAGAATACGATCTGGGGAGTCTTCATCGGGAGTCAAAACGTGATCCTTGAGAATCTGAATCATCGACCAGTTTTCGACACCACCATCAGTTAAAAATGGCAATGCAACCACGTCCAATTTAGGGATTGGGTAATCAACACCGAGCATTGATTCGAGAATCGGGAGAGTTTGAGAAACAGTAGAAAGAGCTATTTTCGCTCTGTTTGATTCACCTGTTTGAGTATAAATTCTCACTGGGAACTCTTTCTGATTCATTAAATCCAATTTTGCTTCGGCAAACTCAAAATCTCCAATGGTAAATGCAAACAATGAAGTTGTCATTTTTGGAGTTTTCTCAAAAATCACAACTTGTCTGCCGTCCTCAGTAAGCTTTCTTGAGAAGATTGGAGTGTTTGAAACGCAAGTGAAATCCTTCTCGGTGGTCAAAGAAAGAGTGATACTGGCTTTTGCCAGCAGATCATCGACACATGGGAAGATGAGTCTGGCAAATGAAGGTTGACATTGAGTTGAGATGATATGACGATCAGATCCAGTTTTGGAATCTTTATATTTGGTCTTGAAGACACCTCTGGTAACGTCTTGAAACTTCATGCAACTACGCACGACTGAGAGAAAATGAACTCTGAGTTGGATTGTTGAATCATTCTTCAAATCGTTGAAGGTAACTTTATCGGTTGAAACCTTGATGGTTTCAGTTTTTCGATCTTGAGCAACCTTGAGCTTTTCGTTCACTCCCGAGCCTGTAAAAAGATAGCAGTCGGTGACGATTGTTTCAACAGAGTTGAGCACAAGTTCAAAGTTGTCCGAGCTTTCTGTTGCTCTCGGATTTTCCTCCAGATCAAGTAAGGCGATACCGAGGTAGTTTGGTCTCAATGGAGAGATCTCAAAAGCAAGCTCATAGTGAGTGGGAAGCAATCTGTTGGAGAAAGCAAGCGACACCACCGGCGGTGGTAGCTCTGTGTTTGTAGTGGAAGACATGTCTGTTGAAAGAGTATATTAAAATATTCGAATTTTTGGGTTCGAGAGAGTGTATTATAAATCAATTTGAGGAGTGAAAAATTTCGTGAGAGGCTAAATTTTCTGGGGGAGGGGCAGCTACCCCACATGACGAGAAGAGATACACGACAAGGCAAGTCAGTCTTGTCACTATTTTTGTGGTGCTTAGTGTTATGGAATGTCAATATGCTGGCGAGACCAAAGGGTGACACGCTGGCTAGCACTCTGGATAGCTTACTCTCTACTAAAGTAGCCCACTGAGCTTGCTTACAAAACTAGCCTTGATCCAAATCCCAGATTACTTCAATTTTAACGCTAACATGGGCTTTATCTCTCTCTGACACAAAATCCTTCCATCTACCAAATTAGGTATGATGCAAATTATTCAACTACTCCATCCAATTTTCCTAGGTATTTAAAAACTATGCATTTTAATAATAAGATTTCTCGATAAATCTTGAAAACAACCAGTTGGGCTAAACAGTGTGGGGTAATTAGATATAAATTAAAGTTTTTTTGTAGAAAGACCGAGAAGGTTGTGAAGGTGCTACCACTACTACCTCGTCTATTTACTGTTCGGTAGTAGCAATATTACGTCGTCTACTTACTGTTCGGTAGTAGCAACTGACAACTACTATGTGAGAAGAAACGAGAGAGCGGAAAAGAAACAACTATGATGTAGAACTGATGCAAAAGATCCAACTGTTCCGTCATCACTGCATCACTTACGCCGCTTGCATACCTTGTTCCTGTTGCAATGCCTGGGGTAGTTGCGATTTCCTGGAGTTTGCTTAGTCAATCGGATTGCTCGTGTATGTATTGTGCAGGCCGATCGACCCGTCGCTGCATGGAATCCCATGGAAAAAAAAAAAAACGGCGCGAGCCGCTCACCATCAACGTTATTAAAAGAGCGACAAGAGAGATCTTTTAGCTTTCACCAACTGTAGCAGAACTTTCCTTATCACTATATCCAACCAATAATTGTGAACTACAAATAACCCGCGGATGTTCTGAGCAACACAGCGGGGGAGGAAATACTGAAAGCCATTTGGACTCGTTGAATTAACGCCACCCACGAGACATCCGTAGATGGTTAAGGAAACAAGACTTTATGATCTTCTTCAAGTATCCCCAGACGTCAGCAGTTCGGACCTGAAAAAGGCGTTCCGTTCTGCGGCGCTGAGGTCACATCCAGACAAAGTCCGTAGCAGCGGAACAGCTTCATTAGCCGATGCGGAACAAGCTACAAAATTTTTCCAAGAGATCACAACTGCTTACGAAATTCTTTCTGATGAAAATAAGAGAGCAATATATGACGTTTATGGTGAAGAAGCACTCTCTGCTGGAAATATGTCAGCAACAACAGCACAGAATGTACCAACTTCTACGAACATGTCTGCATCGACCTCAACAACTTCTGGTTACCAGGGTTCATCAGCTTTTGCTAGAGCAGAATCGCTTTTTGATCATCTGTTTGGAATGAGCTCTGCACCTTCGCCTGAATTTGGGTTTATGTTTGATGACCGTGCAAATTTACACGATTCTGTGCATGAACCACTACAGAACAACAGAAGAGTGCGTAAAGGCAGAGACATTCTTCATACATCATATTGCACATTGAGTGACTTTTACAACGGAAAGACTTTGAAATTAAGTTTAACTAAGAAAGTCAGATGCCCTGAATGTGATGCTGAAGGCGGAAGTCGAGTTTATTCTTGCTCAGCATGTCAAGGCCAAGGAACCATTGTTAGTGAAACGCGCTCAGGGGTTATTTTTCAAAGATTACAATCAACATGTCGTCATTGTCGAGGGACGGGACGATTTGTTCCCGAAGAATTTATATGTGACGTTTGCCATGGTCACAAATTAATTGATCGAAAAGTGATTCTGGACATTGAGGTGCCGCGCGGAGCCAAAGCAGGTCACAAAATAGTGTTCCCTAACGAAGCTGACGAAGGTTTGAATCTTGTACCGGGAGATGTTGTCATCACATTACAAGAAGATAAAAGACGTCCAGATCCAACTTTCAAAAGAAGGGGTAATGATCTGTTTGTTGTGGCGAACTTACCACTTTCAAAAGCATTGTGTGGAGGTACATTGAAACTCAAACATTTGAGTGGCGAAACATTGAAATTATATATAAACAGAGGTGATTTATCTCACCCGAACTGTCTGAAAGTTGCCAAAGGACAAGGAATGCCAATACCTTCTGGTAGAAGTTCCCCAGGGCCATCATCCAAAAGTAATGAGGTTACATTTGGTGATCTAATCATCAAATTTGTTATTGAATTTCCCAAAATGAATGAACTATCTGAAAAGCAATATACTTTATTGAGCAGAGCTTTAGATCCGAATTTCAAGACTACAACAATGCAAAATGTTTCATCGAGTTCATCTTCATCCGAAGATGTTTCAATGGATGGATTTTCGCCATTAATGAGTGCTGGAAGATCTGGTGCTACCACCTCAACGAATACCAGTACATCAGGCAGTTTACGGGGCAGTGTTCGGCCTCCAGAGACATCAGCAACATCAGCAACATCAGAAACAACAGCTACTACCACAGATAATCTAGTTACTTCTAAACCAGTTGATGAGGTTATGGGAACTGATTCAAGTGAAAATGATAGCGACGTTGTTTATTTGACTGATTATAATGGTTCATCATCTGATGATAACATTGAGGACGATGGAGACAGTAATCTGTCTTCCCAGGATACCAAGAGGTTCAAGAGATGAGTTTTGTAATAGTAACACCACTCACGACTCTCGCGATGAACGAAGCGAGGTGTGGGAGCCGTGAGTCATTCGATCGTTAGTTAGCGTATATTGATTGACGAATAAATAAATCGGTAAGCAAATGTAATGACGACTAGTAAATTGCTATGGAATGTCCACCCACTGCTGTATCATGGCCTTGAACTACTTGCTTTGCTGTGCTGTCTATGCTTGTCGTTCGTTAGTGACAGGCACCTCAGGTGTTTTTTCACTCGCGCGACAACGTTTTTGTCGTGGTTACCCTGCCTTCCCAATTTTTCTAGCACATCCCCAGACACGTAAATGTGAATCAGCGTTGTGAGAAAAAAACGGGAAAACAACAACAAATAGTTATAAAATGAGTGAAAAAGAAGGCGGAGGGAAATTAACTCAAACAATATTTGTTTGTTATTTTTAAAATCAATTTCAATAACTAAATAAACAACATGGATAAACTCAAGGATGTACGTACAGTGAACCAAACATATACAATTACATACTAACACCATTTAGAAACTCAACAAGCTCAAGTTGGACGCTGAAGAGTGGCAAGAAAAAGCCGATCAACATTCCTCCAAGATCAAGGAATTGGAACAAGAGGCTCTTGAGAAAGACAACCAAATTCAAGCGCTCACCAGAAAGAACCAAGTTCTTGAAGAGGACCTTGAAAAAACCGAGAATGAGTTGAGCGAGCTCAAGAAGATTGCTGGTGATGCTCATCAATTACGTTCCGCCAACGAGAACTACACCAAGAAGAATTCTCTTTTGGAGGAAGAGTTGGAAGCCTCCGATGCCAATCTTAAGGAGACTACTGCTAAATTGAGAGAAACCGACATTCGTGCCGAGACTCTTGAGAAGAAGGTTGCTTCTTTGGAAAGTGAAAAGGCTGATTTGGAAACTAAGTTTGAGGAACTTGAGACTAAGTACAAGCAAGCACAAGCCGAATTGGAAGAGATCAGTGCTCAATTGGAGTCATTATAACGGTTTGATGGGGAGAAGGACAGTGCCATCACAGAGAACCAAGATCCAAAGAATCAACCTTTAGGAATACGCGTCACTTTTGAGATACTAGTTGCATGTTTTTTGGTCTTCGTTTTAGCCAAAAAACCATTCAAGTGATTTTTTGTTTTATGGTATCTAGTTAGGATTGGTAGGGTTCGGCATGTCTATTTTTGTTGCTCCCTGTAACTGTCTAATCAATAGTATGTTTTTCTGATACCAAATGCGAGTCACAAGTGAGCTAGTAGTGTGTAAAGCCAGTAGTAAGTAGAGCGGAATGACTAGCATTTGTATGTACCGCTTGCTCTGCTCGTGTTTCGTGCAAAATTACCGTTAGCTTCGCTCGCTATAATTTTTTTTACAATTTTTCACGCACTCTTTACCACCACCACCACTACCAACCCCGACAGCCATGACCCTACACTCACTTGAGTCGAGTTACGACTCGGACTACGCGAATCACCCACCACCAACAGACTCAGAAACAGAGATAGAGTACTCTCAAGAACGACTACCCCCATATATATCATCGTCATCATCCTCGCTATCAACTTTGGCTAGCGCATTTTCAGCAAACCAACTCAGCTCAAACTCGTTCACATATCGTCGAAACGTTGCTGCGTCATCTGAGGGAACTCCTGTCACACTACATTCAAGAAATGAATCAAGGGAAACTCTTATAGAAAACGAAGATCTGATTAACCAGGCTATTTTATTTGGTATATCATCAACTGCCACATTAGATTTAAACGTTCAAAGAAATTCGTTGAAAGAGCTTGGTCTCAAAAGACTAACACCACGTCATCATTTTGCTGTTGCTTTCTGTCGTGATTTCTCATTGATTGTGATATTCAAGTATCTTTTCATTCTATGGAAAAGTTCCTACATTATGATGAACGAAGAAACTTACCCACCAACGTTGACATCTGCTAGAGCATCCGAGTACTTCTTGGCAGGAATATGGTGTATTGTGTCGGGGTTTTTGTCGTATTCGATTCTGGATGGACTAATGGTCCGCTGGATAGTAATGTACGCCATCCAAGCAGCTATAGTGAGAATGCTCAGCATGTCTTTATTCATTATATCACTAGTTGAGGTGATATCATTCATGTTCAATAATGAAAAGAATGAATACTGTTTACCGACCTGGATCATGATTTCTTGTATTATGACATTGATTTATATCATTCAGAATTTTGTTACATCGAATCTGCGTTTGGATAGACATTTGCTCAACAAAGAGTTGTCTCACAACAAAGATCAACAACCATCGGGAAGCTTGACAAACGAGGGGATGTCAGCGAGGGACACGAGTACTGATGGCAGTACCACATCAGAGTCAAACGAGTCACAAAGACATGACACTAAAGTTCCTCGTACGGTTGATTTGTACAATATTGTGGTTTTTGCAGTGGTTCCCATTGGTCTGGCGAGCTTTATTACTGTTATTGGGTTGATCAGACTGGTTTTGATCATGAGACTTGAAGTTGGTATGGAACTTTCAAGATTGGGTATGTAGTGGTATAATATAGGATTACAGTAGGGATTAGTTATAGGTGAGCGAACCGAATGTGTATTAGCTTTGGTAATGAGCAAACAAACAAGTTGAGTACCGCCACTGTTCAATTGCGGGTTACACCAACTGAATACTCTGGACGCTTTATCAACATGTCGGTTTGGTTCTCTTGCAGTTACCCGGACACTCGTAATTTTTCAAGTTTTCGAGGTTTAAAAAAAAAATTACTTCACGTTAACTAATCATCACCAAAGACCACTGAGAATTACAGAAATTATGGTTGTTCACATCTTGGGTAAAGCCGTTAGAGGCAAATATAAGGTGAACGTAAGTGCTATGTTACAGATACTTCAAAATTTGACTCACTAACACCCCACAGTACGGTCTCGCTGCCACATTCTACGGAATTGGTGTCGAAACTGCCACCAAGATCTGTTCAAAACTTGGATTGTATCCAGGAATGAGAATGCACCAACTCTCAGAACAACAAACAATGGCCATAACTAAAGAATTGTCGGAAATGACTATTGAGTCCAAACTCTTGTCACAGATCAGAGCCAACATCCATCTCAAGAGAGAAATCGGTTCCTACGCAGGTCTCAGACACATCATGGGTCTGCCTGTCCGTGGTCAAAGAACAAAGACCAATGCCAAGACCGCGCGCAAACTCAACAGATTGGACAGAAAGATGTAAAGTACTGTTGCGCTATTTTGGAAAAACTAGCTATGCTGGTTTCGATATATGGAGAGTCCTGAGAGATTTTTCACGCTAAACCTCATCCCCACTGTATATATACACCTAGGTTCTTATTTTGGGCCCACCTACGGTAATGAACTGCCATGAACTCATTTGTATTGTAATAACTAGTAGTCCCGGGTTTCGGATTGATGGATGATTCCGGTTGGTCGGGGCACGTAACCACAGGCAGCCGAATCAGGCAGTGAAAAAAAAGTTAGCGAGAAAATTCTAAGATCGGTTTGTGATAATTGGAGAAGGGCAATCTAGAGGCGTGAAAGTTAACGGTTGTTGTGGGTACGGATAATAAATCAACATTCATTGATCTCTCTGTGTGTTTGTGTTTCTGTGTGCTTTGCGTTGACAAAGTACTGGTTGTTCCGATCATCTCCCAAAATAATTCTTCAAGTTGTCTCACTACACTATTTATACGCTTGTTATAACCACCGTCACATTCGTTTCCTGGGTGGTAATTGAAAATAGCTCAAAACCAACATCAGAAATGTCAACATTGTCCGCTATAGCAAAACAAATCAAGTTCTTTAGTAAGGGAATGATAGCCCTGGGCACTTTGATATTTAGTACAGCTTACGGAGTTTTATGCTCTATTGTGCTAACATTACTCGGTAAACGTGATCTTGCCCAATGGAGCACAGCCAGATTCTATTACGGTCTCTTCAGCAGAATTTTGGGAATTAGAATTAACTTAGAAGGTGAAGAACTATTGGAAAATTTACCTGCATTACTTATTTCCAACCATCAATCAGAATTAGATATTCTCATTCTTGGTAGAATTTTCCCAAAAAAGTGTGTTGTTACTGCCAAAAGACAACTCAAATATCTACCATTTTTGGGATGGTTTATGTCATTATCTGGAACTTTCTTTATTGATAGATCCAATAGAGAAAAGGCAATTGCTACACTCAATAAGGCACTAGAAGAACTCAAAACCAATAAGGGGGCCTTATTTATGTTCCCTGAAGGAACTAGATCTTACGCTTCTAGACCAACTTTGCTTCCATTCAAAAAAGGTGCTTTCCATCTCGCGGTTCAAGCGCAGATTCCGATCATTCCACTCGTTGTGTCCAACACTTCTAACTTGTACAGTATAAAACAAAAGAATTTCAACACCGGTACCATCAATATCAAAGTTTTGGACCCAATCGATACTACAGGAATGACTAAAGAAGATGTCAATAAGTTAGTCGAGGAAACTTATCACAAAATGCAAACTGAACTTTCAAAATTAGGCATGAGTGAAGTCGATGGTGAAACCAAAACTGAGTCTGTTGAAACAGATTCAGATGGGATCTCTGCCGGTGAAAGAACCTCGTTGTTGGTTGGATCGGAGAATTGAGACACGGCGAAACGACTTACTAACGCGGGTAATTAAACCACAGGACTGAGGACTTCGACCTCATTCCTAAAACCTTTTTGTCTATATTATTTAATGGCCGATTTTGGCCCCTTTCACGACGTTAATGTTGTTAGAAATACTCTATCGACTACGTATCTAATGTAAATTGCACCGAATTTCCTGGCTGTGCCTAAGGATTTTTTTGAAAAATCGAGCCTTAAAAAGAAAAATTAAATTATTCCTGTACTTTGAGATGTTTCATCATCACTGTATATATATAGTTCATCATGCTTTGGAGAAAGAAGACAGAAGAAACAGAGCCTTCAAAAGCGTCGGAGCAGACGCAAAGTTTGAAAAACAACGATTCCGGCTTAGAGGATCTTCAAAATGTGTTGAGCGATGCTTTAAATTCGAAATCGGCAGCATCTCCAAGTACATATAAAAAAGAGACAGCAGAAGGAACATCACTTAGAGAACTCGCCAGCAAAAGAGCGGAGGCCTTATCCTTGGAAAGATTCCCTGTAAGTATCGCAGAAGGGACGTGAAGTAGGTGGACTCGCATCGCCGTTCACTCTCACGTCGCCGTGTCGTCCTCGTTGTACTTTTACTAACACCCTGTAGAAAGAAATGTCATGTCTTACAGCCATGGATGAATTGATGGAATGTATGTCCCTCGGAGGACAAGTGCGAAACTATTACCGTTACGGAGACTTCAGTATGTGCGACAAACAGTCTGAAAAACTCAATTTCTGCTTCAGCAACTCTCTCAACACGGGGGAAGTCAAGGAAAAAAACATCCAAGAGTTCTATAAAAACCGTTTGAAGGAACAACTCAAACATGGAAGCAGTGAGGATATTTGGGAGGCTAGATAAGCTGAGGCCGTTGATTCATGTATATAACCGATTATAATGATACTTTTTGCTTGCGTAATTGGTTACGTAATCCGATTTTTTTGTGTTTATGGGGGTGTGTAATTTTTCCCACCTGCCTTTATTAATTTGTAAAATTTGGGTGGCACATTGCGTTTTCCGTCCAACGATCTACTCTTTTGTTGTTGTTGTTCGTTTAACACACAACAAAGCGAGTTATCTCGACTTTCACATAACCAATCACTGACTGGCAGCTTGCTGGCGTGTACCAAACCTGGAGCATCCAGTATTTGTCAGCACGAACAGGCAATCACCTAGTTTTTAACTAAACTAGAATATCAACAAACTTTTCAGTATGGCAGCACCTAAACAAGAAGTTCCGGCTAGCTCGTACGTGGGCTATCATGCCATGAACAGAAGTGGCAGTTTCACAGCAACCAATAAGAAAAGTTCAAGTGGGATTGGAGGCACCAGAACAAAAACCAGAGAATCCAAATCACGTAACAAGAGGGAAATCAAACCTGTTTTATCCAAAGATGATTACTATTTAGAGAGTTCAATTATAAGAGGTAAGAAGGGAATCGATATAAGTCATCTGCTTGATTTTCAACTGCCAGAACACGAAGGGGAAAGAAACAATCAGCCAAGAAGATCTCATCCAAGAAGAAACCGCAATCGTAACGGTGTTCACTTGAATTTAACTGGAAGAAGTTATGTCAACGTGAACTACAGGTTTATAGTGGATTACAGGGGCGATTACAGAACCCAGATCATCGATCCGAACGTGCCACTGGATGATTGCAGTATAGTCCGGGTTTTGATAAACAAGAACGATCACCAGTGTCCTATCTGTCTTGGTGATGATTTTGTGGCTCCTAGAATGACTAGATGTGGTCACGTGTTTTGCTATCCATGTCTTTTGCGTCTTTTCTCAGCTTTTGCAACTGAAGAAGGTTATAAAGGAACTGTTAGCTGCCCGTTATGTTCTGAAGACATCAAGGAAAAACACACCCTTCTGCCGGTTTTGATCAGTCTTGTTGATGAGAATTTTGAAAAGCCAGTTGCAAATCAAGAAGTTGAACTTCAATTGATGTACAGACCAGCTTCTAAAATATTGGCTCAACCGTTCCAATATTTCTTACAAGAGTCACAGTTTGATGGGAACATACCTTGGATTGGCTCGAATTCTAACGTTGAAACTTTTATGAAAAACTCCAAATATGCACAGTATTCTCGGATAATGAAGTGCGATCTCAAATTTATCATGGATTGTTTCGAATACGATTTGAGCATGATTCGAAATCAACAGGCATTAGACAAAGAGATGTATGAAGATAGTGTGCATCATTTTGATCTTGCTGCTTTGAGAATCCGTGCTCAAATGGATGCGGTCAGTGAATCGTTTGAAAGTTCCAAAAAGTTGACAGCTCCAGAAATCGTCAACGATTTCGAAGTTGATGATTTGAAGTTGAATGAACTCACTATCAAACAACAAAGTTTCCATTTAGGGGAAGTTGAAAAAGGGTTCTTTTTTTACCAATGTTCTTTCAACTCTGCTGTCAAGTTTTTCCCAACTGCATTGGATATTCAAATTCTCAAGTCTCTTTATGGAGAATATTCAACATTCCCATTAAAGTTGAGAATTGGAGTTGAGAATATCAATTATGAAAACAGTCCACTGACTACAGATCTCATCAATAAAGCCAAATACCTGGGTCATCTTCCGGTCGGTACAGAGCTCGGGTTCTTGGAGTTCGATTGGATCGATCATGCCACCAATACCCCACTGATACCTCGTGACGTTTACTCGAAATTCAGCAAAAAACTACAGGAAAGATCGAAAGCATCGAAATATAAGAGGCTAAGGGAGGATCGGAGCAAGGCTAATTTTGAAAAAGAGTTAGAGTTGAAAACTCTGCAATTTTATTCGACCGAAAACAACCTCCGCCTTGAAGATTATGGCTATAATGATGGAACAATATTGTCTGCTAATGGCTCTTATAGACGATTTTCTGAGGAAGATGCCCCACCGTTGTGCGAGGCAGAACCATCAACTGCTGAGGATGCTGACATTAAGTACGAGTCCACTATTTGGGGGACGAAGATTCCGAAGAAGGAAGATCCTTTGGAATTCGAGGATGATTTCGAAGACGCAGAGCTCATCATACAGAGAGCAAAAGAGACGGTCAACAGCACAGGTAAGAAAAAGAAAAAGAAGATCGTGTTAAGTTTTACCTGAAGTCTGCGCGGGAGGACACTTTTTTACGACGTTTTATGCATCATATAGTGTAAATTCAATGAGTTACTGACTATAGTCCTAGTAAAGAGTGACAACAAGCGCAGCTCGTTAATTGCCACTACAGTTTACATTTCTTTGTTTTGCGACCAAAAAACAACCAGCGAATAACGGGCAAAGAGACTGATCCGTTGCTCGAGCTTGTCATCCATTAATATACATTTGTAAAAGCGCACGTTTCAGCTGAAAACATTAGTTGACTTCACCTTGTTTGGTAGTCTACTTTTCAGCTTGAGACCTGGTTTTTTTGAACTGTTCGAACTCACAATTGAACCTTCTTTACCTGAATTCAAATCTGTTGGGATGATTTTCATCCCACATTTCATAATCGGCTTGCTAACAGGAAGTTCTGATGGTGTTGTATTCAATGATATAACAATCTTCTCATGGTTCTCTAGAGCAACAGGAGCTGGTGTATGGGTTACCTGGGGATCTTGGTCGACTAGCTTCTGTTTGCCACGTTGAATTTGTTTCTCCAACTCTCTCAGGCTAGCATCTTCATCACTTCTAAGTTTCTTTTCCTTTAGGAACTTGCGCCTGCTTACAGAATCTGGTGACCTGTCTATATATGCAATAGAATATCTCTCCGCGTCCGTATCTTCTGCATCTTCAATCTCTTCGACACGACAGAGTCCTGACTCTTTCAGGTACATAACCAATGACGTCAGACTTTTCCATTTGGTAGAGTTCAGATGGATGTGGTCTTTGTTAAGAATGTATTCTTGATAGAATTTGTTGCTGCCAACCATTTTTTCACCGTGATTGATCCGCAATAGACGCACAAAATCGGCAATAAACTTGTCTGAGTACTCTTGAATGAGAACGCGTGAGTTGTTGTTTGAGCTCTCGAGTTTTGATTCCAGTCGCTTGATGTGTGATGGCGACTGGATATGACATTTGAACCCGTTATCGTCCATACACTGCTTTTCGCACACCTGGCAGTAGAACTTGGTTTTCTGAAGTCCTTTCTTTCTCTGCTGGTTTGCGACGTACTTAGCTGTTCCAAAATCGGCTTTTCCCATTGCTTGTTGGGGTAGCAAGAGGAAGAAGCAGTAAGATGATAATCGAATAAAAAAAATATTTAGAAGATCAAGACAGCTTGCTGGCGTCGATCGACTCGTATAATTTGGCGATCGACGCCATGGCTTATTTTTTATACATTTTTCACCAACTTCACCTGGTTCGAGTTGTCTAGTTCAGTCTATGAAAAGGAGCATTGGGTGATCACCAGGGAAACAACGCCGCCTTTCTTTGACTTTTGTTGTAAAAATTCAATTGCCAGGTCCCAAAGATCCCAAGGACCCCACAGACCTCGCCCTTCTCTCCGCCATGGACACTTTGCTTCCTCCGTCTCAGGCACAGCCCCCATCCACGCCTCAAAACGACCCACAATTCATTCTCCAAAAAGGTCCCCTCCGTCCATATGTTCAACTCCCTGAAACTGTTGGAGATGCCCATCTTCAGAGGACAAAGAAGGAAAAAATACATGTTCTTTTGATCGTCCTCGTCGCGTTGGCTACTAGGCTTGTGGGCTTAGATCATCCTCCGACAGTCGTTCATGACGAGCTCCACACGGGAATTATCGTCAACAACTATCTCAAAGGACATTTTTTTGTTGATAAAGAGCCTCCTTTTGCAAACATTCTCTACACATCGCTCAGTCAACTACTTCACTACACAGGTGAGTTCCCATTCAGCACCCAGGGCCAATCATACTTGAACGAGGAATCGGAATTCCCATATGTCATTTTCCGTGCTTGCAACGCTATCTTTGGAGTGGCAACCGTATTGCTTGCCTATAAAACTCTCAGAGCCACGGGAGTGAGACACTACATTGCTCTTTTTGGCTCATTTTTGATAGCTGTTGAGAATTCGTTAGTTTCTCAAACAAAATTCGCATTAAACACGGGTCCCGTGCTGTTTTTTGTCAGTTTGACTGTGGCCATGTCTTTGAATGCAGATCTCATGCGTCCCCTCTCTTCGGGCTGGTTGAAGAAGGCCCTGGCAGCAGGTTTGGGGGCAGCATTCTTGATCTCTTCGTCCTGGTTTGGATCATTCACAGCTTTATGGCTTCTGGCAGTGGCATTCAAGAGGATCTGGTATCTTTGTGGTGATCCTAAAAAGTCTACCAAAGACGTCCTTATCAAATATGGATTCGTCCGGGTCCTCATACTTACTGTGATACCTCTCATTTTCTACGTCTGGACATTCAAGATTCACTTTGATTTGCTGCCAGTGGCAGGACCAGGCTATGCATACGTTTCTCCTGAGTTCCAGCACAGCCTCATCGACACGCATTTGGAAAACATCACTGCCGAAGTCTCATACGGATCTACAGTCTCTATAAGACATTTACATTCGGGAATGTATCTTCATTCAGAGGATAAAAACTATCCAAAAACTGGTCATCAGCTTGTCACAACGACTCGTAAACGTGACTATGACAATCTCTTCTTTGTGGAACAAAGAGTCAAGGCAAATATGGGTGAACTGGCCCGTAAAACCAGAACCGTTGAAAGTGGGAGACAAATTCGTCTATTCCATAACTCCACTCAAAAGTATCTCTATATAGATGCAGACAACAAGCCACCCTTATCAGAGACAGATTACAACAAAGAAGTCACCACATTTGGAAATGCAACATGGCTCGGAGACCAGTTGATCAATTTCGAACTACTGATCGCACCAGCCTACAGCAAATCTAACGTTGGAAAGAAAAAAGTTCGTGCACTGGAAAGTGTCTTCCAACTATACAATGTCAAAAACAAATGCTATCTTCTTGGAACAGAGAATTCTTTGCCAAGTTGGGCAGACGGTGAGAACGAAGTGGTGTGTATTGAGAAACCAATTTTTGAAAGGTCTTTGTGGTATTTTGAAACTAATATTCACGAAAAGTTCACTCCAGAAAGGGCAAAATCAACTATCAATCCAGTCACATTTTGGGATAAATTCATTGAGATTCATCGTGTTATGTTTGGTCTTAGCGAAACCAATGAATTAGAGCTGTTCAGACCAATTAATCTTTGGACTCAGCAAAACAGATCAGTTTACTTAGTCAGCAACCCAGCTGTTCACACTCTCACAATCTTGGCGGTGGTGAGCTTCTTGATATTCAAAATACTTCAAATCATCACTTTCAATCCAATCAATTCGCCGTCATACACTGCCGAATTTCTCAAATTTGATTATCATTCAGTGGACTATTTACTCGGTTATCTCTTTAACCTTGTTCCGTATATGATTTCGACCGGTCCGTTGCCGGAGTTCAACCGCTCGCCGGTGCTATACTTCGGCATCCTGCTGTCTTGTCAATGTTTTGAATACCTTGCTGTCCAGCGCTTGAAACTGTGCTACTCAATAATCATTCTCATAGCCATCCTTACAATGATGTCGTTCAAATTACTGGCTCCACTGTTGTACGGACTGGTGTGGTTGGAGGGACCATGCGACGCAGTCAACGTGCTCTTGCGACAGCAAGTCGACTGCTCTGTTTATAGATAATTCGAACATTTCAATCTCTTGTATCTGCTATTCCTTTACTGATATCAATAATAAGTTCGTCAACAAATTGTTTTAGTTTGTCCTTTTTCATGATAGCCTGTATCTTTTTACTTTCTGCTTCATTGAGTTCATTTGTGAGAGACTCAATTCGTTTCAATTGTTCATCTTTGCTCACTCCGACACCAGGAAGCGTATCGATAATAGTGAGAATTTGTTTGGTTTTCAGTATTATGTCCGACGTGAGTTCTTGGAGATTCTGTTGGAAGTCCACCTCACCAACTGGCGTGTGGTCTGGATCAAGTTGCATCTCATCTCCTTCAGTGAGTCGCACTGCCATGTGATTTTGGTCTACGTATGTGAGCGAGGCGAAGAACATATCAGATAGCTGGGGGTGTTAGTAGGCCGAATGAGGCAATTTGAGACGGATCAGAAAAACTTACCTGATCAAGACATATTTGAAGTTGTGTGAGACGATCCGTCATTATGAGGGGTGGTAGGAATGGCTATGGACAGTACCTCCAGTTTTACTTAATTTAGCTTGTCAACTTTTCTCTATTTTTTTTTCAACTTGAAGAGAACTCACCTTGGCCGATCGACGCGACGATATTTTTCTTCCCTCTTTGGTAATGCTAACCGTTTGAAAAAAAAGTCACTGATAAACGAAGTTCATTGAGAGTATTAACTTGCTCCTCTGATGCCAGACCATCATGGACTTCTACTCGAATCTTGACTCGCGGTCACTTGACCGCGATACGCCAACACTATTTGAGGTGATCTCAGCAACTGAGCTCGAGAAATTGCTATCACCTTCCATAAGATTTATTTTGGTCCATTACACCAATCGGTACCCACGCCATTTGATCAAGATCCTCAACAGGTTTGACGATATTAATCTTTTTGTTCGCGGTCTTATTGAATACAAGTTTCTAAGTCAATGGAACTCGACATTCATCGAGAAATTTTATGGTCTCAAACGCTGCAATGGTTTACATCTACGGATGCAAAATCCAGAGACAAATTTAAGCAAATATGAGAATGCCAGAAGACTCAAAAAAATACAAATTTTGATTTCATTGGTTGAACTACTAGGTGCCCCATATCTTAAAGAGAAACTTGATGCACTTTATGAGAAGTTTTATCCAAGTTTATTGCTCAATCAGTTGAAACCAAAGGAAAATGCACGAGATTTCATTAAGTATTGGTTTTTGAAAATATACCCATCTGTGGAGGCGATTTTGAAGCTCAGCAACCTTTTGTTCAAAGTTTTGTATCTGTCTGGTCGGTTCAAATCAACAAGTTTATTACAGTATCTCTTCAACATTCAATACTCAAGACTCAATCAATATGATTATCAACTTGAAGAAAAAAGAGTCTCAAAATTTCTGGGGAAAGACATCTCTACACCGCTTGCCTCTAGAGTTCGACCACCATCGTTAAGTGAGTCGGTGATGGAACTATACAATAATGCCGTTTATCCATTGAAGCGTACACTTCTAGTGACATCAAATTCGGTGTTACCCGTTTCCATTTTTCTACTAAAGTTCCTTGAATGGTGGAATACATCAGAAATTAACAAGAATTTGAAGACTGATAATGCCATCGATAAAACTCCACAAGTTCCTCAATTATTGACATCTGAACTGTCCAAATCCAAACGTGTCCGCAAGTTGTTAAAGACTGATACTTCGGCTTGTCCCTTGTGCAAAGAGGATATTCATAATCCAGCAGTTATTGAGACGGGTTACGTTTTCTGTTATACCTGTATCTACAAGTATTTGAAGGATGGTGATGAGTTGTCTGGAGGTAGGTGTCCTGTGACTGGAAAGAGATTGTTGGGCTGTAGATACAGCAGGTCGGGTAAAGAGTGGAAGGTGAGTGGATTGAGGCGGTTGATGATATAGGCGAACGACGATCGTTTGCAGCTATCCTCATGACGAACGAGTCTCTTCAATCGATTGTCATTGAGACCCCTCATAGTTAGTGATTGATTCGCTAACACTTCGTTCCACACCGGCAGAATCAGTTATTTTTATAGGGAATAATGATTAATTACTACGTCATATTTCCCATCAATCGATAAGAGATGAGCTACCCGACCTGTTTTGTTTGTCGCTGGTCGAAATTTATAATGCTTAATGGTTCGTATTATGAAATGGTATGTATCGTGATGAACGTTCGTAAATGAGAGATGAGGGGTGAGCGATGAGCAGAAAGTAGATGGAAAGTAGGTAGAGCGTAGGCAGGATGCGGTGGAAAATTCGTGTGTCAATCGTACTCGTTTTGCTCGCTATGAGGGTCGCCGGAGCTAAGTCACGAACAACTCGCCTCGCTAATCGTTCGTTCGCCATTCGCTCACTCGCTATCCTCATCATCAATACTCTGCCACTCAATATAATTCAAATTAACCACCTTCTTACACTTTTTCAACATGAGTGGATCAAAAGGAAAGTATGCTTCCAAATCAAGGAATTCTTGTTTACTCTCAAACGTAGCAGCATTCGAGCGCATGTTCTTGATACCATTCAATCTTTCTCTCTTATTGCGCTCAATAATAGAGAAACAATAGCACAGATCAACTTGTTGGGCTAATCTAGCAAAAATTAAAACAACTGTTTCATTGCAATATTTCAATGGGTTGAAACCCGAAATGATCAACTTATTGAAAAACTTATCAAGATTAAGCTCCCATTCGTCACGATCATTCTTCAATTCTCTGTGACGGAAACAGAAAACGTAAAGCAATCCTTGGAATACACAGTAAAGGATTTTGAAGCGCTCCATACCGCCTTGGCCGTTCGATATCTCCTTCTCTCGCTCCGAAACAAAAACCGAACACCATGACGTGAGATATTTGAGTACAAACAACAATTGTTGCTTTGTCAATGACTTAGCACGTGCGATGAATGAACAAACATACTGCATTGCTTTGACTCTATTGGATGCAATCTCATTGGCATTAAAGACAATGTCAATCAACATCACAAGAAATGAGTCTGCCAAGTCGGAGTGTTGCTGTGCAACGTGAAACATAAGATATTGAATGCAACGGGTATAATGTGTAGGAAGAACATGGGACTTGAACAAAGACGCCAGCGTATTGAACAAAACAATCGCACGGCCAGAATTCATATTCTCAGTTGTGAAAACAGCTTCGGTGCTGTCAAGTAGAATTTTCATAACAGAATCAAGTTTGGCTGATAAATCAGAAACGCTTTGGATTTCAAGGTGATATTCTTCCTCTAACATAAGATCGCCTTCCTCGGCGTCACTATCACCAAGAGCGTTGGCGTCACGTTCATCAGCAACACTGGCATCGTCATCATCGCTCTCGTCCTCGCTTTCATCTTCACTCTCGTCTTCACTCTCACTGTTGAGAGCCCCATCGATATCGGAGTCGTCAACATCTTCCAACTCATTTTGTAATTCAACATCTAATTTGATACAACTCTCAACAATCAACTTCCAGACAGGGTGCCGAAGCTCATCGCAGTACTCAAGAACAACCAACAGATTGCGAACGTAACTAACGAGTTCACGTTTGGCCGCATTCTTATTTGGGAAATTCTTCTTAAGCAACCCAGGTAAAGCGTTAGTTGAAGTTGGGATAATTTGAACAATGTAATGCAAAGTATTATGATGAGTTTTCAATGAATCTCCAGTTGATTTACGGAAGTCTGAAATCAATTTGTCGGCAACTTCATTCCACCATTTTGGAATTCCTGAAACTAAAACTGTAAGAAAAGTTGAATATTTCTCAACAAACTCTGTATTTTCAGCGTGTGAAAGCCAGTCAACACGCAAAATAGATTGCACTAAAGAGAATGAGGCTTTGTTGTCGAGTCTGGCGATTTCTCCACTCAAAACCGTCAAAATGTGCGTAAGGTTCTCTACTGAGATAGACTCTGGATTGGTACTTGGTAAGTTCAACTGCGATGAAAGTGCCTCTATGGCAGTAGTGTCTTGCTAAATAAGAGTTAGTATTCGATAAACTTTGCCCGAGAAAACGCTAAAACTCACCTTTTCAAGCGACTCAAGCGCTGATCTCACGAGCGATGTGTATATCTTGCTAGAGAATTCTTGTTCATTGCTGTTGGTTTCTTCTTGTTTTCTGCGCTTCACAGAATCTTGAGGTTCTTCAGTAACGGATCCTGGACGTTTTCTTAAGCTACTGGCAGATTTCGATTCGCTGACCGTATTCAGTCCCGCTATGGGAGGCGGATTCTGCACAGACATCATACTGTGAGACAAAAATGATCTGATATTATATAAATGCGGACAAGGGCACAGGGGAAAATGGTGGGGTGGCTCAAATAAAGAAGTATGACAAATGGTGGCTTGAGATGGTCCACTGAAGCACAAAGTCTCTGTGAATCCAGCCTTTAAACGGTAAATTAACAAAGGTTCAATCAAATATGTCTAGAAGGGGAAAAAAGATAAAAAATTTATTTGCCTGCAACTAAAAATTTTCACAATCCTTATTGTAGATTGGTTACGTAACCCTGGCCATGGGATAGTTGATGGGGAGTAAAGGAACTACGATAGGGAGCCACTGAAAAATGTCAAATACGAAAAGTGTGTCATCAGGTCGAATTTCGATCACTCTTTGTTTCTACATAAGATCGGTGCAAGTGTGCTGGATCTCGGGCTGATGATGTCTGGAATCGGTTCAATTGCGCAATAGCAGGTCAGTGAAATGTCATAGGCTGCACTGCCTGGGTTTCGCGAAGACCCCGAAAAAAAGCCGCTCAGGGCCCATGAACTAGGACAATCAACAACCTACAACCTACGAGCGAAGCGAGTCGAGCTTTGAGCAAGAGACCAATCATTTCCTGGTAAGCGCTTGGCAGGTACTTGACTCGCAAGTAAAAAAACCCACTTAGAGTCTTAACATACACACTTCTCGCTCCCTTCGTGATTATAAGTCGTAGCCTAGACCTGTAGTAGTTTAAGCCGCTCATTACTCACCAGGCTCGTATACTGCCCGGCACCGAGATCTTGGGTCACACGAGCTCCTTACCATGACATGAAATCTACCTTTGCATCACTTAAAACCGTATGCCTCACTAAGACCCCTCACAGTCTCCGTATTCGGAGTTATCCCCGCGTGCGGAATTTTTCCGCAGTGCGGAAAGATCCCGCAGTTTGAATAAATTTACCGCTCGTGTGCATTATCATCACGTCTAAAACTCCGTGAACATGCCCGATGACGATTATAATGATCCATATATAGACATCATCTTCCCCTTTTACATGGCTCATCCCCCCTGTCAATACCAACATCGACTCTCTTAGCTCGTCGTTCGCTGTTCCCTCGCCATGACTGCTATACAAGATCATACCAACATTCTTCCCTTCCGTCAACTAATTATAGCATTCAGTGCACTTGCACTCGGACTACTTGTATCCTTTCTCGATCAAACGGCAATCAGCGTGATCCAGCCTCAAATAGCTGTGGCTCTCAATGCTCGTTCTACTATTTCATGGGCAGGAACTTCATCAGTGATAGGTATGACAACGTTCCAAATTCTGTCCGGACGACTGTCAGATGTGTTTAATAGAAAATATATCTTGATTAGTTGTCTGGGATTGCTTGCTTTGACACAACTGGCCACTTCATTTTGCCAAACTTCTACACAACTGTACATTTTCCGTGGTTTTGCAGGTATTGCAAACGGTGGTATAACCTCACTCACAATGATCTCGGTCAGCGATTTTGTTACTCTGAAGCAGCGTGGGCGCTACCAGGGAATTCTTGGTAGTTGTGTTGGATTGGGAAACTCTATAGGTCCTTTCATGGCTTCGGGTTTCGCTAATAAAGTGTCTTGGAAGGGGACTTTCTGGTTACTTTGTCCACTAACAACGTTAGTCTTGGTTGTTTGTGCCATATGTGTTCCTACACCATCAACCGTCCACACTTCGTGGCGAAATGCTCGAAATATCGATTACTATGGTTTTTTTTCAAGTACCATCGGAATCATTCTGTTTCTTGTTGGTCTTGCTGGAGGTGGTAATACCTATCCGTGGACGTCAGCAAAAGTGATAGTTTTGCTCACAGTTGGTGCAATTTTTCTGATCTTGTTCGTCTTCACTCAATGGAAGCTTTCAAGACTTCCAATGATGCCTTTGAGGCTTTACAAGGATCCTTCTCTGGCCATAGTGTTAGCTACCAACATCTTTATCGGCATCGTGTACTATTCAAACATGTACTATTTGCCATTATATTTCGAACTAGTTAGAGGTTGGACCCCTATCCAGTCCTCGTGTCTCACTCTACCATTGGTGATCATGCAATCAGGTATAAGTGTAGTCGCTGGTATACTTGTTTCGAAATTTGAGCACTATAATTTTGTCATCATCACTGGTTTAGGGCTATGGACATTGGGACTAGGCCTGCAAATGGGCCTATTCAATCAAACAATATCAATGGTGCCAATCTGTTTCATCACACTTGTGGAAGGAATTGGTGTTGGTGCTACTTTCCAACCCAGTATAGTGGCTGCTCAAGCTCTCTCTAAAAAAGAAGACCGTGCAGTCGTTATTGCAACACGGAACTTTAACCGTTCGATTGGAGCATCTGTTGGGATGGCTTGTTGTTCTGCAATAGTCTCAAATACATTTAAGCGCAAACTTCGCTCAATATCCTCAACTTTAGGCCTTTCTGCTGCACAAATGGCCTACTTGGATAAAAACATCTTTGCTCAAATTGATCTCGATCAGTTTTCTCCAGCAGTGCAAAAACAATTAAAACTAGTGGTTTTCCAAAGCATAAGATCGGTTTTTTACTTCTTTTTCCCACTACTTGCGATTTGTTTTATCATGAACTTCTTAGTTCGTGATGACGGACTGGCTACCAAAGATTCAAAGGAACCTGTCGCGTCGATCGACTTGGAAGAAGAAAAGATGGACTCGGATGAAACGAGGATCACCATAGAAACCCCTCAACTGCGTGCACCACAGATCGACACTACTAGAAACCAACAAACACTTTCGAACCAACAAAACGCAGATCCGGCCCGAACTTCAGATTTAAACTCATCAGTTTCTGGCTCCGAGAATAAGATAAGCAATCATTAACAATATACAGTCTAAATCTAAACCGCCGTACACCTTCTCCGATGTATCCCTTCTTTAATTTTTCAACGGTGCCACGCAGCAGTGCTTATTATTGAGCAGATCAACCTATTGTGTAATCATATGCATGTGCTGATTAGGATAAATTTGCGGCGTCAAAAAAATCTGACGGCAATTTTCGCGAGTACCGAGGTCTTGGAACCTCACGAGATGCCGACAGCGGCATCTCTCGGGGACAGCAGATGCAGTCCGTTGTTCCCGAGCGAAACTAGTTAAATAGCTTTTGAGAAACTACGGGATACTTGGGTTAAAGACTTGAGTTGGCCAAATTTTGATTATAACGTCTTAAATTCATCGTGTAGCTACTGCCGGGCACCTTTCACGGCCTTAGCATCGACTTCCAAGGAGTTTCTCCCCGTATTGTTAAGGCGCATTGATTTCTTTTTTGGGCCAATGTGTGTTATAATTGTTTATGCTGCACAAAAACGTTCCTATTGTTTCATAAGTTATGCTCGGGATTTGTTTACGACACGTCTTATTTCCATAGTAAAATAAACACTATTACATAACCGCGACGCGTAATATAAAAGGGGCAAAAAACATTATGAAACGCACGTCTTACTAGACTAATGGGAAACTGAAGTACAGGTGTAACAGCCTTAACAGCGGCAAAAACGCTTAAAAAACTGTCTTCGGCGTAATAAGCTCCTAAGTTCTCCGCCCACCTCTTTTCCGACGATTATCGGACCATTTCAACTTAAAAGTGCACATCCCTAAATTGCTGCGATGCCATCAATGGTTGCAAGGCCCGATGAGGATGATCGATGGGCCCTGCAGAGCTTGTTTGGGAAATCTGGTATCTCTTCTCCTGTGAGACCAACTATTGCCGCATCTTACAGCATTAATTCACATGCTCTCAGATGATGATCATTAATTCCAGTATTGTTAAAAGAAATTTTACAATAGCAATCTGCAATATTCATGCATAATATGCATAAAAACAAGTGTGTGTGCATTTGTTTTTTTTCGCCCCTGCTACAACATTGTGACATCTGATCTAGGCCACTTTCTGTGGAAAAAATATTTCAAAAGATGCATCTCATTTTTATACGCCACTAATATATAAGAAAGTGAATCTGCCCTAAGCTTTTGTTCAGTACATGTGTCAATCACTTTAGTCACTTTAAACCGTCACCTTTCAATGAGTTTTCCAAAGTCGCCAGTCCTGCCTCCAAGAAAAAAGTCTGTTGAGTCTCCACTTGCGGCAGAGAGGCAACGTCAATACCAGAACTTGAGTAGAACTGGTAGTAGTCCTAGCTCCCCTGAGCTCGAAAAAGGCGACTTTTTCAAAGAAGTTCGCGATCACAAAGACTACAGACGTACTCATAATCACAACGGGAAGACTCGCACCATCCTCACAATTGTCTTACTTCTTGCCCTTACTATGGGACTCGCAATCATCCAAACCGCATTTCAATTCCACCACCACTACAATTCGCAGAACACTTTGACAGTCGTTGGACAAGACATCAACGGTCAACTCAATCTCGAAGACGAGGCTCCTACATTAATGGCATCGGTGCAACCTCCCGTTTTACGCAATCAACTCCGCGAGTCCTCCGATAATGAAAAAATGAGACTCATCGATGAACACTATTCTCGTGTCGCAAACATGCTCTCTGGAGATGCATAAATTCTTTGTGACTCAATCAACAAACCCAATTACGCTGTTCCATCAGCAAATGCATAGAGATGCTCGCTTTCTCTATGATCGTCATCATTCGATACCTTTTTCTACCGTTTCGCGCTCATCCCCTTTCCCGAGTCCAACTTTTGGTTTTCTCTTTCGGGATAAAAAACTACGGACACCAATAAACAAACATTTCTTTTTATTTTTTGGCTTGGGATTTCTTTTTTTTTTCCGATTATTTTTTAATCCTTATGTTGCGATGATAAATCTGCGGATGATACATGTGAGTACAATCTCACCTATTGTTCACACAAGGTACATCCCAGCGCCGCAGCTGTCGTACTATTTTTCAGAATCATCTTTTATCAAGGTTTGCACTCCTTCAATTCTCTGCATCCTGACTATTTGTCTCATAATAAACATACATTATCTAATATAATTAGTGCTAAATCTAAATTAGTTATCTCCCACAGCGCGGACATTCCGGCAAAATCCACGTCTAATTAAATGTGCCGCAGTGTCAGGATTAAGATTACATCCATCTACTATCAGATGTTCCAATCGTAAACTCGATCCTAAGCCACCCGATCCGCACCCCTGAAACAGGGCCACAATTCCCACACCACTAATATCGTTCCTTGATAAGTTCAGGTTCCGCAGAGCCCCAAGGCTTTGCAGCCGTGGAGCCAATGTTTTCAAAGTATAATCAGTCAAATTTGTACATTGAGCAAGTGATAAGCTTTCCACCGCCGGTAAGCACCTTATCAGTTCATCCACGTCTACGAGTCTCTGATGCATGCGTGATCCAGCGTCATCAAACGCACTTTTCCTGAACACTAACCTCGTATTTGAGTTCAACTGTAATGTTTTAAGGTTACCATTTGTAGACTGCAGTATACGGTCAACACTATCATATGATAAAGACGTATTCTCTAACGATAAAGTCTGCAGCGAACATAAAAATCCCAGCTCCACATGTCGTAGAGATGGCGGACTTTGCGTCCTCAAGGTCGTGCACTCACGAACTGTCAGATGCGTTAGATCTTTATTCTCTGTTGAGGCAAGACAACATAGTAACCACTCGGTTGTCAAGGATGGATTAGAGTCAAATTGGACGGTTCGGAGCGTTCGTGTCTGTGATAAAAACCTTTCCAATGATAAAAGTTGAAAATCGCAATTGACAAGCTGTAAAGATTCTAGATTTGGAACCGAATGGAAACTCAAAAACTTCTCAAAGGTATGTGCAGATGAATTTGATTGCCTGAAAATAACTGCCAAACTTTTAAGGTTTGGCCAAACCATATGCTTTGGCTCAATCAATCGTTTGGAGTTCGTAACTCCATTGACGACCAAGGACAGTCGGATTAATCGTTCCGGCGAACAATACGAGATAATATCGCAAAACCCCGCACCAGATTCGACAACAGGGACGCATAAATTCAGTTCTTCAAGGAAACGAAACATCTTACGAGCATCTGTGCTCTGAGAAAGTGCACGCACCAATCCAATACTGTCAAATCGATGTAATGTCAAAGAAAGTCGCCTCAATAGTAACCCAGCGGTCAGCAACTGTTTGGTCACACTGGATTCATCAGTCAACCTGCAACTCAGTATGAGATTTTCTATCTTTTTGTCACGACGGCCACGGTTAACACGCTTATAAAACTGCAGAAACTTGACAAAGTCGCGCAATGATATGTTCTTCTTCAATTTTGGTAAATTATGAAGTGATGGGGCTGAGAAAACAACAGAATTCCATAATTTATCAACCAGTAGACAATTTAAAATTGAACTTTGATCCAAAAAACTAAGGATTTTGGCTGAGATTTCGAGTGGAAGTCGTTTAATTGGATCGACTGAGACCTTCAATTCCAATTTCCTTCGTTTAATTGGACCATTTTCGTCGATTCCAAGCTCCTCAGCAAGATTATGACGTTCTGACTTCATCTTTAAAAGCAATTTTTCATTCACTTGCAATCGTGAGCCATATTTCAACATTGCTTTGTTAATTTTGCGCAATCCTGCTTGCAAAACTTCAAATGCTTCTTCTCGTCGGCTTTGAAGAAGAAGAATTTTGCTGGTTCGAAGATAACATTTGCATTTGAATGGGTCCAGGCGTGTTTGTGTTTTAGCGTCCTCTAACGCCTGATCCAACATCCCCAGCTTCTCGTAGCATGCCGCGCGATATTCGTATAGTGAGCTAACTCCATTTTGACGTTCTCCCGACTCCTGAACAAGACTGATCCCACGCGCAAAGATTTTCAATGCACGAGAGTAGTTTCCCGACGAAAATTCTTGTAGTCCACGCTCTGTTGCCCGTTGTACGAGATCCGTTTTGCTGTTGTTCATCAAGGCAAGGGAGGACTGGGTGTTTTGAAGAGCGGAGGGAAGTTGATTTGGTATCAGATTGAATGAAGTACGCGTAAATCTGGGTGGAAAAAAAATTTGTCGCGTGTGGTGACTAAGAGATTATGTAAGGCAAACGACGAGCCAAGCTAGTAGGGCGTCTTGCTTCCTTAGAACTGACATGTCTGAGTGACTTACTAGGAACTTGGATGCAATTTCAGGCTTGATGGTTATTCGTTGGCCGCTGTCTCTGAAACAAAGTCGTGTGTGAACGGATGGAGATGCCGACTGAATGTGGGGTGCCGACTGAGGAAAACTAATTGTACCCTGCCGAGCAACGTAACGAAACACAGCGGACAGGGACCCAACTCTGACGACTTACACGCTCATTGTTAGTTCGTCGTTACCGTCTGCGCTGTTTGGGCTTCGGCTTCACCTCAGCCTTTGCCTTCTTCAACTCCACTGGCTTTGACCCCACATACCTACCGTTCATCTCTTTGAAACACCTCAAATAATCATCTGGGTCACTGAAAGAGATAAATCCATAACCCTTATGCTCACTCTTCTTTACATCTTTTGGAATTTTGATTTTTGAAACTGATGGATACCCTATAAACGAACGGAACAACAATTCTTCGTCCACGTCCTGGGCCAAATTCCCAATGAACAATCTAAAATGCGACGGATCCCATTCCTGTAACTGTTTTTTCCTACCTTCCGGAGTGCCTTTACCTTTGATGTCACCTAAAACTTGAATTGAATTGTTGAGCGTTCGTTCATCGTTCACTGTGAGTCGTTGGTTACTGTGTAAAAACTGCGTAGGTTTTGCACCTGCTGCTGTTCTTCTATCAGAAGCTTTCGTGTTATTGATCTTTTTCGGTCTTGAAGGAGGTGACATGCTGGTGCCCAGTCAATCTTTAAACACTAGCAGTGATAAAAATTTACTTGGAGAAAAAATAATTTATAGCGAAAATTTGTCAATCTTCACCATCACTTCTTTCAGTACCCTATTGAACACCACTAAAATGCTACTTTTGAGGCCTTTGGGATTGTTGAAATACGGTTTTCCAAGAGCCAGAACGGCTCAATGGATATCAGTCGTCAAGCCAAGTCCATTGAGGCTCTCCCTCGTCAGATTCAACTCGTCGCTCAACAAATACACCCAACCTCAGAAAACTGCTGAGTTGTATGAAAAGCAGCAAATCATCGATGCAAGAATCCCAGGAGAAGCAAAACAAACAAATACTCTCTCTGATAGACTTCCAGACTCTATAAAATTAGAAAAACAGGCCATTCCAACTCTACTTCCAAGACCAGGAGTCCCTGCACCATCAAAGTATCCTTTGGCACAGATGTATGAACAGCTTGCTCAAAAGGCAGAACCTGAACTGATCTATGAAAGCGAGCCTCACAAGCTTTATTTTGTGTTTTGCTATTGTTTTGCATTGGTTTTCATGATTTACGGAATGAATGCATTTTCCATTGGCTATGATATGGCCACTTCAATCTATTTAGAAAACGATATGAACTTGAAAGATTGGCAGAATAAGCTGCAACTGGCTGCTCACATGTGTATAGTTGTTTTGGCAGGATCCTTACCGTTCATTACCGGCTTGGGTTTCGCTTTGATGCCTTCGAGATTAGTGAGAAGAATCTGGTACCTTCCTGGTAAAAAGCCGTTTGTTCGATTCACTACACATCCAATCCTGCCATACCGTCCTACTCCGGTCCATACAGTGGCTCTTTCGTCCATCAAGAAATTGAAGAATGCAAAAATCTATACTGGCCAGGGATTTTATGGTACTGGAGACTCGTTCTTCATGTTTTTCCTCAAACAATCAGGTAGAAGATTCCCATGGATTGTCGACAGAAAGGGGTTCTTCTGGGGTGACGGACGTGTTTTCGATCTTCTTTTCAGTCATGACACCATCGATGCGGTGGAAAATGCGAAGAGCATCGATGAGCAATATGGTGACCTCTTGAAGCTGCGTAAGGAGAACGAAAAGAAGATGAAGAAGGAACTAGGATTGGGTTGGAAGACAAAAGCTAAGGGAAAGTTGTTAATTGAGGATCTGGATAGGTTGAGGGGATTAGTGGGTGATAAGAAGTTGCGAGGTGAGGAAAAGAAGAAGCTGAAATGAGCACATGCAAATGACCTCCAACCACACCGCCTGTGAATCTGTATATAGATTATTTATTAGTGCAAACAGAGCAATCGATGTCGTTGTTCACACCGAATGACTTTTCACGAGGAAAAGGTTTGAGCGTAGAGAGCCATTGGCTTTTCTTCCGCTAGTTAATCATACAAACATCTCTTTGTAGCTCTTAAGATAATGAAATACATCCGCTCATATAAACCCTAGTGAGTGGTCGTCACTCGAATCTAGCCTGCTCATAGGCACTTTTTTCAATTTGCTCGCTTTGTTCGCTCTGCTCCACTTTCTTTGGTTTCAATTCGAATTTCTCATGACTCGTCACCTTATTCACTCCTCTCAGAATCACGTCCACCACTCCTCTTGCCTCAGAACTCGTGTCGTCGACCCCCTTCACCTCCCAGATGGAGTCCTTGACACCAAACTTCATCTCCCCGTAAACTCTTCTGAACTCCTCGCTAAGCTCACCCGATGTTCTCATCAAAAACTCCAGTTGTTTCGGTAAAAACTCGGAGCACAACCTCGTCTTGTCCCTGCCGACCATAAACTTTTCGAAAGCAACATTTTCACGACATATAATAGAATCAATGGTCTCCCAAAGGAAGAGCTCGACATCAAATCCGAAACTTGGGAAGTCTTTCTCGAAAATACGAGCCACTTCATTGTCCATATATTCGTATGGATCCAGATCGGAGCCGTCATAGAACAACGGCTTCGAATTAACAGCATTGAACGAGTCAATAAACATCTTCTTGTAATTGTACTCGGCCTTCTCGTTCAAATGAACATTCTCTGTGAGGATACTGAAGTCAACGGCAGGATCATATTTAACCTTTGCACCCCTTGGAAGCTCGTCAGTTTTCTTATAAACCTGGTAGAATCGTTTATGGTAGAAATTGGCAGCAGCAGCCAGACTTTCGTGGTCTCCAGTGCTACAGAACCCGTCAGCAAGTAATAAGTGGTAAGCAGATGGTCCATAGATGTCGTAATACATTGCCAACAGAAGAACGTCATAGTTGAACAATTTGTTCACAAGTAACTGAGAAACATCAAAACTCCATTCGGAGATCGTTCCAGACCGATCGTGAAACGAGTATTTCTGATCCATCTTATCGACTTCGGTATACCAATCATTCAAATTCCTGTTTCTGTCACCGATTTTGATTCCAGAAGCAGCATAATACGGAGGTGAAGTGGTACGACGACCAACACCAGGCCAACTAATCAATCCGTATTCACGGAAAACGAGCTTATCGAATTGTTCGTCTAAGTTGGATAACGGAAGTGTTCCTGCTTCAAGGTAGAATGCATTGGAAAACGATGACCCCACAATGGCGAAATTGCGTAACTGGTCACGGGATAATCCGTCTAGTGATATCATATTCTCCTGGCCAAAAACTTGTGAAAATAGTGCACATCTGGCATTTAGGCCAGGAAGAATCGTATCACATAATGAAGAATCCCAATCAGAATCCGACGGTAAGAAAACATGAACGGGATAATTAGATCCTGCTCTACGGAGTGTCTTCACTGTAAGCAGCGCTGCCCACGAATGTTCACCACCTCCAATGGTAACATATCCGTTGCCAGAATAAAGACTTGGAAATGGCATAGCTCCAGGAAGTGAGTCTGTCAAGTCGCGATGTTTTTCAGAGAGATCCAATAACTGTTCAAATGGAATTTCAGTCACAGGATAAAGGTCACGTTCGCTGACGATTTTACTATAATCGTCAATACATGACAATTTCTCAGCATTTGATCTTCGCAAATTCAACGAAACACCATTTTCTTGTGCTTTCCAAAGGAAAGCTGCAATGAAACGATGAAAAAGTCCGTCTCCAAGTAACAGATCTCCCTGAGAGTAGAAATCAGATTCATTGAACGCAACACGAATCATGTTCGGTTTCATCGAAACTAACTCTTCGTATGTTCTACGACCGTCTTCATAATTCTTCTTGGCTCTAGCTTTTTCTTCGAGCTGTTTTCTCAGCAATTCCAACTGCTTGTCGTCCTGCAACCGCTGTTGCTCTTTGATGAACTTAGCCTTCTCCTGCTCTTTCAACACTTCAACATGTTCTTGACTTAGGTACGGCTGTTTTGGTCCTGTCTCACGGAAATAAAGGTCCGGATCCACACTCGAGTCTTTCAATTTTCCAATGGTGTCTGATAAACTCTTGGTAGTTGCACTGACATAGTCCTTGGTTGTTCGATGCAGATTGGTGTAACTCTTCAGATCGCCCACAAGGTAAATCAGTGTGAGCACCAAAGCTAGCGTCACAATCGCCACTCTATCACGCCTCTTCAGCATCTTTGGTGGGTGAGCATCTACGGTTCAGTGTCATAAGAACTTCAGATCAACTCCTTTTTGATGGATTTTTTCTATTTGAGGTGTGGGCTGTTGTCTTTCGGCACAATTGCCTCAAATGGAAATTTGTCGCCGCACATGCAAAGCAAAAGGTTCCCATTGTTTGTAATATGCATCGATAAGCTGCATGTTTTGGGGCGGCGGCATGAAATAATGCTTAGTTCGCGCAACTGCTGGCTAGACTAATTTTAGGACGAACTTTGCCGAGTTTCGGAAAGTATAGCATGGGACTAAAACTAAAGGAGACGTCAAAATAAGTTTGAGTTTTTAAATTACTTGAGAAAGTCTTATTCAGTAGTAGAACCGAAGACTCACACATACAAACAAACAAATAAACAAACAACGCTTTGGATGTCTCGAAAACTGACTGAAACACACAAATTTGTTCTGCTATCCCTTGTGGTTCTAATACTGCTGGTCGATGTGATACGAAACGCTGATAAGTCATACGTCTCGGTTTCAATAGCGAGGCTCAATGACCATCTTCCAGAATCTCGCCAAACTACCAATGCTGACCCTAAAGTGATCACACATGCCGCTCCACAAAGAGATCACACGAAACTCCACACGATCGAGGAAAGATTAGCCTACTTCTATTCTAATGATAACGATGAACCAATAGAGAAAAACATCTGGCAAATTTATGAAACGACACTCTCGCCCTCTCAACAGAACCTTACATCCCATTGGTATGAGGCAAATTACAATGATGGCTACATCTATAATTTGAACAGCACAGCCCAGATCTCGGAGTTTCTCGAAAGTGAATTTAAAAAAAGTGTTCCTGAAGTTTTAGATGCACTGAACTTGCTCCCAAACGAGAGATTGAAGTATGACTTTCTCAAATATCTTGTTATCTTCATCAAAGGAGGAGTTTATGCTGATCTGGACTCTATCAGCTATAAGCCAATCAAGTACTGGCATCAATCGCGAGTGGTTAACACCAAGTTGGTGGCTGGAATTAACGTTGATTTCAACCATGATCATTGGGAACAATTGTACAATAGAAGATTGACATTCACAAACAGTATTTTTATGGCCAAAGAACACCATCCATTCCTTGCGAAACTCATTGCCAAAATCACTTATCTTGTGCACGCAAAAAAAGAGTTCATTCAAGAAGCAGATTGGGATTCTATTTTCCGTCAAACAGATGCTAACGGTGAACCTTTGATTTCATTCACTGGTGAGTCCATCTTCACGGATACACTTTTTGGGTATCTTAATTCTCTAGAAGAGGCTATTTTTGTCCGGGTCGCTAAAGAAGAACAGGTCTACCTCTTCCAACAGTCTGAACATGACAACACATATAGGGACAGTATGGGACGACAAATAAAGCCTGAAGAAACAATAGTTGGCCCTCCAGTTGAAGGAGAGCGGTTTTCATACGCTTCTTTCTCCGGTGCAGTCGCTCCTGCTGAGGTTGGAGATGTGGTGATTTTACCACAGATATCGTTCAAGGGGTTACAGGTTTTGGGTAATACCGGCGAGTTAGATGATGGGGATGTTGAGGATGTTGACTCGAGAGGTTATAAGTCGTTTTACTATGCGAAAACTGGGTAGCTGACAGACAAAGGACGAACGCTACTCTCTTCCTTCTCCAGTTAAATAGAGTAACAATCGCTATACTATGAAACATCAATATGAGATGTACCAAGCACTTTGCTCATTGTTTGATCGTCACTAGCCACTCTCGTAGCTCTTCAATAGCGTCAAAAACTTATTTTACTATTCCCAAAAGTTTATATAATCTAGACGAGCTGAAAGACTCACTTTGCTACTCACCTAATCATTCTTCCAGACGCCGAAATAATGATGTTGGATGTAGCAGTACTTTGTCGTTTCTTCCTGGCACTTAAACCCACTTCTTGGCAATACACATAAATCTTCTACCACAATAGGACTATCAATACCGGTAAACATTCTCCAATTTATTTTCTCTCCGGAACCTGTTTCTGGTCCATAAAGTTCAGAATTTTGCGTCCATTTATAATGATCATAATCGACCACATTCGGATTGGAGAGCGAGTTCATGTACTCAACCATCGAAGTGGTAAACACGTGCGGACCAGTCCACTCCATGATACCAACAGGTTTGCACCGATCAATTCCCAAATCTTTAAATTGGTTCAATAGTTTGTCACAGGCGTGCTGGTCAAACGTCATTTTCACAACATTGGCTATCAACATCGCCAGAGCCGGATGGTGTTTGCGGAATTTAAACCCCCAGTTGAGAAATTGAAGACGGTTTATAGGCATTCGGTCCCAGTCAGGAATGTTGTAATCGTCTTCCATTCCAACTATGGCACTGATAGATGGATCATGAGCATCAACCCAATTATCGATGGGACTACGACAGGTGGTGTCCAAGTCACCGTATGTTCCCCCATTGATATAAATCCACAAATATCGAGAGAAATCAGACTCCAGAATAACTTTAGGTAGCATTTTAAATGCCTCAGCCACTTCAGGCACAGTCTTGTTGTACTCTGCAATCACATACTCCCTCAAGTCATCGTTGGTAATCAAATAGTGATTGTATCCCGGATTTTGTTCATCCCAAGTCTCAAACTGCTCTTTGTAAGGGAAATCCGGGTGATCAGGCCCCACTTTCCACATTTGTAGTATATTTTTCTCAATAGGAGTAGTTGCGTTATGATCGTATGGGTATGCTTGCATCAGTCTGTGAGCAGTAACGTTCGGGTCGAATGGGTTTGATCCAATTGCCGCAGGTAGATTTCCAAGGTATTCGGGACTCTCAAGATATTCTTCATGGTAAATTGCCTTGTTAGATAGTTTTCGGCCCATGCGCATCTGTGGATTCTGGTACGTAGTGGCAGCACCTATGATGAAGCCTGCTGCTAGCAGCAGACAATATTTGATTTTGGTCTTGACCGGATCGGTCGGAGCATAATGACGATAAGGTGACATGGCGAGTAGGGCTGTCACAGTTTGAAACAGTAATTACCTGACTAAGTTTGTCTTTGGATAGTTTTTACATTTTAATTTTCGAGCCTTTGATTAATCATTTTTTGATTTCGGAATCAGGGGCGGCCGCATATTTTTACCATGCATGCGGTCAAGATCGTTATGCAATTATGCATAATCATGCATATTTTTGCCCCGTAACCGTAGTTTACGATCGATGATGCATGCGAAGCATTCTACTGTGCCTCTAAAAGCCCCTTTAATAAGCTAAACGAAAAGGTGTACATTCTAAAATTAGTGAATAAGTTTATTTCCATAAGGTGAAACGTAAATAGATCATCGTAACTTAAAAGGACGGGTTTAATAGTATAACAAATTTTCCCATCCATGAGCCACAAATATCTGCACCAGCCCGCGATTTTTAATCACTCTGAAATCGTAACCACAGAACTTGTAACTTTCTCCAAATGGTAAAACGCGCAACAGCCCATCAAGTTGGTGATCCACAAAAAATGAACGCCAGAACAACACTAACAGAGTAGAGTTCGTATCAAGGAAATGTGCAAATTCTGACGTAACGCAGCGACCGTATTGGACTTTCTCGCTTTGACGAGCCAGTTCCGCAGCCTGACTCCTACAAACGTCAACCTTAACCAAATTATCGTAAACAAACCATTTTTTTAGTGCATTTTCCAATTTCATATGAATCAGCTCATCGAATAAAGCGAGTTTCTTTAAATTTTTGCATCCAGATAACACCCTGAGCACGTTGTCATAATTATTGGCATTCAGACAATTCAAAGAAAGCGACAGGGTGTCGAGGTACCCACCGTAATGTTGTAAAACGTGAATAATAGAGTTGATTTGGCATTGCAAACAGTCACCTGTTGGTTTGAGGCTAAGGTCCCTGAGGCGGTGCAAGTGTGGAGCGAGCATGCATAAAAAGGTACAAGGGTCCTGATTTGGGACGTGCCTTTTACCTTTGTGTGAGTATTCATTAATTTTGAGCGATAACGACTCGATCTGACCAAATGGAATCAACTCGATGAGTCGTGGGACGATTATTTGATGCTGTTGATCAAATTGACAGTCAACAAGCTTGAGATCCCGCAATTTAGCGAAACGAAAAGAGGCCGGAAGGTTACTGAAAAAAGACCACCATGTTGGTTGTGTTCTCTCATTGAAATCAGTTTTGACATATCGAAGTTCGAGGGTCTCGAGTTGTTCTAAAATAGGGGAGCATGCAGTGGATAGTTCGCTCAAGAGTTGTTCTGAACCAGCTTGGAATTGAACGCACAATCCTCTTAGAGAGGTGCAATTACGAACAAACTCTAGACTTGTGAGATCACCTTCTCTCAAAGTGAACGTGAGCTTTTCAACTCCTCCAAAACTCAGAGTTGATAATTGGGATAAGCAGAGCGATGGTGCATCCAGGACACGCAAGTTGTTTGCTTTTTTGGAGAAAACGTTCAATGCATCAAGTAATGTGAGTGAATCAATCTCGAAAGGGAAGACTCCACGAAGATAATCCAATTCCGTTTCACTAAGGATTTTGGATATTTTCATTGCCCAGAAGCTTCCTGTTTCATCTTCCTCTTGTCTGGAAAAGATGCTTGCTGTCAATGTTTTTTCCATTTCCTCTAAATGAAGAGTTTCAACAAAGGTTGCAAGCTCCCCGCGAAGCATGGTGGAATGAACCAATTGCAAGAACGCACTGTAATTAGAGATCAAGGTTGATTGCGGGAATGCTGTTTGTAGCTTTTTGTGAGCTGTTGTGAGTGTGATAGAGCGATACAAGGTGGCGCATGCGGCATTGCTAATTGGACCTTCAAAAGTTGTGAGGTTCACGAGGTCTGATGTGTTCAGATACCCTAGAGTTTGTAGTAAGACGGTTTTCGGTAATCTTTCAAGGGGGAGCCGGAAGAGCAATCCAGGTGTTTTTGAACAGACTTGCGGACGCTGCTCGCAAAAAGACGAGTTTCTTCTAACTGAGCTGACAGACATTGAAGACCAGTGGATTGTATACGAGATTTGACAGTGTAAAGAAAGATGTGGGACCTGATGAAGAGAGTAAAACACGAAATAGAAAAAAAATTTGAAAAAAATTATGAGAAAATAAAAAAAAAATAAAAAAACGTTTCTTTTTTTTATGTCACGAGTTTTCAGAACATAAAAATAACCAGCAAAATGACGAGTAATAGGGCGAACGACTTGGCGATCGACTTGGTGATCGATGAGACCAGCAAAAGAAAGTCGCCAGTAACTAAATGGTTTCGTCAAAAACATCAACCTGTCTCATGCATGCGTCATAAACACATTAATTAACGACCCAATTGCATACTATACACTTATCAGAGTTTTTTATGGGGATTTTTGTGTGGCTGTGCGGCTTTTAATTTTTTAATTTTAAATAAATTTGGGCAATCGATACAGCCAAAAATCAATAAGAGTTTGACATTATTGAATTAATGGAGTGATTGAGCCAGCCGACTTGAGCTTTTTTGTCCCCTCCGCTTGTTTTGCTTGTTGCTCGATCATTCTTTGGTTGCAATGGCTCCTCATTCAAAAACTGACCGACTACTTGGTTTCCTCAGACCCTACGTAATAGCCACACTCTCTATTCTCTCTGTTTTTGAGATCCACTATATGCTATCCGTATTATTGTTCCCAAAATTCCCTGTTGCCAACACTCAAGCACTGTCAACGATTGAGACTCGAATTGGCTATATCTTTCCTTACCAGTTCCAGACTCCACTCGAAAAACGTATTCTTCAAATAGGAGAAGTGAAATCTTCCTCTTGGGAAAACCTCAATCAATACGATGGTTACGAGTATTCTCAACTCAGTCTAGATCAGGCAGTTCGTAAAGCAGTTCAATTATATGGAGAAAAGGTGCCAGAGGTTGCACAGGCTTTGCTAATGCTGCCGGATAGCCGTTTACAACACCAATTTGTTAGATATATGTTACTTTTGTCAGCAGGAGGAGTATATGCTGAGGTGGAAACCACTCCGGTAAAGCCTTTAAAGGATTGGTTTGGGTCGCGTGATTCCACATATCATGTGATGGTGGGTGTCAACGTTGATTACACCGGTGACGACTGGCAATACCTGTTTAACAGGCGAGTCACGTTTTCCGATAAAGTTTTTATAATCAAAGCTGGTCATCCATTTCTAGTACGATTGATTGCAAAAATTACCTATTTGGTGCACATAAAAGCTGATTTCATTAAAAATGCTAACTGGACACAAATACGTGAAAAAACAGACTCCAGTGGAGAGGCTACAATATCATTTACTGATGAATCTATTTTCACTGATACTCTCATGGAGTATTTCAATTCGTTGGATAAAGTTAATCACACTAGTATTGTGAATACAGATATTTCAACAAGACCTGGTCAATTCAGCTACAATACATTTTCGGGTTTAATTGGTCCCTCTCAGGTGAACGAAGTTGTCATACTACCGCAGATCTCGTTTCCAGGAATCCTTGACAGGTATAATGCACATGGTTCTGGGGATGAGTTTCTCCAGTATCAATATGTCACTCAAGAGACTTGATTTAAGGTGTGCTGACTATACGAAGTATGCAAAGAGTTCGCTTTTTTTCGTATTAATCGTTCGATGTAGCTTGTGTGAAACTGGTGTGGCTCTGCGGCTCTGTGGCTCAAAAAATATTTTGTGTGGTTTTTTCTAATCATTTCAATTGAACTTCCGAAATTCACTAAAGCAGTGTCTCACAAGAAATAATTATTGCTAACTGCATCAGTTTCACGCTGAAATCCAAAAAAACGGAGGGAATACCATAGGAATAGTCGACATATTTGATCCCTCTAAAAATACATGGAAACTATATAGTGGAGTCAGTGACTGGGTCGTTCAAATATTACTTTCAAGTCTCATTAGAATCAAACAGGATAAGTCTGTAAGTAATTTTGGATGTGAAACGAAGGATTGTTGTAGTTCTGCTGTAGTTCTGCTGTAAATTTTTTGAGGTCAGGCTTTTGTAAGTTAAAAGATTCTATAAATGAACGGATCAAGATTAAGTTACCATAGGAAATTAGATATTGGAGTTATTTGAAAGTGTCGATTTTCGTCAATTACATTGAGGCTCAAGAGGTCTTGTCTAGACAGAATGAATAATCTGTTTATTCGGAGTCGTGTGTAGCAGTACGAATCTTTGCGGAGCCCAACTTTGGGACATAAGCTGCAGTGCCAGTAGGCTATTTATTTTTCGATAGATTCAGCTGCCGAACAAAAGTTCACAACAATTGGTTGCATGGTCTAGTTGGTTATGGCATCACCTTAACACGGTGAGGGTCCCCAGTTCGATCCTGGGTGCGATCAATTATTTTTATTTTTGTTACCGGGGAAGATCCCAGTTTTGCAGGGCGCACTAAACTTTCGAGTAAATTCGACGGCGTGGGGAGTAAAATTTTCGTGAAAACTGGAGAGAGAATATATAATGGCAAAAAAATTTAGTGGAGTTTAATTGGGTTTGTTTGTCTTGTTCTTTGATTCAAGACAAAAACAAGAAGAAATTCGCTGTTTTCAAGCAAAAACATGTTGAGATTTGCACGTCCACAAGTGAAGAAGACATTAGCCACCTTGAGCCGTGGTTATGCTCACAAGGAGCTCAAATTCGGTGTTGAGGGCCGTGCTGCCCTTTTGAAGGGTGTTGAGACTCTTGCCGACGCCGTTGCCGTCACTCTCGGTCCAAAGGGTAGAAACGTTTTGATTGAACAACCATTTGGTGCTCCAAAGATCACTAAGGACGGTGTTACTGTTGCTAAGTCGGTCAACTTGGAAGACAAGTTTGAGAACTTGGGTGCTAAGTTGCTTCAAGATGTCGCTTCTAAGACTAACGAATCTGCTGGTGATGGTACCACTTCTGCCACCGTTCTTGGTAGAGCCATTTTCACCGAGTCTGTTAAGAACGTTGCAGCTGGTTGCAACCCAATGGATTTGAGAAGAGGTTCCCAAGCTGCTGTTGAAGCTGTCATTGATTTCTTGCAAAAGAACAAGAAGGAAATCACCACTTCTGCTGAGATTGCTCAAGTTGCTACCATTTCCGCTAACGGTGATGTTCACATCGGTAAGCTCCTTGCTTCTGCCATGGAGAAGGTTGGTAAGGAAGGTGTCATCACCATCAAGGAAGGTAAGACTCTTGAAGATGAGCTCGAGGTCACTGAAGGTATGAGATTCGATAGAGGTTACATCTCTCCATACTTCATCACCAACGCTAAGTCTGGTAAGGTTGAGTTCGAAAACCCACTCGTGTTGCTTTCCGAAAAGAAGCTTTCTTCCATCCAAGACATTTTGCCATCCTTGGAAATCTCCAACAAGTTGAGAAGACCATTGCTCATCATTGCTGAAGATATCGATGGTGAAGCTCTTGCTGCTTGTATCTTGAACAAGTTGAGAGGTCAAGTCCAAGTTGCTTGTGTTAAGGCTCCAGGTTTCGGTGACAACAGAAAGAACATCTTGGGTGATATCGCTATCCTTTCTGGTGGTACTGTCTTCACAGAGGAACTTGATATCAAGCCAGAAAACGCTACTCCAGAGTTGCTTGGTTCCTGTGGCTCCATCACTGTCACTAAGGAGGACACTGTTATTTTGAATGGTGCTGGTTCTAAGGACAGCATCTTGCAAAGATGTGAACAAATCAAGGGTGCCATCGAAGATGCTGCTACTTCCGATTATGAAAAGGAGAAGTTGCACGAGAGATTGGCTAAACTTTCTGGTGGTGTTGCCGTCATTAGAGTTGGTGGATCATCTGAAGTCGAAGTTGGTGAAAAGAAGGACAGATACGATGATGCCTTGTGTGCCACTAGAGCCGCTGTCCAAGAAGGTATCTTGCCAGGTGGAGGTACTGCTTTGTTGAAGGCTTCTAAGGTTTTGGATGATGTTAAGACCGATAACTTTGACCAAAAGCTTGGTGTTCAAATCATCAAGGCTGCCATCACCAAGCCAGCCAAGAGAATCGTTGACAATGCCGGTGAAGAAGGTGCTGTTGTTGTCGGTAAGGTTCTTGACACTTACGGTGAACAATTCAACTTTGGTTACGATTCCGCCAAGGGTGAGTTTGTTGACATGATCCAAGCTGGTATCATTGATCCATTCAAGGTTGTTAAGAGCGGTCTTATGGATGCTTCTGGTGTTGCCTCGCTTTTGGCTACCACTGAGTGTGCTATTGTCGATGCTCCAGAACCAAAGGGTCCAGCTGCTGCTCCAGCCGGTGGTATGGGTGGCATGGGCGGTATGCCAGGCATGGGTTTCTAAGCGACGAGCGAATGACGAGCGAAACGAGTCGTTAAGCGAGTCGTGAGTGACAACTCTCGTTTATTAAGCTAGCCACTACTGTTTATAGCTTTGGGCTTGATGAACAAAACTGTATATAGCTTATGTGAAGATAATGAAAACGGCGAACCAACGGCGATCCACAGCGAGCGAAGCGAGCTGTGTGGTGTTGTAGGTGAGCCTTTAGTTAGTTAAATTCGGCTGGTGTAGACGGAGTCAAAACAACGAGCGAAACTCGTCCAATAGGCCAGAAAAACCGACCAGAGAAAACGACAAGGCGCGTCGATCGACCGTAGATAAGAAGTATTCGCGCTTTAAACAATTACACATATTACGTTACGTATCAAAACACCAAATCAACTCCTTTCTTATCTGCCCTGCAAATACTCATTGCTAATTATCATCTTGAATTCACCGATGCTCGCTAAAAGAGTGTTCATTGCGTTTTGGATCTTTGGACTTGTCAACAATGTGTTGTATGTGGTGATTTTATCTGCAGCAGTTGACCTTGTGGGTCCACTTACCCCTAAAGCTGTCGTTTTAATGGCTGATGTTATTCCATCATTTACACTTAAATTACTGGCGCCATTCTTTATTCATCTGATTCCGTATAACATTCGAATTTTCGTGCTTGTGGCATTAAGTTTCAGCGGAATGTTGATTGTTTCATTATGTAATAGAGTTCCACTTATCTTGTTTGGAATTGTACTTGCCTCTGCATCATCAGGACTTGGTGAGACGACTTTCCTACAATTGACACACTACTACAACGAAAGTTCCCTCAGTGCATGGTCATCTGGAACTGGAGGGGCGGGTCTGGTTGGTTCATTTGCCTTTCTTGTACTTACAACATGGTGTTCAATCAGTCCAAGGAATTCATTGTTGATGTTTTCAGTGGTTCCATTCACCTTCTTGTTTAGTTATTTCAGGTTGTTGCCTCCGGTGGTTATCAAACAGCAACAACTTCCCCAGTCAGAGGAGGAGGAACCTTTATCTGGTGTTGATTTACGAAGTATTTCATCGAATGCACCAGCCACAGAACCAGCCACATCAATATCCATCTCAGCTACTGACATCAACGAACTCAAACTGCACATTAGATTCACTATTAACCGAATTAAACCATACCTCCTACCATATATGGCCCCATTATTTACAGTTTATGTTTCAGAGTACGTCATCAACCAAGGAATTACACCAACATTGTTATTTCCAATCGAGGAAATGCCATTTTCAAGCTATAGAGATGCTTATGTTACGTATGGTACACTTTATCAGCTTGGTGTTTTCGTTTCTAGATCGTCGGGTTCATTCGTGCGCATACGGAACCTTTCGATCCCGTCATTATTACAAGTTTTAAATTTGGCTATCTGTGTTTTGCAATCATTGTATGCATTCATTCCGAACATTTGGCTGTTGTTCATTCTTGTCTTTTATGAAGGGTTACTGGGGGGATCATCTTATGTCAACACTTTTATGTTGGTTAGTGAAAAGACATCATTGACTGAGAGAGAATTTGCAATGGGTTGTGTGGGGATCAGTGATTCCGCCGGTATTGTTGTTGCTGCGTCGATTGCAATGTTCTTGGAACCAGCATTGTGTGGGTATCAGGTGGGCGATGGTAGACCGTATTGTCAGATGAACTGACAAGCAAACGAGAACGGAGCGAGTCATTTGTGAGTATTTTGCGTCGACCAATGATGTCGCTGGTAGTCTGTGAATTGCATCGGTTAATGACGTCGCTCGTCATAATCCATGACTATCACACCTTGCGAAGCTCAAATGGCTCGTGTGAGCTTTTGGACAATAGAGTAACGAGCGTTGCGGGTTCTCAAGTGAAACCCGTGCCTGACTCTGGTAATAGTGTTCTATACTTGTAAGAGAATGAGAGAAATTCCCCGACGCACAACGGCGCGCAACGGCGAATGAGGCGAGTTGTTCGTAGTTCATGTGGCTGGCGTAGTAGATGGCGTGCGAAGCAAGTCATTCGGCGAGGGCTACCAAGAACGAGCGATTCGAGTGGTCAATCATTTGGCGACGGAGCAAATGATTCGCTCCGCTTGTTGCCTGTCATTCGTCACTCCTCGTTATCGAAAGCAAAAGACTCTCCACAATCTTCTGGTTAGTATCGCTCGTATGAACTCCATTCAAGACCGAAAAACACTGAACCAAAATTCCCCTGACTCTCTCTTCATCGTCGTTAACTAACGACAGAGCAGACCCGGTCTTATCGTCGACCTGTCTGGTCTGCGCATACAGCGGGATCACCACGTTGTCACGGTAGCTGACCAGGATAGCATTTCTAATAGTAGGAGTCCAATCACTCGTTTCAAACCATCCAGTCAGAGCAGAACCGTAATTTTCATCCCCTAACGGCAGAAACACACCCTGCAAATAGAAGAACACATCGTTGTAGAAGTAGTCCCATAAAAGAGCACAGCATTTCTCAAATGCTCCCGGAACGACGTTGTTTCTTGGCCACGAGCTCTGTTCTCTGTGTAACCTCACTTCTTTATGTTCATCTACATACAACTGACCCAACAAAGTAGACATTCCAACTTTTAGGAAGTCTTGGATCTCACCAAGAACGGCTCCCGGACCTTCAGCGACAGGAGACATTGCATTGTACGAGCTTGAAGGCGATTTTCCAAGTCCGGCACTGGCAAAAGTAGGTGTTGGAGCTCCCAGAGGAGTGAATGGAGTATCGTGCGATCCCAGCGGAGGCGATGTTAGTGGTGAGGCAGCGACGGCAGAAGTCGAGGAGGTTGCTGCTTCGCGTAATCTGAGATGCAAATAAACCAGCTTGTTGATCTCTTCAATCGGAGTCTTCAACCGTTCACATCGAAATAATGGTGCCACCAAGGAGCAAACGAGATTCCATGCTTCATCGGCAATTGCGTCGGTATCACCACTCAAAGTAGCGTTATTGAGACTCATTTTCTCCAGTTCGGTGATGGTATTCTGCAATTCACTCACGGTCATTGAGTTATTTGCGAGCGACGGATGGAACGAATAGACTGTTTCTCCAGCGTGACCGGCCGAAACTTTGGAGTTTGACGCTGAAGACGATTTTGTCGAGTCTTTTCTACTTCTCAACAGGTTGTAGTGGTGTTTGTGTTTGTGTTTTGGTGGCATAGCCGTTGATGTAGAAGCGGCTACACTGCCGTGTCCAATATTGGCGATACGCTCAACTTCTTTGGACGTACGTGCCAACGGCGACTTGAGCTCCTTTGAAGACGGTATGAGTGTTGTTTGAATAGAGAGGTTTTCTGGTCGCTTCAACTTGGCCGACAGCCCGCCATCTGATTCTCCTGAAGTCAGAACACCCGCAAACCCTGTATCATCAGGCGATTTACGCATGATTTCCGCGGTTTTGCTGAGAAATCTGGTCAATTTGTTGTCTCTTCCTAGTCTGGACAGCGTCGTCGAGGACGAGGCAGTTCTGTGGAGCCCAGGGTGAGGACTGAAGCTGGTTTGATTGATTCCTAACGTTTCAGCTGAACTGTCGAAACTTGCTCTGACGTTGTTGAATTCGACATTGAACGCGGTGTTTTGCAGGGTAGGAGTGTCGGGGGACGGCTGGGTAGTTTGGGGGGCCTGATATTGGACGGCTGCATCGAGGGCAGGACTGCTTCGCTTGCGACGGAAATTTCTTGTTCTGACTCGAAGAGATTGTGTTGGGTTTTTGGTGGATTCGTCGGAATCAGAGTCCGGCGGCAGAAGCGTACTTCTGATGAGGGAGCCGGAGGACGACGATGAGCGGCGGTGAGACATACCTGAATGACGAGCAATTGAGAGCGACTGACAAGCAAAAACGAGTCTTGTGAGTAAAGAATACCAGACGCAGGTGTAGTTTTTTTCTGGAGAGAAGGAGGGTGGCAGGACGATCGACGCGACGAGAAAGCGACAAGAAAGCGACAAGCAAACGATAAGCAAACGACGAGCAAGGCGAGTCAAGTGTTTCCCCCAATCGATACACAACAAAGCTACGTCAACCCATTTGTGAGTGTCTTCAGGACACTCACCTGGCCCGCACCAGCACTCCCACCTCCTGATATCACGTCGATCGCCTCAATGACACCTCGCACCTCGGGACATGGGCAATATCACACCGAGTAGTGCATTCCCGCCTGAAAACCCGTCCCCACAACCCACAACCACACCAATCTATGCAATTCGACACTAAGGTTACCCTGTACGCTTCCTGGTTGGCGAGAATCTGACCTGCTGGCACTCCCTGCGGCTGCACTCATCATGGTCGTCGCGGCCGCGTCAATCGACCACTCCAAAAATTCATCTTCATTTTCACTCTGTCCCCTTCCTTCTTCCTTCTCCTTTCCCCTTTCGATCCCACTCCCTTCGTCACCAATTCATTTCCAGCCCCCCAGCAAAAGCCCTCTTTGTCATCACCTCCTATCGACATGTCGGATCCAATTTCTACCAGTCCCATCACCATCCATGAGGACTACATACATACATACGAGGCAGATAGTGATCAAAGCAGTGCCATTTCAACAGACCCTCCCCCAACGTTTAATCCCTCAGACCTTCCGCAACCCTCGTTTGCATTGAACCACCGAAAATCGTTGGTCTCGCTTGTCTCAAGCTCGCTACTTCTGAATGATCTCACACGCCCAGCAGAATCAACTACGGCGGTGACACTCGAGACGGCAGTTGGCGATGAAATCGAGCCAGGCGGTAGGGGCCTACCCGAATCGGCTCCCAACACACCACTCTTACGGTTCTATGAGGGTGAGGGTGACCACAGCGAGGGAGATGGCCTGCACTCACCTGCTGCCAGCGTCACTGCCAGCATGGGAGCGAGCATATTCAGTGACGTTTTGGGCAGCAGCGACGTCGTAGGCAATAACGCACAACAACTACCCATCCCTCTGGACTTTACCCCACAACACGCAGACAACGACTCGTCCCAACAAAACTTCTTTTCTCACAGTAAACACTTCTTCATCCTCTCGTCTGCCGGGAAACCAATCTACTCAATGCACGGCTCAGACGATATTCTTACTGTTTACTCGGGAATCATCCAGACAATTGTCTCTTTCTTTCAATATAATCCCGACGGAGAGACAGAACAACTACGGTCGTTTGTGGCAGGATCAGAATCGAATAAGGTGAGATTCTTATTTTTGAATCGATCACCGATTATCTTAATGGCAAGTTCTACTCTCGGTGAATCAGACGTTCAATTGAGTCAACAATTGGATTTTTTATACAATTTTCTACTCACAGCATTGAGTAAGCCACATATCGATAAAGTTTTCTCCAAAAGAGCCAATTTCGACTTGAGAAAGCTTCTTGGGAAAACAGATATCGCTTGTTTAGACTCCATTTGCGACGATTTGGCCAACTTCGGGAACCCAGGATTGGTGATTGGAGGACTGGAGTGTCTCAAAGTTCGTCGATTGGTCCGCCGTAAGATCGAAAATATTTTGCTGCAATACAAGTCGGAAAATCTGCTATACGGCTTGCTTGTGGCTCCCGAAGGACGCCTTATTAGCGTCCTTCGTCCTCGAAGACACACCCTTCACACTTCTGATCTTCAATTGCTGTTTTCAATGATTTTCAACACCAACACATTCAAAACAGAAGGTGATCTTACACCAACAGAAGAGTTTTGGGTTCCAATTTGCTTGCCTAAGTTCAATCCAAATGGGTTCTTGTATGCATTCATTCAGTTTGTTGACCTCAAAGATGAGAAGTTAATGCGATTACACGACTTGAATTTGGATATTTTGAACGATACATCGTTGCCTTCAGATGCCAGTAAAGTGACAGTTATTCTTGTGAGCGCATACAAGGATTCATTTTTCGAAATGCGTCGAATGGCAAATAGTCTTGTTCAATCATTGAAACTCAATAGAGTCGTCTATCGTGAACTTTTCCGTTCATTAGTGGGGACACAAGGTAAAAACGGTGAAACTGGTCCGCCATCAGGGAAAATATCACCAGTTGAAGTTCCAGCTCCTTTGATAAAACATTTCATCTTCAAGTCTAAAAGACATACTCAGTTTGTTTATTCAAGAATTCAGGGTGTGCAGGAGGATGATCGCATCGCTCGTGGACAAGTGATGATGATTTATTCTCATTTGCATTCAAAAATGGTGGTCAACCACAGAAATAATCGTGTTGGTGAGGATGAAACTAAGAATGATGGGTCATTTGTTGAAGGCAGTAATTTTATCAATATGGTGAAGTGGAAAGTGGAGAATGACCATCTGATGGGAATTTTGATTTCAACACCGGGCTATGAGGTTTATGTGATTAATAACGGTGGGGTTGTTGATCAGGGTGTTTTGATGGGTGCAGTGAAGGGGATTATTAGATGGTGCAGGAAGAACCAAGAGAGATTGTTCATCGAAGGAGGAGCTGTATTCTGAGGGAGTTACGAGCGTGATCAACTGACTAGGGTCGTGCAATGTGACATTTCAATCAACATGAACACAGACTTGCGAACGGACCGGTCCACTCCCTATTGACTCATGAGATGTTCATGCGCCCATATGTACGCCTCCACCAATCCTCTGAAATGCCACCAGGCACTCACCACCACTAGCACATGAAATATTTGATGAGAACTTCCCCAAATGTCAAACATTCCAGGCCTCCACTTCTCAGGAACTCTTCTGGCATAGATAACGGCACCTGAGATATACCCAACACCTTCAAGCAAGACCCATTTCAGACCTGCTCTCTTGAAAACCTGGTCGGCTCCGAACCAGTATAACCCATAACTTATTGGGAACACACCGGAAACACCAAAGAAAATAAACATTGTGGCCCTGAATGGTCTCCAATACGGTTTTTTGAACTCAGGATTCAGTGTTATGACCAAACAAATTGTTCCTATAACAGCAACAAGCGTTATAAAGAACCCACGAGCTTTTGTATCATCCCAAAGAGAATAATATATTATGCCAACCATTGACGTCACGATGAGTCCGATGATGCCAACATAATCAAGCTGTGATCCCACAGACATGTAGCTGTTTGAATGTGATTTGAGGGTGTGGAACGTGGCTGAGCATGAGAGACAAAAGGTGAATCCAATGAAAAAGAGATTAAACATAAAGTTATCGGTCGAGGTGGTATTATCGTACACGGGGATTCGAATCAGCCATTGCGGGATCGCACGAACTAAATTGTCGTTCAAAAGGAACGGAGTTAGCAGGACAAGAAGTAGCGGGAACACGAACCCCGGGACCAGATGGGTGAAGATGTTAACTGATTCATTGTGTAGATAGAATAATGATTCGAAACACGCCTTGACGCTGTTTGTTTCGCGCACGTAGGAGCCTAAAATGTAGTGATTGTCCTGTTGCCATTCGGGGACCTCGTGGTATTCGTAGAGACGGCTGGAGGGCGAGTCGGTAGAGGGAGTAGACATTGGGATAGCTTGTTCGGAGGATTCGGTTGGACTCGGGGTTGATCCCGAACGTTTCTTCAGGGTGGCCATTGACAATCAAACCAATGAGCAGGCTGTGTTTGTGTTATGTAGAACTAAGTGCCAATTTACCGGTTGTCGCTTGCAATTGTGGGTTGATACAAAATCAGACGAAGGGAATATGAGCCCATTCACTTTTCAGATCTGTGTTAGGTGTCAGGTGTGCGTCTAAAGTTTTTGACATCCTTGCACCGCCTACTTGCCTTCCCCCGATTTCCCAAAAAACCACTCAAATACAACTACAGGTGTTTTTAACTCTTTTTTCAACCACACAGCTTGTTCATTCTAAACGGGTTAATTTGTTATTGATAAAACCAGGGAGTCACCCTTCATAGCGTAACGTGGTTTAGATAGAATTGTTGGAATTGACTAATCGGCTCGTCCATTGATCATCACCGCTCCATCATGGGAATTAAAAGACCTGAACAAGAGGAACGCCTCTTACGTATGCTGAATAGCCATGGAAATGCCAACAAGTGCGGCGAATGCGCAAGCACATATCCTACATGGGCCTCATGGAATCTCGGAGTGTTTCTTTGTGGCCGGTGCGCATCCGTGCACCGTGGTCTTGGGTCCGATGTTTCCCGAGTCAAATCTTTGAGTCTCGACACATGGTCGTCTCATGAACTAGACGTTCTTGAATCAATTGGAAACAGAGAGAATCATCGTATTTGGAACAACAGGAAAGCTCCTTTTCCATATGACGACGACGACAAAGATGCAATAGTTTTGTTTCTTCGTGATAAGTATGTGAACGGAAGGTTCCGTACTACTCCGATCACTGAAGATGACTATAACTTGAGTGCTCACAGGGAGCGTAGACCACATTCTATGAGATCTTACTCCTCGAGGTCACATGATCGCGGCTACGACTCACATGGATATTCTCATGGATACGATAAGTACGAGAAATATGCTGATAAAGCACGGAAACTCAAATATGATTATGGATACGAAGATGAGACGCAAAATGCAAAGGTTCTGGCCTCAGTGAAAGGAGACATGAAAGAGGCCATGCATATTTTATCACGTTCTTCGCGTTCGTCGCGCTCCTCAGTCTCACGAGCATCTAGATCACAATCTGGTGATTCACCACCTCCATTACCAAGACGTAAAACTACATCTGGTGCTCTCTTAGACTCTGCCAAGACCGGGTCGAGCAGTTTCGACTGGCTCAGCGGCGACGATCGGCCTGTGTCGGCTCCAGCAGCAACGGGTGCAACAGATAATCAAATTTACCAATATGTGGATCCATACACCGGAGCAGTTTACTATGTGGATTCTAATGGACAACAGTATATTGACCCTGCTCAACAGCAACAGCAAATGTTGGCACAACAGCAGCAACAGCAACAGTTGATTGCCCAGCAAACGCGGCAGATGGCTAATTCGCAGGTGATGTCGATGTATAACCAGCCAACGGCTTCGGCAGTGCCTGCAGCAGCCACCACAACAGGAAGTGTCAATGGAGGTGCACCATCTTTGAACGAGTTACAGCAACAACAGCAACAGCAATTACAACTTCAACAATTGCAACAGCAACAGCAACAGTTGCAACAGCAGCAGATGATGACAGGCTACCCGCAACAGGGCCAGAGTTATTTTACTGGGTTTTAAGTATACAGTTAATGCACGCTATGATCTATCAAAGAACGAGCGAATATCGCACATGTCACTAACGTCATGTTCGAGTCGCAAGTGACTAATCTCATGAATACGACTGTTCGCACGTCGTTTCTGTCTATCCTAATCTTGCCATGAACGAGGGGATTCACTCGCTTACAGATAACCTCCCCTACTGGCTTCGCCTGGCGTAACGACGCCACTGTCGTCAATCACAATATAATTGTGATGAGTTGCAGATCCATACAACCACCTCTGATAAAAGTAAAAACAGTCAAACAACACTGTTCCCGAACTGCCAAATATATATGGCAATTCATTACTCAACCACACTGCTCTTTCCTCATCTGGAATTAGCTCCATCGAACATAAAATCGACAGAGAATAAGTCAGATTTCCAATGAGTGCAAACGTAAACAGCAATGGTGAAATTCCGTCGACTGATTTCCTATGAAAGTTTCTAACAAGCTGTGGAACTCTTGAAGATAAATAAATGAAAGTACACATCCACGCGATTCCGTAGCCAATATCTTCAGAAGTGAGACCTCCCGGAAGTTCCCTTGTAGTTGGGGCTGCACCAACTGGGACTGTATGCCAAATCAGAGCAGATATGCCTGCCACTAATCTGTTCAAACGATGCGATAGACGAGGAGTACCTGGATCAGCAGAATAGTATCGATATTGGAATAACAAAATGACATCATTGAAAAGAAAGTAACAGGACAAGTACAACTGAAATGGGAGTTGATGTGTGAGATAGCATCCTAGAAAACTAGTCAAATCACCAAACCCCCAAAGAACAAGAAACTGCACAGAAATACCTTCTGTTGATTTGTTGCGATAGTTTTCGATTTGTTGAGGAACCTGCGCCACAATCCAACTGACGGTGGATATCACCGAAAGCGTGGTTGATGTGACCTGGATTGCGTGGGTTGAGACCATTACAGGGGAAGGAATGGTAGTGTTGATGTGATGGCTCTTCGAGAGATCGTCCGCTTTTTGTTTTAGATAGCGAACTTTTTTTTTTTCCTTTCTGGTGTACGGATGCAAAGCTGTATCCTTTTTCTTATCAGTGCTTAGCCACTCACCAAGGCGCAATTATGTGGCGTAGTTATCCGTATCTCCTCATGCTAAGTCGTCATCAGTGCATGATGAGATAGATGACTCATTGAGGTAGAAAGATCGGAGATAAGGGCTGGAGCGGCATAGTTGGGTTTTGATCACGTTGAGTCATCATTTGCGTGTGACGCATAGACGACTCATTTGTCGGTTTGTCATCTACTCCTCATTGTATCATCATTCAGCAGCTGTTTCACACCCCTCTTGCGCGATTGCACCTTCTGCTTACGTAACATTCGCGGCTCCTATCAATATTATTTAAAAAAAGGCTTCTAGTTTTTAGAAATTTATCTACACATTCAAGGGCAAAAGAAGGAAACTGTTTGTGAAACAGAATTGATAACCGTGTATCGGAACATTTATTACCGCCAAAAAAGCGGTATATAATAGGTGAGTACTGGTACAAAACAAAACTGGCTTTTAAACGGCAAACAACGGCAATCAACGGCAATCAAAATTATAAACACGATAAGAACTATTTATTAGCTAGCGGAGCGACCCGCATATTAAACGTCTGCACGGAACTTACCGCAGTGGCGGCCAGTTAATTTTAAACTGGTAAAGCTTCATCCAGTCTGATCATCCAATCACCAAATGTCATCAACAAAGACAACAGTCATCGGTGACTTCACGATCGGCCCGGAAATCGGCCGCGGCTCTTTCGCAAACGTTTACAAAGGCTACAATAACAAAACAAAAAAACCTGTTGCAATCAAGTCTGTTTTCCGTTCACGTCTCAAAAATCAAAAATTAGTTGAAAATTTGGAGATCGAGATTTCAATCCTTAAGAATTTGAAAAATCCTCATATCGTTGCCTTACTTGATTGTATTAAGACAGATCAACATTTCCATTTGTTCATGGAATATTGTGCTCTTGGCGATTTATCTTATTTCATCCGGAAACGTGATCAGTTAGTGAAGTCTCATCCCTTGATCAGCTCGATTCTTGACCGTTATCCATCTCCACCAAATAGTCATGGACTCAACAAAGTTTTAGTGGTGAATTTCCTCAAACAACTTTCTTCCGCACTCGAATTTTTGCGCAGTCAAAATCTCGTTCATAGAGATATAAAGCCCCAAAACCTGCTGTTGTCTCCTCCAGTTCACTCGAAGGAAGAATTCAAAGTGCATGGTTACTCGGGTATCTGGGAGCTTCCAGTTTTGAAGATTGCTGATTTTGGATTCGCAAGGTTTTTACCTTCTACTTCTATGGCAGAAACTTTGTGCGGTTCACCACTTTACATGGCTCCAGAGATTTTACGTTATGAAAAATACAATGCTAAGGCCGATCTTTGGTCTGTTGGTGCCGTTATCTACGAAATGGCAGTTGGAAAACCACCTTTCAGGGCATCAAATCATGTTGAATTGCTACGGAAAATTGAAAAGGCTAAAGATGAAATCACTTTCCCAACTTCTGCTCAGGTTCCTGATGATCTTATTAGACTCATTTGTGGATTGCTAAAAGCCAATCCTACAGAAAGGATGGGATTCCAAGAGTTTTTTAATGACCCATTGATCCTTTATGACGTTCAATGTGCCGACGAACCGTTGGAATGCTCAAATGTTGATGAACAATTGTTTATTAGTGAATATCTACCGAATCCAAAACATCAACAGGCCGCTGCAGCCGCTAAAGTTCAGAATGCTCCGGAACCGATTAAGGAAGAAGCAGAAGAAGAGGATATAGTGAATGAAACTGCTCCTGCACCTACAGATTCTTTGTTAATTGGCAAAGCGGGAAGTGTCAAGATTCCCGAACCGATGGAAAGTTCTGCGAACGATGAAGTTATCAAGAAACTGATACATAAGAGCAGTCCACCTGCTGATCAGACTACTCAGGTGCCTCCGATTGGGAAATCAGGTAAGCGTCATGTGAAGCGTGATAAGGAAGATATTGTCTATGAAAAGGACTATGTGGTGGTGGAAAAACGGACTGTGGAAGTTAATGCTTTGGCTGACGAGTTGGCAAAGGCAGGCACTGGTGCGGTGGCGATTCCTTCTTCCAATCCAGTTGGCCAAGGTGATAATAATGGTCCTACATCCACCAGTACTGCTGGAGGTGGTGCTCTTGTACAAGGAGGTCAACTTTTCCGTCGGTATTCTCCATCAAGTCGGTCATCGTCTACAGGCTCCACACACCGGAGACCAAGTTTCGGAGACCGGAAGATGCCTATTTCGATCAGTCCTACAAATGCTTTAACAAAAGCGCTTGGATACACGTCCAATAGGCTATTTGGAGCTGCTGGTCAGCTGCAACAGCAGCAACTGCAACAGCAACAACTGCAACAGCAACAACCACAGACACAATTACAACATCTGCAAGCTTACAGTGCTGACACTGCTCTTTCACATTTGAATGCGAATCTACTTTCTGCTAAAACTTTGAGACCGTTGAACTCGTGTCATCAAACATCTTTGGAAGATTCTGAGGTGATTAGTCAGCTGGAAGTGTTGGCTACAATGGCGCATGCTATTTCACTTTTTGCTGAAGTGAAGTTCAGTCAACTGATTCCATTACCGCCATCATCGTCAGCGACGAGTCCGACTTTGGGCGATTCTGAAGATGTCATGTTACAAAACGATGGACTTCCACCACAAATGATTCGGACAATCAGCAGCGAAGGTGTTGCATTATATGTGGAGACATTATCTATTTTGGCTAAAGCAATGTCGATTGCGAGCGAATGGTGGCATTTGAATGCGTTCAAGCCGGCTACATCGCCAAAGCTGAACGAATTGGTGCAATGGATTCGTTCGAGGTTCAACGAGTCATTAGAGAAGGCCGAGTTTTTGAGGCTGAGACTTGCTGAGGCTACCGAGCAATTACATTCTTCTGATTCTGCTTCATCTTTGAGTAAGCCTGTTATTGCTGAGAAGTTGATTTTTGATCGGGCTTTGGAGATGTCACGTACTGCTGCAATGAACGAGTTGAAGAACGAGGATTTACTTGGATGTGAACTTAGTTATTCGACTGCTATTTGGATGTTGGAGGCGTTGTTGAACAATGACGACGGGCGTGGAACTATTGATGGAATGAGCTCTAGCTTGGTTGCGAATAACGTGAGCAATGAGAAGTTGGATGCCGAGGACAAAAAGACTGTTGAATTGTTTATCAATAGTATCGGCAATAGATTGAAGGTTTTAAGGCAGAAGATTGAGAAGCAAGGGATTAGATGAGCCCTAACGATCTAACGGAAGCTCAACTTACTCAGCTTTCTCATCTTTGCCACGCCAATGTTGATTAAGGGGAATGCGTTGCTTACGATGAGTGTTGCTTATTTGTCTATTGACATAGTATATTTTGCATTTTGAGATGATGACAGCTGCGAGCTAATCAAGTTGTACAAGATGTGCAACGTATTGATTGTTCCCTCGTTACATCATTTATGGGGTTTTTTTACTGTTTTTGGGATTTTTATCATAGTGTTAGGTTTAGGATCAATTGAACTATTATTAAATATGGAGTGACAGACGACGGGCGCCACGAGGGTAGCGAGTCGTTTGATCAAATTTCGAGTAACTGTGTAGATGCCTAGCAAAGTAGGTAAAAACCTGTGTGATGAAGCGACTATCTAGGCGAAAATCTATCGCACTTTCGGCAAAAAACCAGAGCCACCAACGACTCGTTCACCTGGTTTTTTCGCTTAATAACCCTCCGGGGCCTCCAACTCAAACACCTTGAAATACCTTGGAACACAGGACCACCTATGGAAGCTGAAATCTCTAGATTTATCACAGTTACAGTGCAGTTTTTCTCTGATCGAGGAATCGGCAGGACAATCATGATTTGGCTTGTGGAAGTAACCTGTGTACTCAAAGTAGTGCAGATCGCTTGGTTGTAGCAAATAAGAAACCGCAAGAGTATGGACAGGAGCATCACCCCAACGCTCATAGAAGAAGTTACCTGTTTGGTCCAATGCATCAAAAAATTTACCGTATTGTTCACTGCGGAAGAAATCCAGGTCTGCGATCTCAAAGTTTGACCAAAAGTGACAAAGATTATAAGTTGCTTCATCTTCACCGTGCCGATGGACCTCGCCATCTTTATAATCATGCGTAATGAAGTCTAAAGTTGAATTTTGGTGTCTTAATTCGGGATGATTCTTAAAAAATTCTGTTGTCGTATCCCAGAGATGCCTGATGGTTTTTTTACCTTCAGTCATTGCCATATTGAATCCATACTTTTTATTTTCAGTTCTCATCAAGGCAAAAGGATCGTATGGAATATCGCAATTGAATTCAATGTTTGGTTCAACACGCCAGTAATAACGATATTGTTGCATTGCTTCGAGTCGATAAAAGAAACCTGAATTGAATCGACACATTTGACGATAAGAAAGCTTATCGGCATAGAGGACTTTCTCCTTTTTCATACGTTCCATTGATTGCTGCATTCTCTCTTTGTCTATAGAAGCCGGAACATCCCAGTACTCTGACGGGATGATAGAGAAAATAGCTTTACCCGAGACGGCTAGGGCCACTCTTAACTTGAACTCTTCGGTGAAAGGTTCGTTATTGAAAAAATTCCAGTCGTAATGGTATTGATGGTTGAACCTTGATTCAACATGTTGGATGGAGCTGAGCATACCTTCGAGCTCATCATTACGCACTAGGGCGAGTATGGTGGCATTTTCGTAGGCAAATTGATTTTCTGGCCCTTTTGAGGTGGAGAGCTTAAGGAAATCAGTGTATTGGAGGGAGAGGTAAAAGGATGTGGTGGAGATAATGAGGACGATGAGGAGCAGAATGCGTCTGGGCCTGAGCATGGCTAGCATGGCGTCCAACTGACGAGTAAGTGACGAGCAAACACTGTTTGAAGCGAGTCAGAACCAGTAAAATCAAATTCTCAAACACCTATAGAACGGTTTGCAGTGCGGGAAAACCTAATGCAAGAGAACAAATTTGAAGGAACAATCCGAGGGAACAATCCGAGGGAACAATCAGAAGAAACAAACGGGAACACAGACCCTTTATAAACCGGTCTAGTTCGGCTCGGAATTATGCATTTACGATCAATTACCGTTCTGTAAGACTTGAGATTTTACGAAGAAGCAATCAGCTAAGCATTTTTCACTTTGATGTAAGGCTGTGAAAAATTCCCTAAACCGTCTAATGAATGGTTACTAAAAACTTACTTAGAAGCTTGGCAGTTCTCCCACTAGTAAATCCCTCAGAGATTGGGTATGAAACAGCATGCAAACTCTTCGGAATATCTGCAGATAACTCTGTCTGTTGCGCCTGCTGACGGTGATCGCCGCAAATAACGTTTTAAGCCACCGGGGAGCGAATGAGAGCGTGTGAGAGCGAATAGAGAGGTATTAAGCGTGTCATGAGCGCAGCAGACCATAAGCCGGACTGGTATCAGACAGTTTGGATGGCTTTAACAGCTGAATATGGGCAGACCCTTGAATTACGCCGTTCAAGGGTGGGACTGGTGCAGTTTTGAACCCTTGATATTCTGCCGGTTACAAGGCGATGCAAGGGCCAAAGGTGTGAGGTGTGATATTTATCGGCCCGAAGTCTAACCTAACCGTTCACGCGAGCCCCGAACCGAATCCAACATAATCTCCGTGTCGAGGTAAAAAAAAAACCAGCACGTGATCTCTTACATGTGACTGCTCGCGGTAGTCTCCAGCAGTAGCTCCCAATTTGGCAAAACAAAAACAAAAGATTTTTCAATATAACTAACCACCTACACTTTCCTCTACATCTCCACCTTCAGCACCACCAACCAAGATGCGATTTCACCACGAACCAGGGGCCCATAGGGGCATTGCGACCCTCTTAACAACATTCTCCACACTGTTCGCTACCCCTCTCGCACAGACCATTTACAACTACTACAACCGAACAACCTATCTTCAAATAAATGACGACAACGTTCTTTTGCCGCTTCAATTCAATGAAAAATACACCTCTGGCCAAGAAACAACGACCACCGTGCAACTTCCGGCTTCAGACTGCGAGGTTATCTCATTGAAAGGCGAACTATATGCCGTCTACAACACCTCAGACCCTGGCCTGCTGGTGCTATCTCATTACAATGATACAGAGGGTTCCTGGTCAGAACTTTCGTTGGCCGACGACATCTCGTATCTCTATGGCTCAGCATATCTCTCGACGCCCGACGACCCGGAAACACTGTACATTTTCGGAGGCTATAACGAGACTTCTGACGAAGTTTCCGATCGTCTTCTCAGTGTAGACCTGAGCACTCTGGAAGTCTATGACGTGGAAACGTCGGTTAAGCCGTCCAGTTTTTACAGCTCCTCCTCTGTGTTGATTAACGGAAACACTGAGCTCCTTGTTGGAGGAAAAGCTGAGTCTGGCTGGGTGAGTCTCCGTCAACTAGCGTTATGGCAGTACGAATCTTGGGCATTCAAATCGATTTCTGTTGCCGACGATGACACAATCAACTCGCGGACTGGCGCACTGCTGCTACCGATCTTTGGTGATGAGATCAACGCAGAGTCCACAGCCTCGAACCTGTCTGATTTCAGTGTCGATACGATCTTGATGATTGGCGGGGAGCTGTCTGACGACTCGTACAGCTCACCAAAATTCTCGAAATTGGACGTTGGTGCCTCGACGTGGAGTTGGACTTCTCTCGACACGACGGTCAGTCTTGCCAACTCGAAATACAACAACTACCAGGACTCTGCTCTCAGTTTAGACGATATGCTGGGTGCTACCGTTATCTACGACACTTTGGTTGTCGCAACCAGTACCAACGGCAGCTACGTTCTGAAGCTGTACAACACAACGAGTTTTGAGGAAATCGACTCGGTCGATTACTCCTCGTTGGGCAAGACCACGAGCAAAAGCAAGACGAGCAAAAGCCTGATTGTCGCTCTGTCGACCGTCATACCGGTGTTGGCAGCAGTCATTATGGCAATCGTGGCTTTCTTGTTGTACAAGCGGTACCGTCGCCGCCAGGCTGAACAGGAGAAGGAACGTGATCTCCAGAATATTATGGAGTTCTACAAGGCCAGTGGACCGTCGAGCACTTCTTTGGATACGGGGTCGGAGCAAGGCGACGAGAAGGAGCAGAGGAACGTCTATTCGTACTTTGGCAATGAAGTAAAGGTGAACAATTACGACGATGGTGATAATCTGTCCATCAACAGTTGGAAGAGAAAAAGGAACCTGTACGAAAGGGAGAAAGAAAAGATGAAGGGTGTTTTTGTGAGGCGCAACAATACAATCAGTGTGGCTGGTGTGGCTGGTGCGGCAGGTTCAGCAGGTTCAGCAGGTTCAGCAGGTGAGGATGCTGGACACCGCCGTAACATGAGTTCTCCGGGCTTTGCCCTCAAGAGGTCGTTCTCCACACTTTCGACAAATCTTGGCCGCTCTCTCAAACGGTCTCTCTCCGTGCAGTCGTCAATCAGGACGTTTGTCACGGCAGAAACATCTCTGGAAGAAGACGAGCCAGTGGCTAGTGCCCCTGTGACTCCTGTGCTGCCGCCACCTGCACCGGTGGCATCACCCTCACACAAATCTGCATCGACGCTCAATCTCATTCCCGAAGACCAGTCGCTGTCCGAGTTCACCAAGGGCTCGCCTGGGTCTCCGGGAAAACGGTTCTCCGATCTGCACTCCCTCTCGACCGCGTCCACGTTCTTTGATTCGTCAGATTCATTGCACACTGCTCCTTCGGAGGACAACGGACACAACAGAATGACGTCTCTGGTTTTCCACGATTCCCAGAGCGTCAATCCAACTAGAATGCGCTCAAAGGAGTTCCTGCCACCAGTGGCAGCAGAGGAGGAGTTGGATGATTTGGACGTCCAGGTTTTGGTCAGCTCCAAGAGGAGATCAAAGCTGCGGGTGATTAATCCGGATGAGGGACTCGATGACGGCGACGATGCAGCAGAAGGTGAGGCAAGAAAGAGAGTGGTGAGTGACGAGAGTAGGAACCGTGACGAGAGTAGTTATGAGTGAGCACACGATAAGGACAGCGTCCAGTAAACGCGACAGATTACTGGGCTGAGCCCGCGCCCTACTAGCTCCCATTATACCCGCATGACGCTTGTAAATGTATCAAGAATTGACTTATTCTATTGTATTGTAGATAACCCTCATAAACTCCCGAGAGAGACATCGCACATGAAATTTACGGATATTTTACACTACGAAATGATAAAAACAGAATTAGTCTCATTGACTATCAACTATGACACAACTACTCACCGATTGATCATCCTTCTAACGGTACTCGTCAGCTGATCCGCTCAGTAGACAACTCCAAAGGTGCTCTCCCTGGCCTTTTGGATCAAAACAGCATCGGCCAAAACCAAAGCGGCCATAGCCTCGACAATTGGAATGGCTCTTGGAACGACATTTGGATCGTGTCTACCTCTTGATTTCAAAACACCAGCTTCACCATCGTAACTGGATGTTTGTTGTTCCTGAGAAATGGTGGCAGGTGGCTTGAAAGCAACACTGAAGTAAATGTCTTCACCATTGGTGATACCACCTTGAATACCACCAGAGTTGTTGGTAGTGGTACCTAATCTGTCACCTTTCTTGACAAATGGATCGTTGTGTTTCGAGCCTCTCATCTTGGTACCTTCGAATCCGGAACCAATTTCGAAACCTTTGGTGGCTGGAATAGAAAGCATAGCATGTGCAAGCATGGCCTCAATTTTGTCGAATGCTGGCTCACCAAGTCCAATAGGAACATTTCTAATAACACAAGTGACAATACCTCCAACGGAGTCGTTGTTATCTTTACAATCAACCACAAGTTTGGTCATCTCATCGGCTTTCTCTGGAATCGGACATCTGATTGGTCCAGCTTGATCCACACGTTCTCTGGTAATTGTCGATAAAAGTTCCAAGAATTCAGGATTCTCAACCGATCTGTCTAATTGGCATGATCCAACACCAGAAACAAATGCAACAATCTCAACATCGTTCAATTGTTTCAAGAACTTCTCTGCAATGGCACCAGCAGCAACTCTACCGATCGTCTCTCTGGCAGAAGATCTACCACCACCAGACGAGGCCTTCACACCATACTTGGACAAGTAAGTGTAATCAGCATGCGATGGTCTTGGATAAACATCCATCTCAGTATAGTCTTTTGGTCTGTGATCCTCGTTCTTGACGATCATAGCAACAGGAGTTCCCAAAGTCTTACCAAATTCAGTTCCAGATTGAATCTCAACACGGTCTTTCTCGTTTCTTGGAGTCGTCAAGTTACTTTGTCCAGGTCTTCTTCTCGACAACTGTGGTTGAATATCTTCCTCAGTAAGTGACATGTTTGGCGGCACACCGTCAACAATACATCCCACAGACCGACAGTGGGATTCACCGTATGTTGTCACTTTGAAAACGCTTCCAAATGTAGACATCTTGTTCGTTTCTTGATGGTTATGAAGGGGAGAACTGATGTTGTTGAACCGCCGATGAATATCAAACAAATATTTTTCACGTTGAAAAAAAAAAAAAAAAAAATTAAATGTTCACGAGCGCAACAGACAACTTGTCGCGAATGACTCACAAACGTCGATCGACGCAAAAGAGCGACGCAGACTGAACACTGTGTCGATCGTGTTACGTGGAACCAACAACGCCATCACCAGCACCACCCAAAGCCCACAACATCTCAACCTAGTCGTTATTAGCCAACAAAAATAGCAAAACTTTTATAACACATCACATGAGTGCAACCGCATGATCCCATCCATTTTTTTCCTTTTGGCAAATCCGGCGAAGCGAGCTGCTGGGTCACGTGATCATATAATTGTGAGGGTAACAGGTTCAACTTGATCCGATTCTTTAATAAAACCCTCCAAAATGACTCAAACGTATCGCTTCGCTCATCTCTGCTCGTCACTATATATCTGCAATCCACTCCCAAACCCTCAACATCTCCCCATGAACCTCCGCCATATACCCCCTGACATTCGTATTACCCTCCACAAGCTCACTTATCTTCTCCCAAATCACCCTCTTCTGCTTTACTGACAAGCTCGGATCAATCAAATAATAATCCCTAAGCTGGACCTTACCAATGTATGAATGTGCAGATTTTCCAGCTTGACGTAATTTAGCCTGAGCACGCAATTTCTCAATAACTTTAGCAGTCAATTCATTCACCAACCGACGTTGTGTTCTTGCGAATTGAATTTTATAGACAACGATTCTCACAAATATAGCCAATCCACCTCCAATAATCAAGTACCATTTCAATCTAAGAAAGATGTCAACAAATAACCTAACCAATCGACATTTTAGAGATAATTTGGATAATGAGTGAGACCGAACAAAATCATCTTTGAAAACCAGTTCTGGTCTCTCCTTCAATATATCAAATGATTTCTCCCATAGATAATCGAATTCTTCATCCAAGTTCAGCTTTTCAACCAGATAATTCTGTAAATGAACAATCGTTAACCCAACGTCCTCATCTTCTCCTTTACCACATTTGACTTGAGCATTTCTTCTACTTAAAATGTCAGTCGCTGCTTTCACCATTTGATCAATTTTTTTAACTTTTGTAGAATCTAATACACATTTAGTGTACGTTGGAATGAGTCCAAACACAGATTTTAACGGTTTGTAAAGGGTATAGTCCAAACCGCAATAAATTTTTGAATATGGGAAACATTGTGCATTCTCTGGACACGGAACACAGTCCATCCGTAAAGAGTTCTCAATATTATCAACAATTGGATTCAGAAATTGGTATTTCCGTCTATCATAATTGAAAAATGGTTTCCTAACTTCTGATCCACAGAATCCAACTTGAATTCGCTGTTCCCTGTAACAAGTGAAAATGTATAGAAACGTTAATGAGAGTAGCCAAACGGTTGCAAGTCTATAAATCAATCTTGATTGGAATCTCATATTCAGTGTTGAATCAACCATCCTCAATGCTTCCACAGATTCTTTTTCAATCTTCTTGTTCGCAACGTCGACGGCTTCTATCAAACTTTTGAAATCTTCTTCTTCGTCATATGAAACCTCGGGAGTTCGTATAATTGGCTTGTTCGGTGAGCTAGGGATAGTCATTGGACTTGGACTCTTTGGTATTGTTGGCGTTGGACTCTTTGGTATTGTCGGTGTTTGGCTTCTTGGACTTCTTGGACTTTTTGGACTTTTCGGACTTCTCGAAGGCTCTCTTTTTGGACTAGTCGTAACAGATACCAACCTTTCCGGTTCCAAATTGAGCCGTTTTTTGGGGCCTTGAGGTAGTCGTGTCTGCTGTGATTGTTGGGTTTGTTGAGCTTGCAATTTTGCTGCAAAATCAGATGAAATTTTCAATGAAGCAAGCGGTGGTACCACTGGGGCTCGCTTGAATGACGGTGAGACATCGCGCATTGGCGTAGATGATGGTAATGTTGGAGCTACCACTGGTTTTCTGTTCGGCGGTGTATCGACAACAGGTGAAGATACGATATTTGGCTTTATTGGTGTGTCCTCTTTCATCAAAATAGTTCCATTCCGTTGTCCATTTGGTGTGGACGGTGACGAAGATGAAAAATGATCTTTTCGATTGGTTTGTTTCTTAAGAATCTTTGAATACTCTCTATACACTGTTGTGTCGTTTTCATCTTCTTCAATTGCTTGATCCGGTGCTCTTTTCAATGGTAGTTGTGTCTGAATAACTTTTTTCAGTTTTCCTTTTCCTTGTATGACAGGTTTCAGAGGTTGATTTTTGATTTCTTCTTTGACAGGTTTAGGAGTTCCTTCTTTGACAGGTTTGGGAGATTTGATGGGTTCAGACGATTTGGTCTCCTTGGTAGCATCCTTGATCTCTAGTCTCAATTTTGGGATGAGGTCGCCCTCCACTTGAGACAAAAGATCAGCTTTTTTGGCCGTTCGGGAAATTGTAAGACCATGGGCCCTCAAGAGATCTTTTAGGTCTACCACTCTCAAGGAGCTGACATCGAAATCTGGATGGTTGGAGAAGTCAGTAATGTTACAATTGATGAGAACTTGGCGCACTTACCTTCTGCAAGAAGATCTTTGGTACTGACAACCATTGCGTGGAAATTGGTTGGTGGTGCTTAACAAAACACGTAACTTTACAAGGGGTTGTATTGTTTTGAAAGTGTAAACATTAGAGCCGTAGGGGAAACAAAAAAAAATATTATTTTTTTCGTAAATCCAGCTTACATAAGCATGATAACCACGCCCTGCCCTTCCTTCTCCTTGCTTATGTAATGCGGGGGATACCGGAACCCTCGGAGGAGGACGGGAATGGAATCATCTGGACACACCAAGATGATTGCATGGCTGTGACGTAGATCTCGTCAAACTCCGCTCCGACAGAGTCAACCGTTTAACGTAAGATACCGGACTTGAAGTGGTGAGATACCGGAGTAGGTGGCAAGATATTATGCTTGATGCTTCGGATATCATGCCACTTGCCCACGCCATTGATTGCGCGCACGGGCAGTTTTTACGGAAAATTTTATTGCGTGATGTACGTTGTGAGCCTCTGAGCCGCACACCACATAATAGGTGGTGCGATTGGCACACATTTGGCAAACGTCAATTTGCGAAAGTATAAAAGGCGGTCAATTGCCCTCTGAGTAAGAACCTTTCTAACGTTATTCTCCTCAAGAAACAACAATTCAAAACAATTAATAATGACTACAAAGACTAATTCCTTGCCTAGCGAGATTTCGCTCGGAAGATACATCTTCGAACGTATGAAGCAGGTTGGTGTTAATACTATATTCGGTGTCCCTGGTGATTTCAACTTAGCCCTCTTGGACCATATCTACGAGGTCGAGGGATTGAGATGGGCCGGTAATGCCAATGAGCTCAATGCCGGTTATGCTACCGACGGGTACTCGAGAATCAACGGGTTGGGCTGTTTGATCACCACATTTGGTGTTGGTGATCTCTCTGCTGTTAATGCTGTTGCTGGTATGATGGCTGAACACGTTGGTGCTGTTCACATTGTTGGTACGCCATCGTTGTCGAGTGTGCAGAACAAGCTTCTTTTGCACCACACCTTGGGAAATGGACAATTTGATATTTTCCAGCAAATGTCAAAGAAAATCACCAGAACCGCAACCAGCATTGAGGACCTGGCCAGTGCCCCTGGTATCGTCGACAGTTTGATTCACGAAGCTTACGTCTTCAAGAGACCTGTGTACTTGGGATTGCCATCCAACTTTGTGGATCAGCTTGTGGACTCCAAGCTTTTGGAGACGCCAATTGATTTGTCATTGAAGCCAAACGAGAAGTTGGCGGAAGATGAGATTGTCGAAGCAATCATCGAGAAGATCAGGGAGGCAAAGAACCCTATTTTGCTTGTTGATGCCTGTGCCTCCAGACACGACGTCAAAGACTACGTGAAGAAGTTTGCAGCCGCCACCAAGTTCCCTGTTTTCACCACACCAATGGGTAAATCATCGTTTGACGAAGAAAACGACAGATTCGGAGGTGTCTATATTGGTGTTCTCTCGAACCCAGACGTCAAGGAGGCTGTTGAGTCTGCCGATCTGATCTTGAGTGTTGGTGGATTGCTTTCTGACTTCAACACTGGTTCGTTCTCGTACGAATACCACACAACTAACGTTGTTGAGTTCCACTCTGACTTCTGTAAAGTGAAGAAGGCCGTCTACGAGGACGTGCAAATGAAGTTTGTTCTCGAGCGTTTGAGCAAGTTGATCACCACCGAGAAACTCGACTACCAGCCAGTTCCATTACCAAAATCAATCAAAGATTATCAACAGGTCCAATCGGTCAAGTCCGGTAAACTGACACAGGACTTCCTCTGGAAGAAGCTCTCGTACTTCCTCAAGAAAGGTGATGTCGTCGTTACCGAGACTGGTACGTCTTCGTTTGGTATCACCCAAACCCACTTCCCAACGGACGTCACTGCCATTTCTCAAGTTTTGTGGGGTTCCATCGGTTTCGCTTTGCCTGCAGCCATTGGTGCTCAATTTGCTCTGGAAGAAATCGATCCAGAAAGAAGAGTCATCTTGCTCACTGGTGAAGGTTCTCTACAATTGACAGTTCAAGCCGTCTCTGATGCTTGTAGATGGGGTTTGAGACCATACATTTTCGTTCTGAACAACGGTGGTTACACCATTGAGAAGTTGATCCACGGTCCAAAAGCTCAATATAACCAGGTCCAACCTTGGAACCATGCCAAGATTCTGGAATTGTTCAACGGTGGTGTTGAATATGAAAATCACTTGGTTGGTACCATTGAAGAGTTGAATGCTTTGTTTGAAGATGAGAAGTTCAACAAGAACGACAAGATCAGACTTGTGGAGTTGACTTTGGACGAGTTTGATGCTCCAGAAAACTTGGTTAAGCAGGCAAAGATTAGTGAACAGACAAATGCTGCTTGATCTACGAGCGGAGCAAGAAGATGAGCATCAATCTGCAATAACGAGCAAATGCAGACAGTCGATGATTGGTCTTCAATTTTCAAAGGAACTATAGCGATTATGAACAAAAGTGAATTTTATAGAGTTGCACTAACGAATTTATTATTTAATTTTTCAAAAAATTAATTTCGTAGGTGATCACCAGCCGGTAGTCACATCAAAACTCGGGTCGTAATCGACATATGATGGGCGAAGCAAGCCATTCAGTGAGTTTTTCGAATCCCTTTCAAACTTACGGTAGAACTACACCTAAATAAATACCAATTGACCGCCAATTGACCGCCAATTGATCACCAATGGATCACCAACTGGTAGCAATATCGAAATCGTATTGCAGACGACCCGGATGACCCGGACGACTCGCTTGGCTCGTCATTTGCTCATGCAATGAATAGTATATCTCGTTGTTTATTCAATTACTATATGTATTAACTCAAATCTAAATGACTCGCTTTGCGACTCATTTGCTCGTTATTGCAGATTTTCGCTCATGACTGGAGAAGATCACTTCGTTCGTCTTTCCTCTTCAGAACAATCCCTCAATCTCACCATCCTCACTCACCTCCACATTCATAAATCCAGCATATGTTGACAAACCTGGGATTGTCATAATTTCAGCAGCCAAAGCATACAAATAACCTGCACCCGCACTCAATCTAACCTCTCTAATCGGGACAACAAAATCTTTTGGAACACCCTTCAATTTAGGATCGTGAGACAAAGAATACTGAGTCTTTGCAACACAAATTGGCAATTTACCGTATCCTTGTTCTTCGAATCTCTTGACTTGTTCCTTAGCCAATGGTGACAGTTCGATACCTGAAGCACCATACATTTCACGTGCAATTGTACTCAATTTCTCTTCAACACTACCTTCCAAATCGTACAAGTACTTGTTTGGAGTACCTTGAACAGGTTCCTCTTTCACTGCTTGAACCACAGCTTTAGCCAAATCAACTGCTCCAGCACCACCTTGAGACCAGTGGTTAGAGGCAACAGCAAAACTAGCACCAGCCTTGATGGCTTCTTCTTGAATCGCCTCAATTTCAGCTTGAGTATCGGTAACAAATTGGTTAATGGCCACAATCACTGGTGAACCATAAGATTTGGCATTTGAAATTTGTTTGGCAAGATTGGCACAACCGTTTCTAACCAATTCGACATTCTCAGTAACATACTCTTCTGGTAATGATTGACCTGGCTTGACATCTGGGGCACCACCGTGTAATTTGAGAGCTCTACTAGTTGCCACCAAAACAACTGCATCAGGTTTAAGTCCAGAAGCACGGCACTTGATGTTGAAAAATCTTTCACCACCCATTGTGAAATCAAAACCGGCTTCGGTAACAACAAATCCTTTGTTAACCGAATCATTTCCGACAGGATTTCCGGCCAATTTCAATGCAATCTTATCAGCAATAACAGATGAAGCACCAATGGAAATATTAGCAAATGGACCAGCATGAACAAACACTGGAGTACCTTCAAGAGTTTGCATCAAAGTTGGTTTAACAGTGTCTTTCAACAAAGCTGTAATGGCACCGGCACAACCAACATCTTCGGCAGTAATTGGAACACCCTCTCTACTTGAGCCAATCACCATTTCACCAACACGTTTTCTCAAATCTTGCAAATCACTGGATAATGCCAAGATAGCCATGAGTTCAGAAGCAACTGTGATATCGAAACCGGTCTTTCTAGTGAAACCCTTCTCAGTTGGTGCCTCACCAACTGTGACTTGTCTGAGGAAACGATCATTGACATCGACGACTCTCTTGATAATGATTGATTCTGGATCGATATTCAATTTTGCAAACCGAGTAGCCTCCTCCTCAGTGAGTTTATCAGGATTGGTTTCGGAAATACCAAGTTTTTCCAACCGACGCAACATTGATGGTGTGAATTTCCGGACACCCTTCTTAGCAGGAACCAATCTTCTGTAGAATGCTTTATCGGATTGAGTCGATTCATGGAACATTCTGGTATCAATGGCAGCAGCAAGCAAATTGTTGGCAGCTCCAATGGCATGAATATCACCAGTCAAGTGCATATTAAACTCATCCATTGGAATGACTTGAGCATATCCACCACCAGCGGCACCACCTTTAACACCGAAAGTTGGTCCCATAGATGGTTGTCTAACGTTGGCAATTGCATTGATACCTAAGTGGGCACCAAGTGCTTGCACAATTCCCATGGTAGTGGTCGATTTACCTTCTCCAAGTGGTGTTGGAGTGATTCCGGCAACCAAGACGTAGTAACCGTTCTCGCGTTTTTCCGAGAGACGGTTATAAACGTCAAGACTAACTTTGGCTTTGTAATGTCCGTATGGTTCTAATTCCGACTGTTTAAGTCCGAGCTCCTCGGCAATGTCGGAGATAAGTTTTGGTTGTTGAGCACGACTGATGTCAATGTCAGATGGGACTGGATCTAAAGTCTTGAGTGGTAATGGAGAACAAGTGATTGGCTCGTTCTCACTAGCCAACTTTCTCTTTGCTGCCTGGAGAACGTTATCAACAAGCATGGCAACGGTCATTGGACCAACACCACCTGGAACAGGAGTCAAGAACGAAGCTTTCTCTTTACAACTTTCGAAGTCAACATCACCAACAAGTTTTTGACCACTTTTCTTGGTAGCATCTGGGATGTAGTTGATACCAACGTCAATAACAACAGCACCCTCTTTCAACCATTCACCTTTGACAAAGTTTGGCTTACCTAAGGCAGCAATAACGATGTCGGCATTTTTGACGAAACTTTCCATGTCTTTAGTACGGCTATGACAGACGGTAACTGTACAGTTTGCCTTTTTGAGTAAAGCAGCAACCGGGGTACCGACAATATCGGAACGACCAATGACGACGGCATTCTTCCCGTTAAGGTCAATTCCAGTCTCCGTCAATAACCGCATACAACCGTTTGGTGTACATGGTAAAAAAGTTGGTGAACCATCTTTTTTAGACAGTTCACCAACGTTGAATCTATCGAACCCATCAACGTCTTTGTCAGTAGCCACGCTGTTTGTAACGTTAACCTCAGTAACGTGGGGTGGTAACGGAAGCTGAACTAAGATACCGTGGACAGAGTCGTCCTGATTAAGTTGATGAATCTTATTGAGAATGGCCGATTCAGGTGTATCTTCTGGCATCTTCAAAACGTTACACTCAACCCCACTCTCAACAGAAGCCTTCAACTTCATTCTCACGTATGCAGAGGAGTCTGGTCTGCTACCAACTTGAATGATAGTCAAGGATGGCTTGAATCCAGGCTCTTTCTTTTGGATCTCTTTAATAGTCTCGGCAGCATTGAGTCTAATACTAGCAGCAACTTTAGTACCGGACAAAATTTCAGCAGCAAGCCAACTTTTGGACGACGAGAATCGTCTCACGGCATTTGCCCGTCTAAGGGTGTTTCTCAGCATCGTGGGGATGGTTTTGGTTCTTTCTAGTTGTTTGATCTATCAACTCTGAAAAATTTTGATGTTGAAAAGTTTTATCGGGGTTCACGTAAAATTCTTCGGGCAGTGCACGACTCGATTGCGTAATCTTTGTTACTATTGGCTGTGGCGTGGAGGGTTGTGGTTGGTGGAAGTTTGAGGTTAATAGAGGTGGGAACATGGGAAACAGGTGGTTTATATCAAGCTGGAGTGGTCATGTAGTGATTGGGGCGTGTAATAAGGGCCAGAGAAGTCAAATCAGATCTTTTTTGTGTCACATCGATGGAGTCAACTTCCGAAGTCACACAGAAGTCATTATCTAGCCAAATTACGTAATCTTACAACGTTTATTTTTGTCAGCGACTCGGCTGAGCTGACTCTGTTGAGTTTAGCACGTGATAATGAACACGTGACTATTACTACTATAGTCTTTGAATGATCACACTTTGTACGTCAACCCGCTTTGCTCGCCAACCACACTTTTACTCACGTCATTTGTATGTTCGTAATTTATTATATTCAAGTAACTTGCTAGTCGATCCATGATCAAACTCGCAAATGCTTCGAATCATCTCAGAAACTCACTGGAAAACGACTAGCTTCGCTCATTCGCTTTGACCGTCATTTACCCGTCACTGTGATCATTCAACACCTATATACATCAACCCCTATTCTCCTTTCCCCTTGGTCTGTCCTTGTACTTCTCCTTATTAACATGCTTACCCGTTCTAGTTTTGAATCCACCCTTTGCCAAAATACCCCATGGAGACATCGACAATTTATTGGACTTGGATTTACCACGACCACCACCTAACGGGTGATCACATTTGTTTTGAGCAACACCACGGACGGTTGGTCTAATACCCTTATGTCTATTACGACCAGCTTTACCCAAACTTTCATTGTGGTGAGCGGAATTCGAAGTAACACCCAATGTTGCACAAGAGTGTAATGAGATGTATCTTTGTTCACCACTTTGTAATTGGACGATTGCCTTCTCCTTTTCTGGCAATTTTGCCACAATTCTACCATAGGCACCAGCTGCACGACAGTACTTGGCAGGACCATTTTTATGTTGGCCAATGTTGTGAACAATTGTACCGACCGGAATCATTGAAATTGGCAGACAATTACCCTTTCTTGAGATTCTAACAGATAAAATTGCTGGATCGATCTTACCACCCATTTCATCGATCAATCTTTGTGGAATTCCCTCTCTGAAAGACTCAACTTCATCACCAGCACGAAGACCTTCACATGCAATTATGTAAGATAACTTTCCGGTATCGTTGTGTCTGACCAAAGCAATATGGGAAGTTCTGTTTGGGTCATATTCGATTCTTTCCACCGTTTGCGGACCGCTTTCCATTCTGGTATAGTCGACAAATCTAACACGACGTTGATGTCCACCACCACGATGACGAACTGTAATTTTACCAGAGTGGTTTCTACCAGATTGTGAAATCTTCCTCACCGTTAACGGCTTGTAAGGCTTACCTTTCCAAAGATAAGGGTAAATTGGCTTTCTCCACCACCGCAAACCTGGCGATGTTGGCTTGACTTGTTTCATCTGCACTTTTTCTTTGGAAAGTTCAAGTTGACGACGAGTGAGTGTATCTTGGAGTTCGAGTTCTGTTTGGTCGAGGGCTCTTTTTTGCAGAATGATTCGTTCGGTAGAAGCAAATCTGGTGGCAGCAGCCACCGAACCTCCGCTCAGGGGGAATCTCGCAACGGAGCTTCCCCAGAAAGGCCGTCCCAACACTCTATGAAGCATATTAATGACGATCAGAAAGGAGACCAGAGTATATCTCAACACCATTAAACGCTGTTGTCGATTTTTTTTTCAAGACTTTTTTTGTTTCCCCTACTCCAGCATAATTCGCGTGCACAAAATTTGTGTCCATCTCGGTTATGCTGAACGAATGAAAAAATTCGAAATGTCCAAAACCGTAAAGAGCGAACAAAATAAACTCGATTAAACAAGTGTTATACTCCCTTACGATCAATAATTATCATTAACATCACACATCACAATGGCATCTCGTCAATTCATTAGAAGTTTGGCCACTGCTGCATCTGCTGTCAAGCCGCCAGTTCAACTTTACGGATTGGACGGTACTTATGCTACTGCCCTTTTCACAGCATCAGCCAAGGACTCATCAATTGAAAAGGCTTTCTCTTCTGTCAAGAAGTTGAGTCAAACTTTGGCCACCGATGCTAAGGTGGCTCAAATCTTGAACAACCCAGCTTTGTCTCTTGATTCCAGAAAAGAAGTTGTTTCTGTTCTCGCCAGCCAACTCAAGCTTGAGCCAGTTGTTTCCAACTTGTTGAACGTTTTGGCTGAAAACAACAGATTGTCTTTGTTCGATCAAATTGCTAAACAATTCGGTGTCTTGAACGATGCTCACAACGGTGTTGTTGAAGCTACAGTTGTTTCTGCTAAACCATTGGACTCAAAGATTTTGAACAGATTGTCAAAGTCAATCTCTGCTTCAAAGTACGTTGGCTCTGGTAAGACTTTGAACTTGAAGAACGAGATTAACCCAGATATCTTGGGTGGTTTGATCGTCGAAGTTGGTGAAAACACCGTCGACTTGTCCTTGTCTGCTAAGGTGAACAAGTTGAACAAGGTTTTGACTGAGGCCATCTAAATGACGAGCTAACGACGAGCGAAGCAAGTCGTGCGTGTCAGATCAATTGCGGAAACATCAGTCAAACTAAGAGATTCCGAGCAATGCTCGTCGCCCAATAGAGGGAAACCTCAGTATGATTAGATTACGAAGGATTTCACATATAGGAAAATCATTTGAGAACGTGCGTGTAGACGTGCACTGGTCCACCCAGTGTACGCGTAGCCAGTGTATCTAGTGTTTGTGTGTCGCCAGTCGGTGATGTCGGCGCTGGATGACGAGCTGGGTGAGTAATTTAAGTAACTTACTTCTGTGCGGTGGCTACCAAGTGGAGCCAGTGCTGACGGGAGCAATTGAGTGATTCATTCGCTCGATCACTCCTCGCTCGAGTGACCTGCTTCTCCAGTCACCCAAGCTCGTCACTCCATACGTACCTGAGGTATCCAACAACACATCCGTACACCAGCTAGATTTGACAGGAAATTGGTAGATCTAGTCTTCCGAAGCCATTGTTCAGTGCAAGAAAGCAACAGTTCCTTCATCAAGTCTGGTCACTTGCAGAAGAGCGTGGTTTCCTGGTGAACTCGCTACCGCCTCTATCAGAACACCCGTACCACATCGTTCCGTGGTGGCTCGCTCTTCGTTGGCTCTCACAACACCCGTGCACCACCTATCATTTTCACATTTTTTTTTTCGTCAAAAGGTACACCTCCATCAACACACCACCTCCGCTCACAGCTTTTCTTCACTTCCCGATACCACCACCCCGATGGGCGACATTTCAGAAGGTCTTTCCAACCTTAATATAGAAGACAAGTATGTGGACATCACGACGGAGTTTTACCAAATAACCTCCAACATCGAATTTGGTGACATTATCAAGTCTCGACAATTCAAGTTGCTCGAAGGAACACATGCCCTGGAAATCCTCAACCCCAAATTAGACTCTGCTCTGTTGGAGCTGAGTGAATTTGACTTGTACTCGTTGGATTCTCTCGATCATGTGAATTGGGTGATGAAAAGATTGATCGAGTGTCTTTGTTCTTGGCTAGATAATAATTCGCTCAGTGTGAGCGTATTGAGCTGTTGTTACGTTGAGAAGTTACTGGTTAACTATAACAAAAATGGTGTTGTGGCATTTCAGGGAAACAAGAGTGTCTCTGAAGTGATAGCAAGTGACGAGAATGTCGTCGTTGATGGTGTTTTACGTTCATTTGTCGTCGGATTACTCCAGTTCGTCAAGAGTGTACTGAAGATTGGATTCACCGGGGTCATTTATGAGGAGGAAGATTTGAACACACAAACGATGGATTTGGATTTTTTGACTGCCATACCGTTTGAAGACAGCATTGGCGATATCGAGAGATGCGAGCAGTGGCTTGCATCACAGGGCACAGAGCCATCGATCGTATCCCTCAACCTTTTACGACTCATCAAGAAATGCATCAATATACCAACAATTTTGGAATCAAACTTCGAGCTTTACATGAAACAGGAAGAGCAGGGCGCATACATCGACGAGGCGCTTAGATTACTGAGTGAGCTTGGGTCGAAATTACCGTATGTCGACGGATTAGCCACCATTCCACGGTGCTTTTCGTTGAATATCCAGAAAACCCAAAACAACCGTACACCACCAAAACAGCTTTCGCAAATGTCATTCAAAGATTCAATCACGAATTTAACCAAGTTATTCACCGATCTCAAATCGCTCTATCAGCTCCTACAAGTGTCGGATGCACTCGAGATGTACGAATTTCTCAACTATTTCATGAACAAACGTCAATTCACCAGTGATCCCGACGAGATATTGGGAAATCACGTTGTTGTCCGTGCTTTAATGCAACTGTTTCTCATTAGAGACGACAGATCCATTCTTGGATCAACAAAATATTTCATTTCCGACTTGATGTTGGATCTTTTTTGCAAGTTTTCGTTGCAAAACTCAAAAGTTCTTGGTCTCGATAGCATCGATGATCCAGAAGAAATCAACCTGAACTTCCAGAAACTGCTGGGACAAATGGAAGCTCCATTCTACAATTTTCTAACTTCAATCTCCCAAAATCCTTCGAGACAGCGTCAATTCGTCAACAAAGAACTGATTATGTGGGACACCCTCCAAGTTGAATCCGAAAATTTCGAAATCTCCATTAACGACAAGCTCCGGGACAACTTTTCCGACTCTGAAATGCCTGTTATGCCAGTTTCGTCATTCATATATTACTTCAAACTGGTTAGAATGACGGAGCTTCTTTTCAGATCCATCGAATTGGACCTCTACAAAGATTGTCGTGAGATGTATATTGGATATTGGAGCTTGAGTTCTGTCTTGGGATATCTTGTTCGCCATGTTGAAAGACTGATCGATATCAACAAACTAAGACAGGCCCAGATTTCTAACTTTGCGAAACGCATCAAGAAAGCCCGAGGTGATAAAAAGACGAAGCTCAAATTGGAGTACGAGGTCAAGAAACAATATCTTCCACAATTGGTCAGAAGTGAGGCGTATCTCCAGTTTCTTCTGTTGAAATACCAGGCTTACAAGCAGATTGTTGTTCTAAGAGTCACAATCTTCCAAATGCTGGCTTCCTGGGGCTACCTCGAGCTTCCAAAGCATTGTAAAGTTTCTGAGGAGTTACTTTTCAATCTACAACTGAAGTCTTTCCAATCGATTGGAATTCCCCAACTACCAACGTATCAGGATTACCAAGAGAGTTTGGCTAGTTTTATCGAGGCTTTCACGGGGTTGGAGAAGAATGGAAGTCTACACCATTTCAAAGCATTGGCCAAGTCAAAGGGTGACGAAGTTCTGGCCTCGTTCAAGTTGATGAAGACGTTGACCAGGGACATCTTGAAATATCCAGAGTTTCTGAGCAACGGAGTCCTCGAGGAGTTGAGACTACTAAAGAAGTCAATGACTGCTACCCAGTTGACTCTGACTCAGTTGGTGAAGGCTGGGGAATCGAAGGAGGTCAAGGGGCTGAAGGTGGAGTTCGAAAAGCTGGATTACCATCTGTATTTCCCCAACATCAGGATCAGCAGACAGTAGTGAACTGAAAGCGTCTGCATGCCAGTGGCTGATCCCCAACACATCCCCATTCAATCAACGTTATCATCCATTGACCTGAGGTCCGCTGGAACCGATCTACAACCTTTGTAGGTTGACTCATAGGTCTCGCAAATCGACGGGCCCACCGTCATCGAAGGAATGACAAGCCAGGCTGGTCATCTCCTCGTCATTTTACTGAAAACTAACTCGCAAATGATATCATCACTTGCTCTGTACAATACAGCATCGTCATATAAACCATCATCCATCAGATTCGCATGCTAGAAGACCGGACGGTAGCCATTGAAGTTGGAATCCGCTAAGGAGTGTGTAACAACTCACCGGTTTAGTGTTGAATCTGGGGGTTTCCGACTGTAGAGACTGTAGAGACTGTAGAGAGAGAGGTCAGACACTGAAGGAGGGTTTTTCACAACCCTGGTTAAAATCACGTGACCCAACGCGAAACACAGCACTCACGCTGGAAAAATTTGTGACCGCAAAATTAATTGAGTTTTTCACATCAACCTTCGCGAATGGAAAATTTGTCAAGTGCGGTTAGTGAGAACAAAAAAAAATAAGCTTATAACTAACTAACTAACTGAAGAAGAATATATCAATCCTTTGATCATCTAACATAGACAAACAAAATGCCTCCAAAGTTCGATCCTAACGAAGTTAAGTACATTTACCTCAGAGCCGTTGGTGGTGAAGTCGGTGCCTCCTCTGCTTTGGCCCCAAAGATCGGTCCTCTCGGTCTTTCCCCAAAGAAGGTTGGTGAAGATATTGCTAAGGCTACCACCAAGTTCAAGGGTATCAAGGTTACTGTCCAATTGAGAATCCAAAACAGACAAGCTCAAGCTTCCGTTGTTCCATCTGCTTCCTCTTTGGTCATCACTGCCCTTAAGGAGCCACCAAGAGACAGAAAGAAGGATAAGAACGTTAAGCACTCTGGTAACATCCCAATCGAAGAGATCTGGGAAATTGCTAGAACCATGAGCGAGAAGTCTTTCGGTAAGACCCTTGCTTCCGTTGCTAAGGAGGTTTTGGGTACTGCTCAATCCGTTGGTTGCAGAGTCGGTGGTAAGAACCCACACGACATCATCGAGGCCATCGACGCTGGTGAAATTGATGGTAAGTACAACTACATTTTATGACTAACGACTTTATGATACTAACACCCTTCTAGTCCCAGAGAAATAAACAAACTGAATTTATATTTATGTACAAAAGAATATAATTCTGCACTAATATAGGGTTACTTGTTTCAATTGGTTAGGGTTCCGAGGGATATTACATTACAGTTTGCCAACACTCTGGTGTCAAATTTACTCCGTATTTGATTCCTATTTTGGTGCAAACAAGATTTACTTGCGACTATTACTCACCGTCGATTCAACTGAGAGGCCTAAGGAGGAAGATGAGCGCAACGAGCTTAGCTTGTTGTGCGAGTCCGACGAGTTAGATACCTCTCGTGGATTAGATGGTCCATTTCAAATTCGCACATCTCACCCAGCGAACGACTTGCTTTGCTTGTCATTTGTGATTTCTTTCCGAGCCACTTGGCTCTTTGACTTTTGTCAATCTCCCTTCAACCCCTTGCCTTGTAATCTACTGTAGACTGACTGCAAATGCTATTGTACCCCTCTTTATTCACTCGTTCTATTTTTCAGTGAAAAATTTCATGTCCTTTGCATCCTTACACAGGTAAGACCGGATCAACCGTTGCAGCGGAAAACCCCTTGGCCCGCTGTGGAGGTTTGTGTTTACGCACAACTCGGGACTTTTTGTCAATTGACGAGTTGGTCATTGTTCTGCCATAACTGTGATCACCTACAGTTAGCTTAATCCTACTCGGCACACCCTTACACCATAGTACGCTTGAGTTTTACAACGTCTACCCTTTTTACCTCGGTCGTAAATCTCTGGTTTCCTCCTCCTTCAATCCAATTTCTCCGTGGACCTGACATAGCTGACATAACTACCTTTGAATGCTTGTGTTCGGTTCGTTCGAGGCCCGCTCGAGTCGCCGGACTACCCGCTTGAATCGCCCCACTTGTGACTCACTCTTTCAGTCGTTCGTTCAAACATCCGTACACCACCTCCTATTTTTCAACAATTTTTCAACACTCCAAACACTCCACTATTCATATCGTAGCTCCTCACCAACATGTCTCTAACCCATCAACTGCGAGCACTGACAAGTGCACCGCTATGCGGTGCACTCCGCGGAAGCACCGTTGTGTCCCGTCGTCTCCTCAACACCGCCCAAAAGGCCACGTTGGAAAAGTTTCCAGACCTCAAACCTCAGGACATCCTCGAATCTGGTAGACCCGATTACGTTAAAATGATCCTCACTTCGAGAGTCTATGACGTTATAGACGAGTCCCCAATCACCCAGGCGGTGTCCCTGTCCCAGAAGACCAACTCGACGGTCATCCTCAAGAGAGAAGATCTCCTGCCTGTCTTTTCGTTCAAACTAAGAGGTGCCTACAATATGATTGCCAATTTGTCAGATGAACGTAAATCCAAAGGTGTTATTGCCTGTTCTGCGGGTAACCACGCCCAGGGAGTTGCTTTCAGTGCTAAAGAAATCGGAATTGCATCGACCATTGTCATGCCTGTTGCTACACCATCGATCAAGTTCAAAAACGTTAGCAGACTCGGATCGAGAGTTGTCCTCTATGGTGATGACTTCGATGCCGCAAAAGCCGAGTGCGAAAGACTGACTCTCGAAGAGGGTCTCACCAATATTCCACCGTTTGACCATCCATACGTCATTGCCGGTCAAGGAACTATCGCAATGGAACTTTTACGTCAAATCAAGTCCAACAAATTGAGCGCTGTTTTCGTTGCCATTGGTGGTGCTGGTTTGATTGCAGGTGTTTTGGCCTACTTGAAGCGTCTTGCTCCCCACGTCAGGATCATTGGTGTCGAGACGTTCGATGCCGATGCCATGTACCAATCGTTGAACAGAGGTGAACGTGTTGTTCTTGACTCTGTTGGAACCTTTGCCGATGGAACTGCTGTCAGACTTGTCGGTGAAGAGACTTTCAACGTTTGTAAAGAGTTTGGCGTCGACGAAATTGTCCGTGTGACCACCGACGAAATCTCTGCAGCCATTAAAGATGTCTTTGAAGATACAAGATCTCTTCTAGAGCCATCTGGAGCCCTGTCTGTTGCTGGATTGAAGAAATACGTTGAGACTCACTCGGAAATCGACCACTCTACCAAGACTTATGTGCCAATTTTGTCTGGTGCGAATATGAATTTCGACCGGTTGAGATTCGTCAGCGAAAGAGCAGTGCTGGGTGAAGGAAAAGAAGTGTTTTTGGCTGTCCAAATCCCTGATAAACCAGGAACATTTGCCCAATTGCACCGTCTGATCGATCCTCGTTCAGTCACCGAGTTCTCCTACCGTTACTCAGAAGATTCGAAGAAAACTGGTGTGGCAAACATCTACACATCTTTCTCTGTTATTGACAGATCAAAGGAGTTGGACCAGGTCTTGAAGGCCATCGAGGATTCGGGTTTCAGTGCCGTTGATTTGAGTGATAATGAAATGGCAAAGATCCATGGTAGATACATGGTTGGTGGTAAAGCTGATGTTCCAAACGAGAGAATCATCTCTTTCGAGTTCCCTGAACGTCCGGGCGCCTTGACAAAGTTCCTGTCGGGATTGGAGATCAACTGGAACTTGAGCCTGTTCCATTATAGAAATTTGGGTGATGATGTTGGTAAAGTTGTTGCTGGTATCTGTGTTCCACCACAGGATAATGAGAAGTTTGAACTGTTTTTGAAGACGTTGGGTTACAGATATAAGGAGGAGACAGATAACTTGGTTTTCAAGACTTTTTTGACCAAATGATGAGCCGCCACGAGCATAACTAGTAGTGCTGATGCGAGCCTGTCAGGAGTCACTTTGAGATCTGTGATTATGTAAGCATCTTTATACTTGCTACCGGCTTGTTCCAAACAGTGAGTACAGCACGTCGTTCTTCATGATTCACAATTGAGGTCTGAACGATCCAATGACCGATCCAACGACCATTACTACCATTTACCCCATAATAGTTAATATTCTAAAGATTTTAATTTTTGAATGTAGAGGCGTGCACGTCGAAAAAAGCGAAAGGAAGAAAGTTATCTGGGGGTAGCTCGCCATTCATCAATTTCCTTGCAATTTCTCTGTGTTCATCACAAGTGACCGGAAGCTAGTTGTACAGACGACTAGTCAGCACACGGGATAGTGGTTTTGGGACGGCGAGCGATGCGGCCGACTAATTGTTCCTCATTCGCGTCGTTCGGCGTCGCTCAATTTTTTTCAGGGGTGTAAAAAATATTTCACTCTCTTTATCACTCCGCTTCTTCACCTTTATACGATTTGGTCATCAAAATGATACTTCACAGGTGGTTTCACAAAGGACCCCGCGTATCAGGGTTGAGGAAGGGGTTTTGCATGGCTGGACCAACGCGGTTGATCCGATCACATGCATCGCTAAGCCCGTTTCGCTCGCTTCGTTCGTCAAGCCTAGCAAGCTCTCTGATGCAATCAGACGACCTGCACCCACCCTACTTCGAAAAAATCTTTCGAAATATCCCTTCATCCAACACTAGAATCATCTACTGTCTCAGTGCACGTGATTTTCCACTGAACCTCAGAACAAAAATATTCGATTACTGTCACTCTAAAAATTTTAGCATGGATAATGTTCATTTTGTTGTTACCATGCTGGACATGGTCCAACCTACTCCACCTCCACTCATAGCAACTAAGGAATACTATCGCGCTTGCATCAACTCATTTTTCCGCCTGTACGACAAACCGTTCACAGTTTCATCTGAGAATGTTTCAATAGTGAGTACAAAGTATCCTGATACCATTGATAACTTTTTCGGATCGCTAGTTTCGAAAGGTAGAAACTACTCATATTATGTTATTGGACAAACAAATACTGGTAAGAGTGAGCTGATTAGGAGAATGCTATCTCAACACACAAAGAAGTTGCCAATCAGCTCTCCAAATCCTTGCACCACCCGACATCAATCTGAATACTCCTGTGATTATTTTGGTATTCAATTCATAGATACGCCAGGCTATTTACCAAAAACTAGAAGTGTTTACAGATTTTACAATAAACTACGTCGCTCGACGTTGATTTCAGGGCACGCGATTAAAGAAGGTGATTTCTCCTGGACAAGTTCGACTCAAGGACTCTCAATTGGATACTTCTTCTTCTTGAGATCAGCCCATCAAAAAGGGTCAATCAAGTTCCGTTATTTCATGCCTGGAGGAGTCAAAAAGCTGCCAGATTTAGGGTCTTATAAAGACGGAATTGCTAGACATAAACTCATGCAAAGTACGGAGATTAAGAGGTTTGTTATACCAGAGATTGAAGGGAAGTTCGATATTGTGGTAAGCAATATTGGTTATATTGAGGTGAGCAGCGGCGAGAGCGGAAGTTATGAGCTGTTTGTTCCTGAGTTCCTGTGTGTCTTGGTCAGGCAAGTAGTCGATGGAGACGTTAAGTATACGAGATTGACGACTGGCGAGCAGACGGTGAGTGGAGAATGGCGAGCACGTCCTGAGGAATCCAAGTCTTCCGAGCCATCCGAGCAAGGATTTGCCGGATGACAAACATTTACGCATTCTGTATATATAGTAATTACCATGGTATTTTCATCGTTGAAGCATATCAAAAAAGCTTGATAATCGCATTCAAAAATCCTGCTACCAAAAATTTGGTAGCAAAATTTCTGGTGGCAGAATTTGGTAGCAGATCAGGATATTGTCGTCCGTCAAAGCAAAACTACACTCAACGAGCAGACGTTAACGATTGACTGTCTATGACTGATTCATAGAAAACAGCACAACTTATTTGCTACGATTGTGGAATGATTAAGCCAATTAAAGTATATAAGTAAACTTGACGATCATCTGATAGTTGAATTAGTAACCCATGGATCGAAACATGATTGAAAAATATTAATTAGTGTGAATGATATACGGCTGGATGAAATGAAATAGCCTCAACGGATTTGTCTTAGTTGTGATGAAATTCTTATTTCTTCGCCATCTGTTTCTTGGTTCTCCAGCTGAAAAACCACAAACAACCAGGCATCAAAATCAGATTTAGCACCATCCAAGCAGCTAAAATACCAAAATGTCTACCCAAATTAGCTTTATACGTATCGAACAACAAAACCTTCATCAGCTCGTAAGAATTCTTGATTGGCATAGCATAGGTGAATCGATACAATTTTGGACAGACTTCGATTGGTGAAAAAGTTGCTGAGATGTTCAAAACAACGAATGAAAGCAGCCAGAAACCCATACTTGGAGGCAGCACAGCTAATAACACCAAAGCCATGTTCTCATTTGCACCACCAACAGCTGACATTGTCATATATGATATCATCCACGAGACTCCAAATCCACCTTTCCAAGTTTTATTAAGGTCAATTTGGAATGCTGCGTTCACTGCACTATAACCGAGAGACAACAACAAAAATGTCAATTGCGAAATCAGCATTCTGTAAACCAAATACTTTTTGGGTGGCAGCACTCTTGCCAACTCTCCATTCAACTTTGCAAACCACATAACCTGGAAAAATGTCAAAATAATAATATAAATCAATCCAACTTGGAGCGGTGCCATCAGAACAGGGTCAGTCATTGGTCTTCCATCAACCAACTCGATTTCCGGTGAGTTTGTCAACACCGTTGAACCTTTCAAATTGGAAAATTCATCATCGCTCAAGTTGGAGATCAAATCAGGATAAACGTCTTTTTGAATAATATCTTTGAAAATACCCATAAACTCATACAGGGTGGGTTGGACATACGACTTGATTCCATTTGGATCTCTACCTGTTTCATAATACCCCTTAAGGAGACCCGTAGTGTTCAAATCGCCTCCGTTTGAGAACGAATTCAATAGTTTTTCAGAAACATCATCGCCGCTTACGTAAACAGCAGCCCAGTATTTTTGTTTGTGAATTTTGTCGATAACTTCATCTTCGTCCATATAATCGAGAAAATGCCAACCAAGGAGGGATTTAATCGACTCATCATTTGCCGCTTGTATGAGGGCGTTCGAAAGAGAGTAAGTAGTGGTATTGGCAGTGACAACACTTTCACTGTTCTCAAGTACAATGGCAACTTTGAGTCTGTGTAGTCTAGTCTCTCGACGATACATCGACCCCCAATAAATGGAAAAAACTGAAAACAAGAATGTAAGCATGATCACAATGACTGTAATGTATTGGATGGCGTAAGGACGTGCCAACTTGAAGATTTCTCCCCATGTATGATGAGACGGCTTCACTTTCTCCCCAGCCTCTTCATCTCTAGCACGTTCTTCAAGCATACTTTGTTCCAGAGAGTATTCAGTGTAATTGGTCACCACTCGTAGTAGACTATCGCGAGGTATCTCGGACGACTCCTCCTTAGCCTGGTTGGAGTCGGTCGACATCTTTACTAGCAGAAACAAGAGAAATGAATGGAAAAGCAGCAACGGGAAATCGAAATCTCATTTAAATAAAAATATTGTTCAGCCGTGGCGCGAATTCGGAAGTTAAGTCCGACTGCCTACGATGGGCGAGTCGCTCAAGCAAACAGCCACCTTCATTATCCAAGCTATTCGGACATGAACAGTATCTACGAGTTGATTATTAAGCCGATTGGCCAAGAATGCGCAATGATCAGACGGGAGTACGCTCTATGTGTAAAAGCATGCAATGACGTATATAGACTGTCTGGTTAAGCCAATGGAGTGGATTAGTCAGGAAAACCTGGTCACTGTGCACCCTGATTCGCCACTCTCATCACTCTCAATGCCTCCATCCCTTGGACGGGTTAGTGTTACCAAGGGCTTATCGGTGAGCTTGATACCAGCGCAAAACTCGGGATTACTAATTGGCCCGTCTCGGCTTTTTAGATTATGCTTAAAACCGAGGAAGTTTTTTGTCGGCGTGAGATTATTATTTCCGTGTGTGTATACATACATCACCTACACGAAACTCCGTGTGAGATGAACAGCAAGTGTGGCGGATTCCAGTTATTCAGACCACCAGAAGGCGGCAAACACATATACCGTCGACAGGGATAAATGTAAAGAGCCGAGAGCAGCAACACACTTCCTTAGAATTACACCTCGCACCACCGGAGTTAATTAGTCCCATCTCCGGGGTGATTGCAGCGCCTTATTTCTGGGATACATCAAGTTGAGACTCATAAAAGTCATTTTAGCAAGCAATCTCTCGTGAATCACTTGCTCAAACACTGTTTAACCAACCCCAGCAAAAATGCCAACCTTTCGAAATCTCCCTCACCTTTGAAAAACTTCCCACTAACACTCAAAACACCATTTTTACCCCTGACCATTCCGACGAGTTTCCCCACCTCCGATGCTAAAACCTGTGTCTTAATGTTTCCTGGATCACCAATCAGTAAACCCGGCACTATGCTGGTCACATGATCATCTTCATCATCCATCCCAACTTCATCGGAGTCAACATCGCTATCGGCGTTGCCTCCACCCCTCCCAACCGGCTGTGCCTCACGTAGTTTTGACGTTGGCAGATCGTATGTGGCATCAGTCTCTCCGTTGCGCGAGAGCTTGATGATGATCTTGTTTTCAAATTCGACGATGGAGCAGGTGGCCTCGAACGTTTCTTCCGCTCCATTAGGGGCGGCAGTCATCGTCCCCTCTTCCTCTACCGCCCCGTTTCCCCACAATGCACTTTCCTCCCTGTAATTACCCGCAAAGTCCAATCGACTCGTCATATTTTATCAACGGCAACGGACAACTCCCCGTAACCGTTTTTTCATCGTACTAATTTTTCTCGCTGTTATTTTTTCGTTTATTTATTTTTTTGATCTGTTTCCCCTTTTTGCCCTTTGTTCTCTTCTTCTTCTTTATCTACAATATGCTGAAATGTCAACTTTCTCGATAGTACCCACCATGTCAGACACCTCTACACCGAACTTGTTACCCCACAAGTCACCCGAGTCGTTATCCGAAAAACCGCATTTATACATCGTTATAGTGTTATCGTTGCTGGCATCGTACTTATGTTGCTTTTTCTTCCTTACAATACTAATGTTTTTGGCCACAGTCTCGTTTCTACTGCGACACCACATATACCAAAACTCGCCAGTTAAGGCGTATGCGGTGGAAAAACCTTCAAGCAAAACTGAATTACGTTATTACGTACAATTGATGGGATTACAGTTACTAGAATATAGAATTATGACAAAAGATGGATATTTCATCACCCTTCAAAGAATAGTGGATCCTAATGGCGCATCAGATAAACCTCCAGTTATTCTTTTACACGGACTTTTGCAATCTTCAGGCTCATTTGTCACCAGCGGTTACAAAAGTTTAAGTTATTTATTAATCTCTCAGGGTTATGACGTGTGGCTTGGGAATAATAGGTGCGGTTTCAACCCGCAACATCGATATTACAGTTCAAATGACCCAAGAATGTGGGATTGGGACTTATCTGAAATGACACGTTTTGATCTGACTTGCATGATTGACGAAGTGCTGAATGTCACAGGAAAGGAAAAAGTCTCATTGATTGGTCATTCTCAAGGTACAGCTCAAATTACAATGCTCATTTCAAGCGAATACAATTTGAATTATGAAGATAGAATCGATAAGTGTGTTTTGTTGGCGCCTGCAATCTTCGGTGGCTCGTTATTGAATTCCAAACTTTTCATCAGATTTATTCATAAATTACCAAGTTTCGTTTACGATATCTTCTTTGGACTCAATTCTTTCATGCCAATCATGATGTTTTTCAGAAGAATTATCGTTACCACTCCTCTGTTCGGATTTTTCAGTTATGCGATGTTCAGTTTTCTGTTCAATTGGAATGATCATCTATGGGATCGATCACTAAGACATATACACTTCATATTTTCGCCGGTTTATGTCTCGTCAAAGCTTATGAAATGGTGGCTAAGTGGTGAAGGTGGTCAGGGCTTTGAGATGGGCAAATCAATTCTGAAGCAGGACAGATGTTGGTTCACTGAAAAAACCCCTCCATTGTTTTTGGTTATTGGAGAACAGGACAAATTGGTGGATGGAGATTTACTTATACATCATTTGAGGGTCAACGAGCCGGATATGCAGGGGAAGTTCGATTACTTAAAAGTGGATAGGTATAGTCATTTGGATGTGTTGTGGGCAGATGATGTGAATGAGGTGGTGGGGACAAAAATTTTACGGTTTCTAAAAAGTGAATGAGTGCACCCGATGAAGAACTTTGGTCAATTAAGCTTTCAAGATTCACTAACGAATGATTAATACCGTTTGTTTGTCAATCTTGCTATATAAATTTGATGATGGACATATGAATTGATAGATAGTATGTATATAGACCAGTAATGGGCTGGTGACGGATTGGTAGCAGGACCTAGAGCTCATATTGCTGACTAGTAGCACGAATGACTCGCGACTCACCTCATTCGTGCGGCTTCACTAACTATAGACCCTACTCGGCGCTCGTTCGTTAGATGTTGGTATCACCTTGTTCAATGACAGCCATATCTAGCACCTCTACACCACCTTTTTTCGACTTGATCGCCTCAACCAGTTCTTTATAATACTCAGGTTCGATCAAACAGATAATTTCTGTTTCACTTTCAATTTTATCCTCAGACTCTATCGAGGCAATCAGTCTCCCTTTAACATCCCCCTCAATTTGACCTAGGTCCTTATTTTGGATAGTGATTTTCAACTTCATTTGAGCTCTTGCAATTGGAATCAATTGCTTTTCAACAAGTAATCTAATTGCTTCTAGAGCTTTTGTCTTTGCATTTTTGGCATTTATCACATTGAATTTCAATTCCTTCAATGCTTTATCAATCATTGTTGGCGGATATCTCTTTTTAGTTTTTGGATTAATACATTTTGTTGAGATAAGTGTCAAAACCTCATTATGTAATTTCTCGTTTTGGGCAGATCTTTCTTTTTCGCTCAATTGGATCTCGCCTTTCTTGAGAATTTCTAAAACAATAGCGTCGATGTCGGTGGTGTTGAAAGCTTTTTGAAGTTCATCATTTGGAGCAACTTGGCCTTTGGAAACGTTAAGAAAAACTTGTGGAATTTGCAAAACTTCATCTAGATCCTTTTCAACTCCAGATCTGTAATCTTGAACTTTATTTTGATAGCATGCAATTTCAAAACGTTTTTTACCCTTTTTCATTCTAACCAACGAGACGTTGGTCAGTTTAATTTGCGAGGATGGTTGATTAATCTTTCCCATGGCGAAGACTGTCGTATGCTTGGAATAGGAATGCAGAGGAATGTGAATAAGGGAATTAATTAAGAGAAATATTTTGAAAAATTTAGAAAAAAAAAAAATAAAAAAAAAATAAATTTTTAAAGCGACTGTGCGTCGATCGATGCGTTTTTTTACGGACGATCATGTCAGTTTTGATTTTTCAATATTTTTCACGTCAAAAATGGCATGGTCTGTGTTCGTATACCCCTAAATTCAGCCATCATGTCGGACTTCAACCTGCCAAATGCCCGTTCGGTTGCGGTAATTGGTGCTGGTGCTTGTGGAATTGCTGCTATCAAATCTTTTCTTGCTGAAAAATCCTTCGATAGAGTCGTTGGCTTTGAAAAAAGAACTGAACCGGGAGGAATCTGGAATTACACAAGCACTTCGTATCCGGAAACCGACCTTGAAGTTCCATCAGTGGACCCACATAATCAGGTGACAAAACCAGTGAGACAAGAAGACAAATATCTGTGGCCAAATGCAGTCTACGAATCTTTAGAGACCAACACTCCATACAAACTGATGGAATTCAAGGACCATGACTTTCCAGAAGGAACTGCCATCTTTCCACATAGAACAGTTGTGCTCAAATACCTGAATGATTATGCTCAAGACGTCCATTCATACATTCGGTTCGGAACGTCAGTTGTAGACGTGAAATACGATAATCGGAGGTGGATAGTTACTTCTAGAAAAGTGTGCACGGAAACTAGGGGGAGTTTGAAATACAGTGAGACTGTTCCAGATGTCGTTGAAACATTTGATGCCATTTTGGTGGCAGCAGGTGTCAACGATCTGCCTCATATACCTGAAAAAGCTGGCCTGAAGGAATGGAATGAACGGTTTCCAGGATCTGTTTCTCACGCTAAAAGCTACACCCATCCTAGACAGTTTGCTGAGGTGAAGGGTAACATCTTAGTTATTGGAAACTCAGCTTCAGGGCTCGACATTTGCTACCATTTAGCGAAAACATATGGAAAGCCAATCTACAAGAGTGCAAGATCGCCTAGTTTGGTTCCGGGGGGAACCAGTGAACTCGTGGAACAACGCCCAGACATCAAATTGTTTGATTATGAGTCCAAAAGAGTGATCTTTGTTGATGACTCAGTGCTGGAGAATGTTGAAAAAGTGATTTTTGCAACCGGTTATCTCAGGTATTTTCCATTTTTACGACAGATCAATGAATCCGATAGACCGATCATAACCGATGGTATCCGTGTCCATGGACTTTATAAACAATGTTTGAGTTTCAATTACCCTGGGTTGGCATTTATTGCATTACCTCGCTATGCTCTTCCTTTCAGGACTGCAGAGATTCAAGGTTCATGGCTTGCAAAGATATTCAGTGGAAAACTCAAGGTCCCAGCTTTATCGGAAATGCAAGAACAAGAACGGAAACTTTTAGAGGAAACCGGCAACAATCCAAGTTTCCACAATATGCTGTTCCCAAACGACATACTGTATTGCAACGAGCTAGTCAAAGAGATTGAAAGTGTTGACGGCTACGAAAATGGATTGGTCCCACGTGGCTGGAACGAGGAGGATATCTATTTGAGAGCAAATACTAAAGGCCTGAAAGCTGCATGTTTCAAGTATGGTGAATTGTTTCCAGGAAAACAGGTCTGCAGTGTTAAGCAGTTGGAGCAGGTGGGATTCATGATGGCCGAGGTGGACAGAAAGTTGCTGGGGTTGGATAAATGACGAGCGAATGGAGGGCGAGTCGGGCCAGCGCGCGACTCGCGCTTACGGCTTGCCAATTATGCGATGAAAATAAAAATAGCATAGTCTGTACTTCACTTATTGTAGTAATTTGGTAGCAGCAAGGAGCGGTTGGTGATCTAGGATCGCTACTTACGGACTCGTGTGCTCTCCACATGCTTGTCTTTGAAGATGACCCTGTTCAAGGCTCTACACACGTCTTGTGTCACTCTCATGTCCGAGTCGTCGTTCGGTCTTCGTGCTTACCCTCGGATCACAACAACGCGAGCAAAATTCACTGCCAGACAAACCACAGTAAATCCTCAGATCCGATGATTCCTTCGTATTGTTTTATGACTCACATACATTGTTGAAAATTCTGTCAAATTCTTAAAATAAATTTTTCATGCACTACAGTGCATTGGTAGCCGTAAACAAGTTTGGCAACTGATAGACTCAAGATCCATAGCCTATTTCGGCCTATACCCAACAAACAATTAACCCCACATGAAAAAGGATCGCCCGGTTCGGGTCTGAGTGGTCCTGCATCTAATGGTATAAAAAGGGGGTAGAATCACCGTGTCAAAACTGGACATTATTGGCTGCTACCACCACACAGTCTCCCTCCCCCCGGAACACCCCCTCCCCCAATGTCTGAGAAAATCACTTTTGCGCTTAACTGGACTCCTGAGCCATACCATATTCCAATTTTCCTTGCTCAATCGAAAGGTTTGTTCAAAGAAGAGGGTTTGGATGTTGCAATTCTAGAGCCATCTAACCCTTCTGATGTCACCGAACTTATCGGTTCTGGCAAAGTTGATATGGGTTTGAAAGCCATGATTCATACTCTTGCTGCCAAAGCCCGTGGATGGAACGTTACCTCGATCGGATCGTTGTTAGATGAACCTTTCACTGGAGTCCTTTATCTCAAAGGCCGTGGAGTTACAGATGACTTCCAATCGCTTAGAGGCAAGAAGATCGGATATGTTGGTGAATTTGGTAAGATCCAAATTGATGAACTCACTGCTCATTACGGAATGACTCCAAACGATTACACCGCCGTCAGATGTGGCATGAATGTCGCCAAGGAAATTATTGACGGAAACATTGATGCTGGAATCGGTATCGAATGTGTTCAGCAAGTTGAGCTTGAAGAATACTTGAGAACCCAAGGTAAAGATATTGACGGTGTTGGAATGTTGAGAATCGACAGATTAGCAGAATTGGGCTGTTGTTGTTTCTGTACAGTTCTTTACATTGCAAATGACGACTTCATTGCTGCAAACCCTGAAAAAATCAGAAAATTCATGAGAGCTATCAAGCGGGCTACCGATTTTGTTATTGAGAATCCTTTGGAAGCATTTGAAGAGTTTTGCAGAATCAAACCTCTGATGAACAGTGATTTGAATATCAAGATTTTCGAGAGATGTTTTGCTTACTTGAGCGATTCCTGTTATAATGTCGACAGAGATTGGCAGAAAGTGAACAATTATGGTAAGAGATTGATGGTTTTACCACAAGATTTTAAACCAAATTATACAAACGAGTTTTTGAGCTGGGAAAAACCGAGGGATGTGGCAGATCCAGAAGAAGCTCAAAGATTGATGGGGATCCATCAGGAGTTTTGTAAGTGTAATGGGGGGTACAGAAGGTTGGTACTGACCAATGAGGAGTGACGAGCTAAGCGAGCCACAATTCATGGGTCTGTTAAACTGAACGGTCAGAATATCGGGGGGTATTCTGACTGGGGACTGGGTAAGTAAAAAATAATACTTTTGGGGATTAGCAATATTCGCACGGCCAGCGAAGCGAGTAATGAGAGAGTAAAAAGTAAAACTTGTCGTTTGATGTCACGATACCTTGCTAAATATGGAAAGCATATCACCAGCAACTGCTTTGATACATGTGATGACCACAAATGCTTTCTAGTCTTTTCGATGTAGGCAATCAATTTATAAAGCTTCGCCCGCTCGCTGGTAATAGAGAAGACTCTAGAAAATTTGTGTCTTTTGCCACCACAACCTAACAAACCCTGTGCGATGGGTGTTGTAGCTTGCGTGATTTGGAATTACTCGTTTTGCACTTCGTTTGTGGCTGCCACCAAAAATCTCGAAATTTCTCCATAAATCCGGGGTAGCGTGCGGCTCACCCAAAAAATTCCTCGGAGCATATAAAAAGACCAATGGTTAAAACCTTTTAAAAATCTATTTCTCTCGACCATCAGAACAGCAATCAGAATCAAAGCAACTGAAGACTAAGACAATAAACCTTACAAAATACAACAACAAAAAATGTCACTTTTCAACGATCCATTTTTCAACTTTTTTGAAAACATCAACCAGGAGGTGAACCAAATAAACTCCTTATTTAGTGATCCTTTCTTCAACAGATATGCTTACAGATCACAACAGAAGCAGATAGACAACCAGGATTCAACAAACAAACCGGAAAATAAGGAAAAACAAGTTTCTTTGAGCAAGTTCTTCAATGACACCCTTATTTCGCCTCCATTGGATATCCATGACAATGACAAATCATATGATCTTTCATTTTCGATTCCTGGAGCTTTGAAAAACCAAGTTACCATTGATTATAACAAGGACACAAATGAGCTGATTGTTAAGGGAGAGATTCCACCGGCAGAACAAAAGGGTAAAAAGGTTTACTCGGAGAGAACTTATGGACGCTTTTCAAGGGTTCTCAGATTACCAGAGAGAGTTGATGGGGAGGGAATCAAAGCAACGTTTGAAGACGGCGTGCTTCATCTGAATGTTCCAAAAGCCGAAAGGGGTGAAAATTTAAGAAGAATTGAGATCACAGAGTAAGGCCCACGACTAGCAAGGTGGGTCATTTGAGTTGAAACAAACTCAACTTGCCCAATTTCAGAATAAGTAATCACGTCATCAGACACCCATTTTTAGCCTTAGCTTATTTATCTCAACTCTCCGTCTCTTATCGATGAAATATCGCAAATTTATATAGTTAACAATTTTATAGCAAAAAAAAAAAAGATAGCATGAGGAATCAGTATTTAAAGCTGTGCAATTGACGTGGAAATAAACGCCAAAAACCACCCCAAATAACTAGTGCCTCAGTGTTTAATATCAAATTGCTTGGTTGATGCACTGTTCTCCTTGATCCTGCTCGTTGCTCGGATCCTCGCTATACCCGAATCTTTTGAGATAATCTTCGCATCCAATTCATGCACTACAGGTGGGGGGACTGCAGATCCCCCAAGGGTATATATATACCACCCAAACTACTGAGGATGGCAGCGTCTGCCAAAAAGAGTTAGAAAGTTCCTTAAAACTTGCTTCACCAGGGATTCGTTGCTTGTCATGGCCACAAAGATTACCTGGGATTCACTCCCCGGCAAAGAACACCCTGTTCTTTCACCTGCTTTCGTAAGCAACGGACATGTTTTTACATCTGGCATCATCGGTACAAACTATCAAACTGGTGAAACACCAGAGAAAATAGAAGATCAAGTCCATCTGGCAATTCAAAATCTGGAAAAAATTTTATTGGTAGCAGGTTCAAGCTTGGACAAAGTTTTCAAGGTTACAATGTTTATTTCGCATGCTGAGTATTCAAAGGTGGTAAACGAGATTTACGGCACTTATTTTCTACAAAAGCCAGCCAGAAGTTGTGTTGTTGTGGCATTCATGGACGCAGCTATTAAGTATGAGTTGGAAGTGGTTGCAACCACGACAAACTAGCTTGTTTGCCCTAAATACCTAAAATCAGTCGTAAATAAATTTAGTTTCCTTCAATAAATTTGCAGGTCTGAAAAACTTTCGAGCGTTTTTCAAGTCGCTTACCTTGTTAGTATAGTAGCCTGCTAGTACATCCATCTAAACCCGTTACTTTCCGGTCCCTCTAACAGATACGTAGGGACGTCCCTGTAGCCCAAAATCCTACCCTCTCTTCTATCCCTTCTCCGATTGTCAAACCACATCCCCAGCACGATCCCCACAACCACCAGAATAGCAGCCCCACCAAACCCGGCAGTTATTCCCAAAGCTGGAACGTACTTGGGAGCATCCTTTGATCTGAAAATATTGGTCGAGATCAAGCCAGCAGCATTAGCCAGTGGAACTCCAACGGCTGAAATAACCACTCTACGGTTCTCATTAGGCGTGTTGTTGTTATACCAAGTTGAAGTAAGAACGGAAGAAGTCGAAGCACCTGTAGTCATCAAAAAACATGAAAAATAAGCAACTCCAATGTGTTTTTGGGTATCGATACAACCAAAAACTAAAAAGCCAACCAAAGTGGTAGCAACTGCTATTATAATAAATAGCGAGCGAATCTTGAGATAGTCAGACCCAAAACACAAAATAATCAAAGAAACCGCTCCCCAAACGTTGGGAGCAACAGTATAGAGGTTTGTCATAACAGTACCCTTGCCCAAAGACTGCACAATCTGCGGGAACCAGTTATTAATTGAATTCAATGGAACTCCAATAAAAATTTCTTGAAACATCCAGGCAATTGCGATGGGGTGTCTGAAGACTTTTATTGCGTCCACAAATGAAACTTTTCCCGACGACGACGACGAGTCAGTTTTGACCCTCCAAATGGCACACTCCATCTCCTCGCTGGTCAAAAACTTGGCTGTCGAAACACTTCTGGGTAAATAAATAAATGCTATCACCGCGATTATCACAGTCATGCCTCCTTCAACAAGGAACAAGATTTGCCAGCCTTTCAAATGGCTATTGATTTGAAAGACACCAAACGAAAGCAGTCCAGAAAAAGCATTGGCAATGTTGGCTGCAGCATAAAATATTGAAAGCCGTCTTGCAAGTTCTCCACGACGATAAAAAGTCGATAGATAATAAATAATTCCAGGGAAAAATGCAGACTCACATATACCTAAAAACCATCTAGCGGCCATTAATGATCCGTAATTGAACACCGAAACCGCAAGTAATGTGATGCTACCGAAAGTAAACATCAAAATTGGAATCACATTTGCAGCATTGTACCGTTTGATCAACAAACTCAGGGGAAACGCAAACAGGACAAACGGAATATAGAATATAGATAACATATTATTCCATTCTTGCCCTTTTATGTCTAAGTCAACAGCCAAACCATCTGTTTTTGCGTTCGATATGTTTCCTTTGTCAAGAGCATTGAATAGATACATTATTGCAATCAGAGGGAGGATCCTGAAGTCGAACTTGCGACAAATCCTCAGTTCAAGCTCGTGGTCATAAGGAGTGGTATCATAGATTTGGGTGTCCTCCTCCACTGGGAGGGAGGTCACTTCAACGACGGTTTTTTCTTTATTCATGGTAAAGAGAATCGATGCCTCTAAGGTGTCCCTAATTTGTTCTCCATCCCCAATTTACCCCTTTTATTACCCAGCTTTCTTATCACAATTATTTTTTAGATAATCGATCTCGAGGATGCATGATTTCTTATCGGAAGTTCTCTTATCGGAAAAGTCCCCCCACCTCAAAATCAGAAAAACAAAAATGTGAGTGGGGAAACAAAAAAAAATTAGTTGATTTTTTTTTCGCCCATAAGCCACGTTACGAATTCCCCCCACCATTACAATTGCCCACGCCTATGAAATCTCGCCGTAAAAGAGGAATTGGCCCTTTCGAATGCACACATCCTGGATGCACTAAGGTATTCTCAAGATCTGACCATCTAGCTCGACATGTTGCCGTCCACAGTCATGGAGCTCGCTATAAATGTGATTGGCCAGGTTGTGGGAAGCGGTATACCAGATTGGACGTGAAAAGGAAACACGAGAAAATACATAGGGAGGAGGATAGGAAACAGAGCCAACCTATTGAAGATGCAATTGAATCAAATTCAACTCCCACTGGAACAACGCCCACGCAATCCCAAAATCAAGCAACAAAAATTCCCCTTTTTACTGTACCGACGAACCCAATGACACCTCTCATATCAGGAGAACTAACCAGTCAAGCAACCAGTAATGGAACAGAATACATGAGTGCCCCAAGCACTGTTTCCGCAGATTCCACTCAACCCGCAATCTCTCCCTCCAACCTTATTCGTTGGCTGACCACTGACCCCTCCAATATATCACCCTCATTTGTCCAACCCGAAAATGGAGCTTTCCATGATGCCTTCCAAGGCTATGACGGGCAGCTCGGCTCCTCAACAGTTGCAATGTTACAGGAAATTTTTGCATTGACTCCGGAGTTTCCAACAGCAAACTATCAAACAGATGTCGATGAAGACCTTGTTAACAGGATGTGTGAATTTATTCCCGGTTTGAAAGGTCATCCTGATTTTGAAGGTGTCAAAATAAAATACTTTCTTGAATTATATTGGTTGATGTTTCACTCACAGTATCCAATACTCCATCGTCCATCATTTTCGACTTACCAAGTCCACCCTTTACTGTTGCTTAGTATGGTGATGACTGGAGCGTCATTTGCGGGAAAATCGTCTAAAGCATGTGACTTACCGCTTTTTTCACCATCATCTTTAGCAGATCAAATTGCAGAACCATTACGCTGGCTCGTATTTTCATGCGAAGAGGCCCGACCAGCTTGCAAATCATGGGTGATACAAAGTTTATTGATGCTTGAAACCTACGAAATCACCAGTTCGTCACGTGCCATGCACGAAAGAGCTTGTATTTACAACGGTGTTAAGATCCAATTGTTACGGCGCAGCCCAATTCTTGGCGGCGACCCTCACAAACCTCAAAGCTCGGATCCCAGCCAATCAAATAGTTTGTGGAGAACATGGATCGAGAGTGAGTCCATGAAAAGGGCTGCTTGGATGGCATTTTACGTCGATACAACCCGTGCTGTTGTCTATGGGCATCCAGTGACACTCTATGCCAACCAGATCTGTCTGTCTTTGCCCTGTCCGGACGATTTCTGGGAATATGATAATGTCGATCGAGATCAAAATCCAACGTCAGTTACCCAAATGCCGATTTTCGCCGATGCCTTACGTAAGCTGCTACAACGAGAGGCAGTGCCGACCGGAGCATTTGGCCAACGGATTTTGTTGGCTGGGTTGATAAATTTAATTGTTCAAACTGGTGAAGCTGACTCACGTTTTGCAGGTTTGAGTTCGAGTTCAGGTGGTTTCAGACAAAATTGGCAAGAGTCGCTTATGTCAGCATTGGATTATTGGCGCGCGCAGTTACCGGGACGAAGTTGCTGTATTACGTCAGCACCATCAATTTTGGTAGCTGATTCAAGATGTAAATTTCCCGAGTTCCATTCAGCCCTCTACTATCTCAAGATTGCTCATTTTGACTATCATGTTTATGCTGGTGCTCCCAAACGTATGAACGTTCCGATTCTTCCTGAGGATTACTTAGTCGTCACGAAACGGATCTCCAAATGGGTGAAATCACCTGCTGCTCCTTTATGTGTGGTTAATTCGTACGTTCTTTTGTGCGAGATGTTACTTTCGCCAGAAGACTCTCCTGGCATGGTTAACTACGTATATGAGCCAGATAAAGATCCATTATTGTACCGTCCAAGTGTGGTGATATCCGCTGTCTTGACCCTTTGGGCATATGCTTTCCATCTTTATGGACCGGAATCGTATTTATCTGCTAAAGGCAAATATGTTCCTGCAATGGAGGATGCTTGTGGGTATTTGAGACGCGTTAGAAGTGAATTCGCAATGTTGACGGGTAAAAAATTCACCGACTTGAATTCTAGCGAGGGAAATTTTTATGGTGAAATGGTGAAAGAGTTTGCTAAAGTTCTGCCCAAGGTGAATAATATTAATAATCTTGTGGGATTGCTCTCGACAATGAGCGAAGCCTACGCGGTGTGTCGATGGGAGGCAGGCAGGGAATACTCGAGATTGCTAGGTAATTGTGTTAAAAGGAGTATGGGTGCGAAGAATATTTGCTGTGACAATATGTACAACGACGAGCAAAACGAGCTAATCGAGTGAAGTCTGTATATATAAAATGATGAATTAATGAATTTAACGAACATATCGAATTTTGTGCACGACTCACAAGTCATTCCGAGCCAGAAGTTGCTGGATTTGATTGTGCAACCAAATTATTACCTGCTACCAAATTTTTGCTACCGCAACATCTGCCACCAAGTATATTTTAGAGCCGAGGGGGCTTCCTACCCGACCCACTTACGACTGTCGTCGCACATCCCTTCACTACTCCCCCCACCGCTCGAATCCGCTTATCTTCTCTGCCATGCGGCTTTGTGACTTCGCTATAGCTGCTTCTGTTGTGTCTTGCAGATCTTTAAAATTAGTTCACGGAATCGCGCAAGCAATTCCAAATTTACGTACCTGGATGACGTAAATGCCTTACAGCACTTCTGGACGATTAGGTAATCAACATGGTTTCTATATAGTTTGTTCATGATTTTAGTGGTTTTTTACTTAAGCTATAGGATGCATCCTAGATATTAGGTTCAAAATGCCCAATTGTCCGTTACCACCACTTATATGGCACCCAAACGTCCACCACCTCATCACTGTCATCCACCACATAGAACCAAGGATACGCATTCGCAGTAATGCATGCATGTTGTGGAATAATCTCCACTTGTGTACCCACAGGAATCATTTTTGTCTCCTTGCCCCCCTCCTCAGGTGTCAAAATTCCATGTTCCTGACTCAATCTACCAACAATCCAGTCCCCATAGCCTTGGGGAGAAATAATCTTTCCAAATCCGGGATATGGACCTGGCTCTCTGGCAAGGGCAATGACACCAGCATTGATCAACTGTTCACCAGGGCTTTTAGCACCTCTACCAGGATAAGAAGATAAAACTTCAGCAATGACCTTCACAGAAACATCTTCAGGTGCGACACAATTGGTAGCAACCTGTTGTAGATCACAGCACGGGTAATTGCCAGCATGTAGCTCTAAAGTTCCATACAATTTCCCAGCAGAAGACAAATCGAAGTTTTCTGAAGCATGTGCAGTCGGAGTGGCTCCCACAGAAATCTGTAATTTCAAACTTGGATCAAGTTCAACAGCTTTTTTGCAGGCTAAATTAGCTCCATTGATCTCGTCCAGCAAAAATTTTTCAGCATCCTTCGCAGTTTTAGAGCCATAAGAATGTCCAGCATGACAGTAAAAGCCATAAAGATCAACATACTCCTTAATTTCAGGCTTGAAAATTTCTTCCAGTAATGATTCAATCGCCTCAGTCTCAAAGCCAGCTCTATCAGTACCCATATTAATTTTAACAAAAATTGACCATTTCTTCATCCTTGCACCAGCCAGCTCCTTTTCTTTACTAAAATTCGATAAAATCGTCAATTGCTCGATATTGTCGAGCATGAGTCGCAAATGAGTAACTTTGTCTGCCAACAAGGCGAGCTCTTCTAGTCTCGATGGTACCACAGGTAAACTGAACAAAATATCGTTGATACGTTTTTCTTCTATCAACGGCATCAATCCCCATGCTTCCGCAAGGGTGGAGACCACAATCTTATCGGTTTTGAAATCCCCTGTTCCCAGTTGTATAGCACTACCTTCCAAAGTTTTGTGGGTCTTGACATGCGCACGAAACTCAGCACTTAGGTGATGGGCATTTTTGAGCATCTTATTAGAGTTGTTTTCGAACTTCTTCTTGTCAATAATGAAAGCTGGTGTTGGCAACTCAGCCAGATGTCTGCCGCCGTAAGCAGCAACGAGAGCTGATTTATCCGCACGAGGAGCAAATTGGTAGGGATATGACATTGTTGGCGTTATAATATGGAGGAAGAACAAAAGATGACGACGATTGTCATCTTGAACTTCGTTTACTTTTTTTTCGGTGGTTTCTCTCTTGGAATTTTTCAGGCAGTGTAGTCCCTCCATTTCCCCCATTGGGGGCGCGAATCAACTGATAAGCAGTTGAACCGTAATTCTGTCATCTATCTAGATATATAGATCGGCGTTGGCTGTACTGGACCATATAGATAATTGATAAACACTACACAGAACTAGTAATGTCATCGTACAAAGTTACCTTAAATGAAGACCACTCGTGGCCAGAGCCATTGAGTGAGTTGCCATTGCGAATTCACCCCTCTATGCGGGAAAAGCTCGATCCGGAGTATATCAAGTTTTTTGAAGACGAACTTTGTTACAGACAGGATATCTTGGAGAACTACAAGTATCCTCTTGCAGTGACACGGGCCGGGGGTAATGTTATTCCTGGCCAAGAGCCTGCCCGCGAGATGTCAAGTATTTCTGACATCGCGATTCCAAGAGTTTTTACTTCTGCAGATACTTCAATTCCAGCTAGGATTTTTGGTCCCAAAGGTGAAAAACCAGCAAATGGTTGGCCCTGTGTAATCTGGTATCACGGGGGAGGCTGGGTTCTTGGCGGAATCAACACAGAAAACAACTACCTCACACAGCTTGCCGAAGGTGCCCAAGCAATCGTAATTACAGTTGATTATAGGTTGGCCCCAGAACATCCTTACCCTGCCTGCGTCGAAGATTCTTGGGAAGCATTATTGTATGTGATGAACGAGGCAGCTACTTTGGAGGTGGATAACACAAAAGTTATTGTTGGCGGATCTTCAGCAGGCGGAAATCTTGCTGCTATAATGGCCAATAAGTACGGTTCATCAGGTAAGACTCCGCCTTTGAAATTACAGCTCCTTGTGGTTCCTGTCACAGACAATACTGCTTCACCTGAGACTCAGATTTCCTGGAAAGAGAACGAACACACTCCACAGTTGCCTGCTTCTAAGATGTTATGGTACCGCCAATTGTATCTCCCGCTGGCTGGAGACACATTAACCGATCCAGAGTCTAGTCCTCTGTTTTACCCGGACGAGAGCTTAAAAAACTGCCCACCTGCTTTCACTGCAGCGGCAGAATGCGATGTTTTGCGCTCAGAAGCAGAGGCATATCATGCAAGACTTTTGAAAAATGGAGTACTGAGTGAGCTGGTAATTTATGAAGGTGTTCCACATACAGTGATGGTGATGAACGACAGATTGAAGAAGGGTAAGATGTTGGTTGAGGATACGATAAATGCAGTCAAAGAAGCCACAAAAAGCCATTAAGTGCAAAATAACACTTTCTAGGAGTATATATTTCATCCCAACTTTACTTTGTACCACTAATTTCCGTCGAATTCACCAGTAACTCTAATATTACGGTTGCTACCATTTCGTCAGAAGAATCACGTGACAAAAAATATGCAGTCACCACAACAAACGTCTGGATCAGTTCTGCAGCACTTTCAAGACATCGACACCATGGTAACACATAACCATACAAAAGTCCAGCTTTCTCCCCCCTCCCCCTCAAAACATCTTCGTTTAGTCGTACCCCAAAAGGCTGTGCAACTCCCCCCAATATCATGGGGGATCAAATGGGGGGACCACTTAGCTATAAAATGATGGTATCACACCAGAAGAACAAAATCCAAGCAATAAATCAAAGAAGAGAACTTGTCTTTACTTAAGATTCCTGCAACATGTCATACCCCGTCACTCTGAACTCTGACTACTCATGGCCTGAGCCAATCAGCGAGCTACCACTCAAGATCCATCCTTCCATGGAAGGAAAATTTGATCCAGAGTACGTCAACTTTTTTGAAGAAGAACTCAGCAACCTGCCCGAGGCAATGGAAGTTTACAAGTATCCTTTAGCTAAAACTTTGAGAGACGGGGCTGTTTGTCCTGGTCAAACACCATTGCGCGAGATGGCTAAGATCCATGATTTTCAAATCCCGAGAAAATTCACGAGCGGGGAGAATTCTATTCCAGCAAGGATTTTTGTTCCAAAGGGAGAAAAACCGGCTGAAGGTTGGCCTTGTATAATCTGGTATCATGGTGGAGGCTGGGTTCTCGGTGGGGGACTCGGTGCCGAGAATTCATTATTGACACAACTTGCTGAAGGTGCTCATACAGCAGTTCTTACAATTGACTACAGATTGGCTCCAAAACATCCTTACCCTGCCTGCGTTTTCGATTCTTGGGAAGCATTGATGTATGTTATGACCGAATCATCATCTTTAGAGATTGATAACAAGAAAGTAATTGTTTCCGGAGCTTCTTCAGGCGGGTGTCTTGCCGCCATGATGGCTGTCAAATACACCACATCACCTGAAACTGCTGATTTACCCCCATTGAAGATGCAATTACTTAGTGTTCCTGTAATCGATAATTCTGCAACCCCAGAGACTCAACTATCGTGGAAAGAAAACCAGTTTACAACGCAATTGCCTGCAGCTAAGATGCAGTGGTACAGACAAATGTACTTACCAGAAGGTGGTGAATCATTAAAGGAGTCGAGTGCGTTGTTTTACCCGGACGAGTGCTACCAAAAATGCCCCCCAGCTTTTATTACTGCGGCTGAATGTGATGTTCTGCGCTCAGAAGCGGAGGCGTATCACAAAAAGTTGATTGAAAACGGCGTGGCCAGCGAGCTGATTATTTATAAGGGTGCCCCACATACGTTTATGGTGATGGACGCTAAATTGGAGTCCGGTAGACAGGGAGTGAGGGATTCGATCGAGGCGGTGAAAAAGATTCTGTATACGTGAGTAACACACTGTTCGTCTGACTAAGATAGACATCATCCAAAAAAGCTTAACCGTAAACAAGGTAGGGATGTTGAATCCGATCCAAACAAGTTTGAACCGTAAGGTGTAAGGATGTAGTAAATGAAACACTTTCACGACTTACTACGCTCTCGTCATGCTTACACTCCCCTTTTCTCCCACTCGCTCCGCTAATTAATTTTTTCGCCCCGCTTTCTCCACAATTTGCGGACAATCGGATATGCACCTGACAATACAGGGTCTTCTTGTCACTATTCGATGGCCTATTGACCTGCATTTTACCCTGTCAGTTTCTATTGAGTGATCGCTTAATTTGAACTGATCTCCACCCGGGGGCTATTCGGATATATGACAATGTGGAAGAGGGGTCAAAAAACTCCAACGGTTTCGGAGAAGTGCCATGAATTGATAGCCAGGGGGTACTATACAAGTCATGATAGCCCTAGCCCATAATTGCTCTGTCAAACACTCCTCTTTTATCTCTACTATATATACGAGACAACATGTTCCCACTGAACTGGAATACTTCTGATTATGTAGCGCCTAACCAACATGTCCGAAATACTCCAGCTTGAACATGATTTTGAAAAAAATCAATTGCAGGAGCTCGAGCTCATTCCGGGTACGGAAATCATGAAGGAACTCGAGCAAATTCACTTCACTTCCAACAGCAAAGGTGAAGTCTTAGTTCCGCAACCCTCCAACAACAAACATGATCCATTGAACTGGAACTTGAAATGGAAAACTTTGGTCATCACAGGCAGTTTTCTGGCTTCATTTTTCCAAGCACTGGGACCCCTTTCTGTTTCTGCACAAGTTTCATACCTTATGGAAGAATGGGATCATTCACAAGAAGACACGCTTCAATTCACGGGGATCTGCGTTCTGGTGTTCGGGTTTTCAAATTTCATTTGGGTTCCAATTGCAACCAAATGGGGTAGAAGACCTTCACTTCTCTTCAGCAGTATATTGGGTATTGGCGCCTCTATATGGCGTGCACGTGCACAGTCCTACGGATCATTTATGGGAGCTGTTGTTGTTCACGGAATTGCCTCTGGTCCATCGGAAACATTACCAAACATGATCATTGTCGATACAGTTTGGCTACAATACAGAGGCACTTTGAGTGCTCTGTATATTTTGTCTTATTTCGGAGCATACCAACTAGGACCGGTCTTCTCCGGTTTGATGTCTCAACGTTATGGCTGGAGAAGTTTCTGGTGGCTCAATGTTGGTGGATACATCTTTTTAACGTTGTACTTGATTTTTTTCTTACCTGAAACCAAGTGGAATAGGAATGCAGTTGACGATTCCGTCAAGGTGAATGGTGATGACTTTGAGATTGCCAAACCAAACTCTGAATTTCAGGAGGACGTTCAACAGCAAGAAAGTCTGAGCGATCCAGTGGTGATTGAGCACACTGATGAGTGGCTCTACAAAGGTTATCCTTCAAAAGACCAGTTCAAAATTGTTTCACCAACTGCACTTGGGTACGATAATTCGATTATAAGACCGATTTGGGTTCCGATCAAAATTTTTGCCTTCCCAATCATTGAATGGGCATCATTCGTCTTTTCGTTCTCTGCTTCATGTTTTATCACAATCAACCTGACCTCCACACAAGTTTTCCAGGCTCCACCATACAATTTTGATGCCACCAAAGTTGGTTATTTCAATTTTGCTCTCTTCGTTGGTACAATTGTTGGAGTCGCAACTTCTGGACCATTCTCGGATCTGATCAGTAAGATTGCAACAAAAAGAAATAACGGTATCAGGGAAGCAGAAATGAGATTACCGGCGTTGATTCCCTACACTTTGATTATGATGGCTGGAATGTTGATTGTTGCTTATGGGTACCAGAATAGTTGGAAATGGGAAGTTATAGTTTTTTTGGGTTACTTTTTCATTGGAATTGAGGTTGCCAGTATTCCAACAATTGTCAACACCTATGCAATCGATTGCTATAAACCAATTGCCGGTGATTACATGGTGAGTGCGACTGTGAACAAAAATGTCTGGGCTTATGGAGTGTCAAAGTTCTTGACTCCATGGAGCATCAAAAGTGGCTTTGTGAAACCGATCTGTTTAATTATGGGATTGACAGTTTTATTCACAATTATGGGGGTTCCGATGTATTTCTGGGGTAAGAGGCTGAGGAGGATGACGAAGGATAGTAGTGTGCACAGGTGTTGAAGACAGTTCTGAGGTTCTTTTTACTGGAAGTGTGCAACTTGTGAGGCTATATTTAGGAAATATAGAAGAACAGCAGCTGTACCCGCAAAACGACGAGCGAAGTGAGTTGCTGAGCGACTCACTTTACTCTTTTGCTCGTATTGCGCGTCGTATCTCTCTAACTTTACTAATTTGAAATGACACGCGTAAACAGGTATAAGAAGGGAATGGTAGACACTGACGTACTGTAACCACCGTCACACGTGACAAGAACACATAACTCTGTCAAATGATAACTGGCCACTCGACTTGTCGCGACTTACTCAATACAGCTCTGGGAATGGCTAGTTGATTGATCTGGTCTCACAGCTCGATTCGCGTATTTTTCCTCGAGAAATTTTTCATTTTTTCATCTTATCAATATCATTGTTCTTCTTATCGCACCGTCTACACCATCACGACATCATCAAGACAACAGCTCCCATGGACACCCACTTTCAATCCAGACGTTCCACCGTGTACTCCACGAAGGGAATTGTCTCTTCTACGCAGCCCCTTGCCAACGACGCTGGTCTCAAGATTCTTGCCCAAGGTGGAAACTGTGTGGACGCATGCGTAGCAGTTGCAGCAGCACTCTGCGTGACTGAGCCGGCATCTACGGGAATCGGAGGTGACTGTTTTGCTCTGTTCTATGAGAATTCTTCAAAAAAAGTTCATGGACTCAACGGAACCGGCCGGTCTCCAAAATCTTTGAACCTCGAATGGCTGCAAAAAAACTATCCAAGTCACGTTCTACCAACGAAAAGATTACCTGACGACTCTGTTTTCACTGTTCAAGTCCCCGGTGCCATTGCCGGGTGGCACGATGCTGTTTCCCGGTGGGGAAGTGGTAGAGTGACGTTTGCGCAGATCTTACAGCCTGCGATCGATCTGGCTGAAAACGGATTTGTGGTGTCCCAAATTAGTGCTCATTTGTGGCAGAAAGCGGCTCCCAAGTTGAGGAAACAGAATCCAAAGGGACCCGACCTTGGAATTTTTCTTCCAAATGATACTGCACCTGTCAAGGGTCAATTCTTAAGCAATAAACCGCTTGCAGAGACTTTACGCCGGGTGGGACGGCTGGGCAAAGAAGGGTTTTATGAAGGCCCTGTTGCGGAGTCGATTGTTGCGGAACTCAAAGGTCGCGGGTCACCAATGACTCTCGAAGATGTGAGAAGTCATACTTCCAGTTTTGTAGAACCCATTTCTGTGTCGGTATTGGATCATCGGTTATGGGAGATTCCACCGAATGGATCAGGAGTCATTGCTCTGCTTGCGTTGGGTTTCTTGAATGCCCTTGACAAACAGGGGAAGATTGATTTGCGGTCGCTTAAGCACAACTCATGTGAGTACATTCATGCGCTGGTCGAAGTTTTGAAACTTGCATTTAAAGACTCCGATGAGTACGTCAATGATTATGATTTTTTCATCAAATCGCATGGACTAGACCAATCCGCCAAACTGAAAGATCTTTTGCATGAGTCGTACTTTGCCAAACGTTCTGCCCTCTTCAGTCCCGAGAAAGTGATTGAAAATAGGACAACTGCACACGGAATTCCAGATTCAATGTTCCGGTCAGATACGGTTTATTTCACCGCAACAGATTCGGAAGGTAACGCCTGTTCGTTCATAAACTCGGTCTATGAGAGCTTTGGTAGTGGAATACTGGTTCCAGGACATGGATTTGCTCTACAAAACAGAGGAGGAAACTTTAATTTGAACCCAGATAGCAAAAACTGTCTCGATGGTGGCAAGCGATCCTACCATACAATTATTCCAGGTATGATTACCCGGAACGACGACAATCTATATGCAAGTTATGGTATTATGGGAGGCTTCAACCAACCACAAGCCCATGTCCAGGTGTATTTGAACATGGTTCTGTTTGGGATGGATCCGCAAGAAGCGTTGGACGCTCCAAGATTCTGTCTTACACCGCATCCGGAGTACATCCATACCGACTTGGGACTTGGATCTGACGGACCGGCAAGCTGTGATGCCACGTTAGTGTGTGTCGAGGAGGGATTCAGTAACGACACTGTAAAGGGATTGATAGATCTGGGCCACGAGGTGAAGATTTTGAGCGGTAATGCCAGAGGAACTTTTGGTCGGGGCCAGGTTATCAGAAAGGAGATTGGTGAAGAGACAATGGGAGAACTGGTCTACAGTGGTGGAAGTGATCCACGGGGTGATGGAGCAGCTGTTCCCTTCATTTAATGACACCCAATGTGAGTTAATTGTGGATTAATCTCGGTATTTTGACTGTCAAAAGTTGTTGATCATTTTGCTGGCCATGAAAAAAATTAATTCATTGGTAGCAAGTAGTAAAATATACTAAAAATTTGTTTAAAATAAATACTTTTTTGGCTGTTGATGAACCTAATGACTAGCACAGTACATCTTCTGTTCTTTTAGCACAACGCAAGTGTCGAGAAGACAACAGAAGCGAGTCTAGAACCGCTCGCCATACTCACAACTCCTGCTCCCTAATTGCCTCGCTGAACCTCGTAATAATCAACCTATATCCCTTGATAAACCCATTAAAATAACAATGATTCGTATCAAGCCATTCACACAGCACTTTTGTATTCTCGATTGCGTTATTCGTCCTCTCCAATTTCTCCTCGGAGATCCACTCCTTTCCATCGAACCCCTGTCGCAACATATTTATCACCACCAAAGTCGAGAAAAATAACTGAAATTTCACGGTATCGCTGCATTTGACAAACTCCATCCGATTTCCTCCGTCAACCAGCTCAATAATCTCAACACACTCGTCTATGAGAACATTCACCAGCTCCTTAACCCCTGGATTATCACCACCACCCCAAACATTGAGAGGCGAAGTCTGTGATAAGAAATCCCTATTATCGTTGAACCGTTTAAGCAAGTCGCGTCGATAAAGCATCATTCGGGAAAATCGATAAGTGACCATTATAAAAGCACCCAGTGGAGACTGTTCACAAAGATGTCTCCAATCGTCTAATGTAGACTCTAAATCTCTCAAAGAAACTGAAAGTGACTCTTCAAGTTGCAGTGAATTATACAAGGTGAGCAAAATTGATAGCTCTGCGACCACTTTTCCGTCAAAACTGGTCGCCGATGGAATTTCCAGTATTTCACGACATTGATCCAGTCGTAAAGTGTCTATCAGACAGGGACGTCCAGATAATATACAGTACGATATGTGTGTTAGAGCTAGATGATTCCAAAGACGAAAGTTGTTAACTCGATCTGGATGCGATTTGAACCGATCGGATAGAAGATTCAGATTCATTTCCCTAGTGATAAAATGAATTAGAGAATATCCAGACATGTACCAACCATCGAAGTACACTTCTTTGTAGGATAAAGACAAACTGTGGATGGAAAGAAGAACAAATGCTTGAAGTTGTTGTTTTGATTGGGGGATGCTCATGAGTGTGAGACCCATGATTTTGTGTACCACCTGTAGTATCTGGTGATTGAGGTCCTCGGTAGCAAGACTTGAATGGCGTAGGCCCAGCAGACAACAAACTGCAAGGAGAAGCGGACTTTCTCTCCTTATAGACTCAAAAACTTGATTCACCGGTTTCTCCTGCGAGAATGATGCCCAATGGCCGTAAAATTCAACACACAGACATACCAAATCTCTTGCAGCCTCAAAATCGAGAATACCTAAATTGATTAAATCATGTTCAGGGCTTAATGCCATATTGGAAAGACCCACATTCATATTGAACGCTAATTCGCGTGTGAAAGTTAAATCAAAAAACGAAGAAACTGCACGAACTCCACGGAACGGAGTGACATCAAAGAACAGAGGATCCAGTGTGATTTTGGAGTTGGCAAAACCTTCAGATTCAGGCTCAGTTTCCCGGGAGTCGGGTTGTATTGGAGTCTCGTAGGAGGGTGCGATCGATGAGTTACTGACCGATGTATCGAGTGATCTAGCTCTCATAAGCAGATAATTTATTCCTTGATAAATTTCGTCAATTTTGCGAGTGACTTCAGGGTCATTGGAGTTTGTAATTGAATTTCCAGCCATGGACCCAACACAATCGACAGGGTCAACCGGGCCAACAATATTGGCATTTTCAGCAAAAATTGATTCGCCAAGGTCAGTGTCAGCAAGAGAACATCTGAATCCCAGATTGGTGCATCGGAAGCATGTTTTCCCATTCTTAAGGTAGTTGCATCTTGTTTTAGACCTCCTACACTGCTTGCAAGCCACTGCAGCACGTTGGAACTTGTATTTTGGCTCCTTCTTGCCTTTTGTCATGGTGGTTTGGATACTCGAGGATGTTATCTGAAATATATTTTTTATTTTTTTTTTTGTTTTTCGTTCGAGTACAAAATAAATTGGTTTTGGTAGCAAGACTAGTTATGATAGAATTATATATTGTTTGATTTTACCGGCTAAAATGACCAGCAGGTGACATATTTCATACCAACGGAGGAAAATATTTGGCTATTTTTTCTTGTTTTCTTTGGCTCGACCAGCTTCCCTACTCGATTGGCATGTCGTTATTGTGTCGGAGGCTCACTCATAGCTTAAATAGCCATTCACAAGTATTTCCAAATACCTATCACCGTTAACTGTGGAAACTGCATCAATTTGAGGCAAGTTTTCCCATTTGAAGTTCTTACGTCTGTCCACTATTATCTGTCCGAGAGAAATTTTACTCTGAGTCTCAACGAGAATATCCACTTTTTCGGTACCCATAATTGCTTCATCGATTGCATATGCGACTGCCAAAGAATCAATCAAAGCACAATAATCGCCATGACCACGCTTTCTGAGGAAATTGAGAACACCAATGACAAACTTCGCAGGTAATGACGATTCGCTTTTGTTGAGTGTATTATAATGTTTCTCTGTCATGCTAATGCATGGCTGGCAGAAGATGTCCATTCCAATAGCTGTGAGATTGAAGTTGTTGTTGAACACAATTTCTGCTGCTTCAGGATCAACGTAGATGTTCCATTCGCTAACTGGATTGTCACCAGTAGCATGTAATGCCTCAACAGGACTGAACCCGAAAGAACCACCGATAATAATAACTTTGTTTATTTTTTTAGGAAGCTCTGGGTCTTTGATACAGGCAAGCGCGAGATTTGTAAGTGGACCAAGGCAAATGATTGTAATATCGTTGACATTTTCATTGACTGTTTTCACGATCAGGTCCGAAGCAACTTCAACTTTTGGACCTCCATTTGCTTCCCAACCGCTCTCGTCAAGCGTTGGAAAATTAAGATCTGCAAGTCCATCGTCACCATGGAAAAATGGATCTCTTGGATAAGGTCTAACTAATGGTTTTTCTGGTCCTTGACCGATTGGAATATCAAATTTTTGCAACATTGAAAGAATTTTCTTCAAATTCCGTGTACAAACGCTAGCTAGGAGGTTTCCAGAAACAGTTGTGATGGCCTTAACGTCGAGATTTCCTGGGGCCAGAGCCAACATGACTGCTGCTGCATCGTCGATACCTGGGTCGCAATCAATGAGTACTTTTCTAGGGTGTTCAACTGTCATGGCGTGGTCGGTGTACTTGAAGAAAAGTAAAACTCTAATCCGACCAAAGTTGAGTCGATTTCAGTTTATATAAGTTATTCATCATTCATTGTCCAACGGTTGTTCCGAGGGCCTGAACGGCTCTAACTTGATATTTCCGTTTTGGTTCCGATAAGAGAAAATATTTATGCACGATTATGCAATTCGCAATAAAAAAAATTATCGATACCATCCCCGGCCTTCGGAAATGCCGAAGGTTGGACATAAATGGATAATTACAAAGACTCAGCGGCCCACAAACTGAGCTAATTAGGTAGTGTTATGAGTGGACCCTTAACGATCGGATGTTTGAGTTTCCAGGTATATAAGGAACAAAATTCACCCGATTGTTAATATTTTGGTATTCAACTTCCAACAATCAAAACAATGTCGAAGTCTGAAATAGTGGAACGAGATGTCGAGGTCGAAGACCGTAAGGTCAACAGTTCAAAACTAATGGCAATTGCGCTCTTCTGTGCCGTCATCAATGGATGTACCATGGGTGTTGACCAGTCGATGATGAATAATCTCAATATGATCGATCAATATTTGAACTATTTCAATCTTGACTCTAATCTTGAAGGACTTTTTTCAGCTTCTATCAACATTGGATCAGTGTTTGGTGGTTTTTTCGCGGCTCAAATCATTGACATTCCGCGAGTTGGTCGTAAAGGAGGTATTCTTTTGAGTGCTTTGGTTACCTTTCTAGGAGTTGGTTTACAAACTGGTGCAAGAAATCGTGCAATGTTCTGTATTGCCAGAATTATCATTGGTGTTGCAGTGACAATCAATGCCGTTGCTGCTCCAACCTACATTGCTGAGATGGTGAAGCCTCAACATAGAGGTCTTTTTGCGGGAATCTATATGGCAAGTTGGTATCTAGCAGCCATTATAACCACGGGTATCTCTTTGGGTACTTACACTGTTAACTCTACATGGGCCTGGAGAGGTATTTCGTTATGGCAAATTACCCCATCTCTGTTATCTCTTCCTGTCCTTGCGTTTATTCCAGAAACTCCTCGGTTTTTGATCTTCACTGGCCGTGACGAAGCCGCGATGCAAGTGCTCAAGGATTACCACGGAAATGGTGAGGCAACTCCGTTGGTGAAAGCTGAATTTGAGGAGATCAAACAGGTTTTAATGTTTGAGAAAGAAGCCGAAATCGGTTGGCTTGACATGGTTAAAACCAAAGGAAACAGATGGAGAATGTGGATTATTTTCTGGATGGGTGTTGCTTCACAACTCACAGGAAGTAACATTACTGGAACTTATTTAGGTGATTTCCTTGAAAACGCCGGAATCACATCTACCCGCAAACAGATTGTCATCAATTTAACCATGCAATGTGTTAATCTGGTGTTTGCCGTGGCTGGTTCCTGGCTTACTGACGGATTTGGTAGAGTGTCGATCTTGTTTTGGTCTACTGCGTTCATGGGTGTTTGTCTTTTCATCATGGGTGGTGTTCAAAAAGTGTATGGAGACGGCTCGAACATCAATGGAACCAACGCCTTGATTTTCCTCTGCTATCTTTTCAGTGCAATCTACTCCTTCTCATTTACTCCATTGTGTGTGTCTTATCCAGTCGAGATTGTCAATTATTCCATTAGAACCAAAGGAATGGCTTTTTCTCAAGTGGTGACTTTTGGATTCGGGTTCTTCAACCAGTACGTGATTCCTATTGCTTTGGATCACATTTCATGGAAGTTCTACATGATCACAGCCTGTTATGATATTGTTCAAGCTGTGTTGATTTACTTTACCTTTGTTGAAGTCAAGGGGCTCAGTTTAGAGGAGATCGACGAGAAGTTTGATGGAATTGTTCATTATGATAGAAGAGTTGTGGAGAGCACTGAAGTAATCGAAGAGGGGGACAGCTTGGAGAAGGTTTAGCGAAGAATTACGAACGAGAGAATATTTAATCGAATGAGCGAGTAAATTTAATGTACTGTAACTATTTTGAAACTTTGTAAAGAGCGAACGGCGTACAGACTACGAGAGATTCAAGTCAAAACAGATTATCCAGCACATCATATACCTCACACGTCAGCAAAGCAGCCACATGCTGATATTTCGAGAGAAAAGTGCATTTAGGAAAGTGCTTGCAGTAGGAATTCACAGGTAAAAATTCGTTCAAATAAGTTTTTCAGATAGATCTAAATGAGTACCAATATCACTAAACGAAAATGACAAATTTGAGAACAGCAGGCAAAGTATACATGTATTGGTCTGTCTAACCATGTGACAAGACGGCAACTGAAAGCGAACTTTTGATAACAGATTTTCAACGGTTTTCTGGTGCGCTTATCAGACGTGATCGGAGCTTGTGGTTTATGCATTAGAGTTCAAGACGCATGCATCGATAACAATGTGTCCATTGCATTAGCGACAGTGTCGATCTATTCTAACCAGACTCAACAGAATGGCTGGCTTCGCTAGTCATTTGCCCATCTTTTACTCGTCGTGTTTTATCCGAATAATATATTATTAGTCTACAATCTAATCAGTGAGCAGCTTCCTCTGGAGAAATAAAGTGGAAGCGCGTTCTGGCATACAAGAACCAGTTAACAGTTGAAACTACACCCACAGCAAACATAACAACACAGGTATAGTTCATTCCATTGGCGGTCACAGGGACGTATTGAGGAACACTGAGCCAACAGGAAGCGAAGAGGAACCAGATAACGCAAATGATGTTGATTGGTCTACCGAACTTTCCAAGATTGAAGTATGGCTTAACACCTGGACCAAATCGGTCCTTCTTCAAGGCTAGAACCGAGAACGGAATGATGTAGGAGAAGAACATACTAACGACGTAAGTTCCCATGACAGCATTAAGTGCTGCACTTGAAGCAAACATAAGCAAGGCAATCAAACAACAGAAGACGAAAATGAATACGTTGGACCAGATTGGTGTCTTGAGTTTCTCATCAACTGCTCCAAAGTACTTGTAGCCTGGGATTGTTCCGTACCTGCAGAAAGACATGACAAGACGACTGGTGGATGTGTAAAGTGCAATAGTTGCGCCAATAAAGATAAGAATGACGAGGACGGAAGATGTAACAGTAAGACCAATGTTGTCGAAAGAGTCCAAAAATAGTTGGAAAAGTGGTTCACTTCCAACAGGATCAAGAAGGTTGTCGGTGTTGACAATGCAGAACATGTAGACGATGATAGAAATAATGCCCATGATAACGGCACCGGTGTAACTGTAGAAAATAACCTTTGGAACGTTTTTGCTTGGTTCTGGAATCTCATCGGTCATGTGACAAGCACCATCAAACACAGAGATGGATGCAGTAGCAGGAAGCATAGCAACGAAGAACAAAACACCCTTTGAGGACCAGCCAGAATCATTAGTTATGTCCTTAAAAACGTATGAGGCAGATTGCTTTGGATGACTTCTAGCAAGCAAGGCGATAAAGATGAAGATTGTGGCACCATTAATGAGGTAGTTCATGAATCCAGAGAGAATGTGCATCCATCTAACGAACCACACGTTACAGACAAGAGAGATGATGGACATAGCAAGGAACACAAGGTAGTAGTGCCATGTTTGGGCAACGTACTCGGAGTGGCACAAACAAGCAAGAGCGATCGTGAGTTGAGAGACAAAGTATGTGGCAGCACAGGTACCGAAGAGCCAGCACGAACACGAAAGCATACCTGTGATGTAAGTCAAACCTCTAGCATATCTTGGAGGAGCCCAGTGTTCAGTCCAGTGGACAAGGGCTGAAGAGTGAGGCAAAACGGAAGACATTTCCGCGACAGAATAAGCAATCAGCAAACTGAAGAATGAACAGAAGAGAAAGGTGTAGAAGAAGTAAGGAGATCCACCGACACCAATGACGAGCGAAAGGTAAGTGCCTAGGGAAATAGGAGTTGCAAAAGAGGAATACACCATTCCGATAACACTCCAGACACTAAAATTTTTTTCCAAGACACCTCCGTCGTGGTTGCCGGCTTCCCCATCTTTGATTGAGTAAACTGCACCTTCTTCAATGTCTTGGAACTCTTCGACATCGAATGTATGGGCAGGTTTTTGTTCGTGTTGCACATCCCGCTGGATTGTGCTTGACTCCTTGCTGGATGCGTACATTTCTATTGCTTGGGAGGACGAGGTTGTTGCCTTAGATTGGAGACGTGACCTTGATCTTGATCTTGAACGTGAACGAAGAGCCATTGTGACACAGATTATTCTACGTTCTTATAAATAATGTATTGCACTGATAAGCAAGCGAAATTTGCCAAGATATATGGCCAATCAGAAAGATAGCGATCATCATCTAATATAGATAACGATCAGGAAGACAACAATCGTGCATACCTTGAATTTTTTTTATTCAGCTGTTTGTTATTGAACTCTTAATCTTTTTTTCTCGTTTTAAATTTCCTCGAAAAAGCTTTTGGGGTGTTTTTTGGCCAGCGCCGCATCTGCAAGATAATCTCAAGCTTTGAAAAGGCGAGAATATCCGATATTCAACTTTGTGGCGTGGAATGAAAATGCTGGTCCATGTCTACTTGTTTTTAACGATGGAGTTTGACCGAGGTAAAACAACAATAATTCAGACTCGACATCAAGAAGTCTTGTGCTTGAGCCATCCCATCAAGTGTGCTCGGAGTCTTCCCCTCGAGACCGTTGAACACCGCGCATGCGCGAACCGTGCAGCTCAAGCGTAAAAAAAAAGTTTAACAAGATTACTCGGACACCACAATGACCCCGAAGCGTTCACAGTAATACACCTGCTATCTCTGCATGGTGATCGAGATCCCATAAGGGATCATGTGACGCCCAATCATTCTTCCGATCTCGCTTTTCGTGTGGCTGCAGGTTCCGGTACACACACCTGGCTCTTGCTTAGACCGGCCCCGCGGGTAGTGTAACGTGCAACACACGTTGCCGGTGCGAGGGGTGAGAAAATTAACCACTCGGGCTGTAGAAAAAACAATGATAAGAACTTGATATCCTAATCGTTCGAAAAAGGTAGTTACAAACGAAGCCGCTGATTATGTAAGCTATGAGTGACTTTCTTGATTATCGAAGTAGAGAAATTCACAGCGTCTGAAAAATTTAATCACTGATAGTATCTTGAATTTTGATCAAATGCCAAACAAGATGCCCTCACGAGCTCCAGTCAAACGAACCAAAAACTTCACAGGTTGCTGGACATGTCGTCGACGTGGAATCAAGTGTGACGAGCGACGTCCAGCATGCAAAAACTGTGATGCTTCAAGAATACACTGTGCAGGTTATGAGATTCGTATATCGTGGGAACATGATAGCTCCAGCGATAAATACGAATCGTCATGTTCTCGCCGTTCAGCAAGACCAGATCCAACACGATGTATGGTGATGTTCAAGTGGCCTGAAGATCTACTTCTTGATGACTTGCAAATAAACTACTATCTTGAAAAAATCGACTCCGCCTCAGAATTTTTGAACAGTCGAATCAATGAAGACGAAGAACTCGGCTATGGACCTTTTCGCGTTTTCACAGTCATGAAATCAACTCCGCCGCCACCGACTCCCCTGCCGCTCGTGGCTTCGGTGCTAGATTCAACAAGCAGCAGATTTAATCAACCACCAACAAGTCCACATATTGGACCGCAAATCAGCCCGTCACCACTTGGTGCAACACCCTTAAATACGACACCACAGTCACCTGCCACATCATCCACTAATGCAATGCCCCCTCTCGATCCTACAGCCATACAGGATGTTCTCGTTGGTGTTGGTGGTGAGACTCATATCGAAAATTTACTTATCGACTTTTGGGATCAATATCTTACTCGTGTTTTGATTCCAGTCGATGATTCCCAACCGAATCCTTACAGAGTTATTTTACGTGCTGCTTTTGACAGAACCGTTGTTTCAGAGGTCCGGGGTGCCATCATTCACTCTGCCTGTGCCGCATGCGCCGTATTCCTTACTGGTAGTAAAGATCGTGCAAAAATTGCACCAGAATACCAAAACGTCAATTTTGCTGAATATTGGAAATTTCATAAAATGAAGAGTTTAAATTTGGTTAGCGTGATTTACGCTGGTCGCGAAAAATTTAGTGCTTCGGAGCTTGGACTGCTAGTTGGATCCATCTTCTTTTTACTGGTCATCGACACATTTCGTGAGTCGGATGAATGGCAGATTCATTTCCGTGGAGCTGTCTCCACTTTAAAGGCAATTGATAAATTTTGCCACGGAAATCTGACTAGTTATATCGATCACGAGTCTTTGAGATCGCAAGCTGTTGTGTTCACCGCACAGCTGACAAAGCTCACATACCTTTTCAGTACCCTGTATCTTTTCAATGATGATGTTTGCAATAAGTTCCTGTCGGTTCGTGATATAGAATTCATCAGTTTCCCCGATATTCCAGAATCAAAATCAATGTTGTTTCTCAATCAAGGAGTCACTCAAGATATGGTTCATTGCCTTACAACAATTGTTTATTATTTACAATTCAGAAACTCGGATGAAGTTTCCGTCAAGTCTGTCGCCGAAATCGAGCAGGAGCTCGAAGGTTGCAAGCCCGCCAGATACAACGAGTGTGTCGATTCTGTTAATGGACTAATCGTCTATCATCAGTCTATGATTTTTTATTCAGCAATGAAGCTGCTCTTTCTTCGCGAAGTCAAAGGTTTACTAGCTAGTGAACTTGTCGATCTTGTCAGCACCGCTGCTGACCATGTTGACGTTTGTGAAGAAGTTTCGCGTGGTGTGGATGGTCTTGGTTTGTATTGGCCATACTTTGTGATTGCTTGTGAGGCGACTACACCTGAAGAGCAAGCTCGTCTCGGTAGTTGGCTCGATTCTACTGCCCCATATAATATTATCAGTATGGACAGAGGTAGAGCAATCGTCCAAACTGTTTGGGAAAAAAGGAAAACTGATCCGAGTATCAGTTGGATTGCAGTGGTCAGGGAAACCGATCCTACTGTGTTGTTGACTTAAGTAGATATAAATGAAAGAATTCCCCGCAAATTTGGGCAAAATGGGTCGTGAGCTACGTCTGACGAACAAAATTCCTAAAAGGCTGGACCATTCGTCTGGACCTACTTTCCGTGTCAGTAAACTAAAGCATACTCGCGCCGCTCTGTTGAATCGTAGTACAGTGTTTCTTGACCCACTTAGTTTGGTTCGTTCTTCAGACCATAATTATGAGCGAAAAAATTACCGCTTGGTATTGAAAACGAACTGTAAACCAAATTGGTCCAGACTTTTGTTGTCTAGAACCGTTGTCAAGCCTGGGTAGGGACAAAGATCCTTGTGAAACTGTCCAACGTTATTTTGGCCTTGTTCATTCAACCACCCTCTATGAACTCGCTTGATTTAATTATCCAGCTATTATTTACCTCGTTTCTTATTGTTGTCCAGCCTCGACTACTACGCCTCCAACAAGAAAAGAGGGCTATTGGCGTTGTTTGTTTCTTTTCCCTGCAGCAATAATTACCTGATTGAGTAAACCGTTTTATTGTTAGTAAATAATAAGAAACAAGTGAAAAAAAAGCTGGATTCTAGACTCTGAAAAGTACTTTTGTGGGGAGGGATCAAGATGAATAGTGACTTTTGTAAAGACTTTAAGCCAGTCAGCAGAATTGCCTAAATCTCTGTAGGAAAGAGATTCGCGGGATCAACTTCATTTGACCAAAATGCAACTTTGAAAAAGGAAAAGTCGAAAAAGGAATCGAAGAAAAGAAAAAATTACCAAAATGGTACTGATCCGGATCCATATAAAAGGACCCAAAAATGAAGACTGTAGGTTTGAGATGTCATTGAATGGTTGTCTTAGCAGCACAAGTCTTTCATTCATTCATTGCTCATTACATTCTTTTAGTCAATTAATATGTCATTCTTTAAATCATTGATCTCCGTTGCCGTCCTCCTCGCTTTGGCTCAGGACGCATGTGGTCTTCCAGCAGGTCCTTACCACGAACATCATGCTCACCAAAAGAGAAGTGAAAAGACCTGCTCTTTCCCAACAGACAAAGGTTTAGTCGAAGTGACTCACGATATTGGTGGAAGCGGTTGGGCTCAAGACAAGTCTTGTACCGCAGGTAACTACTGCCAATACGCTTGTCCACCAGGTCAATTGATGGGTCAATGGAACCCAAAGGTCACTTCATACACCTACCCAGGTTCCCAAGATGGTGGTCTCTACTGCAACGACAATGGTGAGCTTGAAAAGCCACGCTCTTCTTATGATTACTGCTACGATGGTAAGGGAACTGCTAGTGTTGAAAACAAGGCCTCTTCTAATGTTGCCTTCTGTCAAACTGTTTTGCCAGGTAACGAAGAGATGCTTATTCCAACCAATGTTGACTCATCTTCTTCAGAGTCTTTGGCTGTCCCAGGTACCGATTACTGGGCCTCGACTGCCTCCCACTTCTACATCAACCCACCAGGTGTTTCTACCGATGATGGTTGCAGATGGGGTTCAACTTCTCATCCATATGGTAACTGGGCTCCATATGTTGCAGGTTTCAACATGGATGATGATGGATCGACTTTCGCCAAAATTGGTTGGAATCCAGTCTATTTTGAAGATTCATCGCCGTTTAAGGATGAAAAACCTTCTTTCGGTATCAAACTTTCTTGCAAGGACTCCAGCAAGTGTAGCGGAGAAACCTGTGTGATCAATCCAAGCAAGTACGGATTGAATAAGGTCAGTGCTAATCAACAAAAGAGCGATGGAGCTGCTTGGTGTTCCCTCACTGCTACTGACAAGTCTGATGTTATCGTCGAGGTGTTTGACGTGTAGGAGTTTTAGGTTTTGCTTTTAGATTTTATGTATAGAAAGAAAAATTGAAAATGGGTTTACGGTTACAACCAGGTAGCTTATATAGTAGAACTAAAACTCACTTGCTAAAAGGGTAACTTTTCATTGAAACAGATGAAGTACTTGTCTTGGTGGCAGTCTACCTACTCAACTGAACCTGGACGATCGGCTCCTTTTTGCTAACTTTGAAGTACTGTCCAAGAGTATCCTCGACCGATTTTTCCAACAAGATAAACTCGTATGGGCCAGTCAGTTCCAACACGTTATCGATGTCAAATCCAACGAAAGGTGCAAGAGTTTGGGTTGGATCACCCCTCGCTAAACCCAATGTTGGAAATCTCTTATTTGCAATATCCAATAATTTCTGTCCAGTGAAGATTTCTCCTGCTGGGAGCAATCTATGCCCTTGTGTTTCCTTCTTTTCCAAAGCGAGTATGTGGAAGTTTGCAACGTCTCTAACATCGACGAAAATTCCTCTTGGATTCTCTACGTATGAAGTTGTTGTAGGATCAATTTTGAAGATGCTCAGTACGACCAAATTTGAATCGTTAAGTCCATTTTCAGCTGCAAAATCAAAAAGTTGAGGACCGAAAATATATGGTGGATTCACTGTAGTCAATGAAAAATTGGGTTTTTCAGTTTGGATAAAATTCCAAGCCGCTTTTTCGGCAGTTGTCTTGGCTGCTAAATAAGCACTCAAACGGTCATTTACGTCGGTCCATTTGATGGGATTCCAATCTTTGTTTGTATACTCAACATATTCCGTTGCACGTCTGGTGATGGCAGCAAATGAAGAGGTAATAATAACTTTGGAAACTTGAGGAGCGTGCTTTTTGACCGCATTCAAAATACCCAAAGTCCCATTGACTGCTGGGTCGTAATAAACTTCCTTTAGTGTTTTGGTTTCGTCTACTGCCACAGGGGATGCAGTGTGCAAAACAAACTCAATCTCCGGGTGTATCTGTAGAACTTGATCGAATGCATGATCTACCGCGATATCAGGCACAATCTCGTAACTCAATTTTGCTCCAGGGTATTTCTTTTGAAATTCCTCGAGGAACGGAGAGTATCTTTTTTCTGATCTAGCAGTACCAATCACAGTATGGCCGTTTCTCAAAAGAGCATCGACGATATGTGTCGCAATGAATCCAGTCGCTCCTGTAACTAAGACTGACATTCTCTGTTAGCTTATATGAGGGTGAACGATTAGAGCACGGAGTCTGCGATCATTACTCAATTTAAAAGGATACTAGACGGTTCCATTTGAATAGCGTGATTTTCAGAATTCTATTAGCGATATTTTCCGGGAAGGAATGAAGATCAGTTCATTGTTCTCTATATCAGGTATTGTAAACTTAGTTTGTCTCGAACTTTTTGTCTTTCTTTTTCGGTATTAAGATCATGTTCTGGAGAGATGTACTAATTTATTGACTTTTACATTCGCTTCGACAGTGATAATTTCTGTTGAAATTGATTCCATAAACCAAAGATGTTGGTTTCCCTATGAATCAGTCGAGTTAAGGGCCTAGAATTCTGTTTTTTATGCCTCCACAGTCGGTTCGGCAACTACTTCAAATGAAGACCTCGAGGTGCATATTCCGAGGCTGAAAATCATTGTTAACAGCAAATTTGCCGAGGTATACATAGTGTGACATTTGTACACATCCAATCAAATTATTTGCAGCCCGACCTCTTTCCAGCTATAAAAGTCAACAGGTGTACGGATGTTTATGCAGATATTTTTCTCACTTCAAAATCAGGACTGTGTGAAAAGTGGGCTTTCTCACCAGCTTCTTCCGAACACAATCGGTATGTGATGAGTGAAAGCGACCCTTTAAGAGAGCATGCAAGTGAATCAGGAATAGAGCTGGTGACTCTTGATCATGACAGCATCAAAGAAGATCTTAATTCACTCAAGCAGGCTCTCAAACAGGCCGAAGACGAGGTGAGGAGACAAAGAATTCTCCTTTCTTCTAGCGACAACCCTGAATCTTTCCTTCCTCAGAAGATTGTTGAAATATCAGCCCGTGTGCCTAGACTAGATAACTTACTGTTTTATGATGACTGGTGGTACTCTTTGAGCAATAGCTTGCGAATCTTTGGCTACGCTGCTTTGGTGGACTGTGTGGAGAGCGGATCTTCACCATCCCTGGTTACCAAAGAAGAGGAGCAAATAGGGAATGGAGTTCTGCATCTTACGGTTGGTCCTGCTCTGAGTTACATTTTCAGAGAAAAGTCACTTGAAAAGCTGTCTTTTGTGTCAGTAGTGGAGCGATTACATAATCAAAGCACGTTGGCTAAGCAAGAGGATCTCCAGACTATCAGAAACCGCCTTTTGAATACTAAACCGACCAGTTTGACAGGATACTTTGATTTTCTTGCAGAAGTGAAAAAAAACATCAAAGAGAAAAACTTGGGCAGAGAACTACCAGAAAAAGAACTCATGGCTATTGGTTATGAAGCAATCCTAAGATCTGATTATTGTGTGTATATTGATTGGTTCGAGGAGCACAGAGGGAGATTTGAGGATTTTTTTGATTTTGAAGATATGAGGGAGAATTTACTGTGGGCTAATCGGGCTGTAGTGGATGCTCGCTTCTGCAATTTTTGTAAAGGTCTAGGTTTCTTTTTGTTGTTTTTCATTACTTTTAGCATGTTTGTTTTTTTCGCCTGGACTTATGTACGATAATTGGCCCATATACAAGGATAGGGACGAAGGAATAGACCCTGTGGGCATTCACATGTTATGGAGTGTTACCAAATATGTACATTCTACATGAGCGATTCCCAATCTGTTATAAGCTATTTTCCCGTTGAGTATCAAACACACTTTATTTCTGCTGATGTACTTTTTGCTTCAACAATTTTTTTTATGTCAGGGTTGAAAATTAATGTTTGATAGCAAAGTTGCCAAAAATATGTATTCGGGACATCCAAAAAGATCCAATCAGGCTTTTTTCTACCCGAAGTGTAAAATTATCAGATAAGATGCTCATGGCAAGCGACGCCGAGCGAAGTAGGTCCTTCAGTGAAGATTATGTGTGAGTGATCTAGATGAAAGAAATTTTATGAGAGCTCAACCTGTGGAATAGTCTGGGGAGCTTTAATTACCGGTAAGAAAGAAGATCACATGGCATGGCTCTTCGTCGGTTGCTCGGCTGCTTGTTGTGTTAGATCTCAAAATGGGACCAAAAAGATGGATTTTTGTTACCCTACAACAATCGTCCTGTGTACGGATGTTGTAATTTTGATTTTTTATTTGGTCATCAGGACTCCCGAAAATCTGGGCTGTCTTAATTATATGCTTGTCATATCTCATTCCAAGCATGAATAACACATAATGATTGAAAATCATCTTCTTCATAAGAATCCAAGTGAGCCAGGGATAGAGCTGGTGATTCATGATCATGACAGCATCAAAGGAGAACTTGAATCCATCAAGCAGGCCCTGTTGAAGTCCGAAGCTGAAGTGAAGAAACTGAAACTTAGTGTTTCTTCCAATGGCAACCCTGAGCATCTTGTCACTCAGCAGATTGTGCAAATATCAGCCTGTGTGCCCAGACTAGACAATTTGCTTTTTTACGATAAGTGGTGGTTTTCTTTAAGCAACAGCCTGCGCGCCTTTGGCTACACTGCTTTGGTGAACTGTGTGGAGAGCGGATCTTCACCATCCCTGGTTGCCAAGGAAGAGGAGCGAATAGGGAATGGAGTTCTGCATCTTACGGTTGGTCCTGCTCTGAGTTACATTTTCAGAGAGAAGTCGCTTGAAAAGTTGTCTTTTGTGTCAGTAGTGGAGCGATTACATAATCAAAGCACGTTGGCTAAGCAAGAGGATCTTCAGGCCATTAGAGATCACCTTTTGAGCATTAAGCCAAACCAGTTTTGCAGCATCACTAGATACTTCGACTTGCTGCACAAGACTAATGCAACCATCATGGAGAAGAACTTGGACAGTGAATTACCAGAGAAGGAACTGATGGCTATCGCTTACGCATCACTCCTAACATCACCCTTCAGCGATATTGTCACTTTGTATGAAGATAAAGCTGGGCTTTTTGATTCATTTCTCAATCTCGAAGATATGAGGGAACAGATAGTCTCGGCACAAATGGCCAAAGCTAGGTCTCCCCAAAATGTTGCTCGGAAAGTCTTTGGTTCGATGATGATTTCGATTTTAAATTGTATTTATTTCTTATTTTTCTTATTTGTCTCATTGATTCTTCAGGTTGTTATTCACAAGGTGCGATCGGGCAAACCGTGATTGTTCGAATTTATAATCATTGGCTTACACCAGGCAAGACAAACATCAAGAATTGGGTTCCTAATAGCTGAGATTACTGGCTCCGCAACGGTTTAGATATACAAAGACACCACAATGCAATTGGTTGTCCCCTTAGAGTTTAAATGCCATAAATGCCATAATTTTATCCGTAAATTGGTCAATAGTTGCCTACTTTGCTAGTGCTCCAACAGCCACCGAAATCAATCTTAGTAAAAAAATGTAATCCGTGTATGGATGTTTATATTATGAATTTTAATTTCTCTGACTGAACTGTCTGAAAACTGGGCTGGCTACCTTTGTAGTCATATCACCACCCCTCCGTGACCAGGACACTATGATTGAAGGTCTTTTTTCCATTGGACATAAAAGAGAACCAGGAAGAGAGCTAGTAAGCTATGAAGACAAAATCCTTGAAGAAGAATTCAAGTCTGTCAAGCAGCTTCTGTTGAGGTCCGAAGCCGAAGTGAAGAGACTAAAACTTTGTGTTTCTTCCAACGACAACCCTGAGTATCTTGTCACTCAGAAGATTGTACAAATATCATCCCGTGTGTCTCGATTAAATGACTTATTGTTTTATGACGATTGGTGGTTTTCCCTGAGCAATAGTATGCGAGTCTTCGGGTATACTACTTTGGTGGACTGTGTAGAGAGCGGGAGTTCACCAGCTCTGGTCTCTGAGGAAGAAGAGAAAATAGGGAATGAAGTTCTACATTTGACCGTTGGGCATGCTCTAAATTACATTGTGAAAGAAAAGTCAGTTGGAACGTTGTCTTTTGTGTCTGTGGTGAGGCGATTACACCACGAAAGCACCTTGACTAAGCAAAAGGAGCTCGAAACCATCAGAAACCGCATCCTGAATACAAAATTGGACCGATTCGATAACTACTTTAAGTTTCTTGATGAAATGAAATCAATTGTGAAAGAGAAAAAACTGGACAAAGAATTACCGGAAAAAGAGTTGATGGCTTTTGCTTATGAAAAACTCCAAGCATCACGCTATTGTCGCAGTGTCGCTTGGTTTGAAGAGAACGGTTGGTCTGCTGGGTCTTCTCTTGATCTTGAGACTATGAGAGAAAATTTAGGGAAGGCCATAATCGATGACGCCCACCGCAAGTTTTTTGAGTTTTTGAAAACCACGTGGTTTGTTGGGATTCCTTTTTACTTCATTAGTTTTGCTTTTCTGGGGCCGTTTGCGTCGTGAGCGATGTGTATGTTTTGCTTCTGGGTCTCTTCCCTGCGAGCATTTATTTAGTAGAAGTGTCACTATACGAATATATTTTTGAGCGATATTCAGAATTACACCAGTGGGTTCCTCTTTGAAAAGAATGAGATCCGATTGTTTTTGTATCTTCGTTCGTGTTAGTTTATTGCATTGGCCATTACAATCGTTCCTTTCTAGTATTAAAATTGAAGCTTTGTAACGTATTGATCATCAGGTTCAGACTAGACCACGTTTTCAGCGTTCGGACCAACTTGATGGACCAATGCTCTTGGCTTTTCTTTAATCCAGTTGAACTAAATGCATGGAATGGTGTCTTTCATACCTAAGTTTTGATTCGGCAATTTTGAGGCTCAAGACTCGATTTTTGGCAACAAAGTTGCCGAGGTAATACGGTGGAATATAAAAAGTCAACAGGTGTACGGATGTTTATGCAGATATTTTTCTCACTTCAAAATCAGGACTGTGAAAAGTGGGCTTTCTCACCAGCTTCTTCCGAACACAATCGGTATGTGATGAGTGAAAGCGACCCTTTTAGAGAACACGCAAGTGAATCAGAAATAGAGATGGTGAGTCATGATCATGATCATGACAGCATCAAAGAAGAACTTGAATCCATCAAACAGGCCCTGTTGAGGTGCGAAGCTGAAGTGAAGAGACTGAAACTTAGTGTTTCTTCCAATGACAACCCTGAGTATCTTGTCACTCAGAAGATTGTGCAAATATCGTCCCATGTGCCTAGACTAGATAACTTACTGTTTTATGATGACTGGTGGTACTCTTTAAGCAATAGATTGCGAGTCTTCGGGTACACTACTTTGGTGGACTGTGTAGAGAGCGCGGGTTCACCAGCTTTGGTCTCTGAGGAAGAAGAGAAAATAGGGAATGGAGTTCTACATTTGACTGTTGGTCCTACCCTGAGTTACATTTTCAGAGAGAAGTCGTTTGAAAAATTGTCTATCGTTTCAGTGATCGAGCGATTGCATATTCAAAGCACGTTGGCTAAGCGAAACGAACTCCAGGCCATTAGAAATCACCTTTTGAGTACAGAACCACCAGCTCAGATGGAAAAATATTTTGATTTTCTCTTTGAAATGAGAACAACCATCAAGGAAAAGAACTTGGACAGCGAACTACCTGAAAAAGAATTGATGGCTATTGCTTATGAAGCACTCCGGACATCATGCTACGGTCACGGTGTCAACTGGTATGAGAACAATGGAGGGTCAATTGAGGATTTTTACAATCTTGAAACTATGAGAGAAAAGTTAAAAACGGCAGAGCACAAGGAACATCAGTCTGCACTCTCGCGTGTCTTGTATGGAATGTCTTTCTTTGTCGTTTTCAGCTTAATTGTACTGTTATTGTTTATATATGGCCTAACTCATTGGGTATGACATCCAGCATGCTGTGATTGTCTATTTATACGATCATTGACCCAAAAAAGCAACTCTCTCCATATAGAACATGTCAGGGAACGAACAGATTTCAGGACAGCCAAGCTCCACAATGGCTCCTTGTTTGTGCAGATTGTCGGAGAAGCCTTTCAATTGAGTTGACTCTTCTGGGGTGAGATCCTCATTAATGTAAGCAACCGTCACATGGAAAACAGATGAGCCTGCTGTTGGCTCTGGTAAGTCAACAGCATTAGCAACGTCCTTACGCAATTTCTCAATCTTTGCCTCCTCTGCTTCATCAAATGGCAACAATTGCAACTTCCAAGTGTCCCAGCCACCATGAGCGTCTTTCTCCACATATGTGTTATCGACACGTAACTTCAGTGGCAGATCGACTTGCACGTTTTTCTCCGATAGCTTATCAATGACCCAGGTGGTGCACTTGTCAATTGGTTCATCCCTTGGCAAACTCTTTGGCCAGTTGTCTGAGTCGCGCTTAAACTCATGGAGTATATCAAACAATGTGACGTGAAGGGTGGAAGCAGGAAGCATGGTAATTTTGTTGCGGAACAGAAGACCAGGAAACGCTTTGTAGAATTCCAAAACTTGTTTGAAAAGCTCGCGTTGTGGCCCTTGTTGGGGCAGATGGCAAACGATTGTGGTGCCTGCAAAAGGATTGAGTGTTCCGTCAGCGTTAAACTTCCTTGCCATAGTTATTTATGCTGTTTAGTGTAGAGTTATTAAAGTAACACGGTGTTACTCAAATACTTACTTTTTTTCACTTCGAGAAAAATAATAAAAAAAGATGCAAGGTGTGATATCTTTATATGCAGGTACAATTTAGTTTAGGAGGATTCAAGCCATCTCATAATTTGAGCAGTCATAACAGAACGATGTAGAAATGCTTACGAATTTACAATTGATGTGCAAGAAGAATAACCAACAACAGAAATACACATTTTTAGTTGACTTTACTAGAAATGAGTACTGAAACAGAACGCATAGATTAAAAAATAACTTTATTTAATTTTATAATAGTCGAATTGAACGTATAATTTTAGGAGCCTATAGACACAGTAACATCAAGAATTTTAGGACCACAAGATTGTGATCCATTCCCAACCTCTCAATGGTTTTTCTGGAGGTTCAGGTTTCTCGTCAACATCTCTAAAGAGCGTAGCAAAGTCAATTTCATTGAGCTTGACTTGATGAGTTCTTTTAAGGAACTTCCAACACACATAGAGAATAATAAATAGGACCGGACAACAATAAGCTGAGAAGAGACCTGAAACAGACCATTGGCCGTGGATAAAAATGGTAAAACCACCAGTGAGCAATAATGTAGCAGAAGCAATGAGAGAGATCCACGCACCAGCAGGCGAAAGAGGGTGGCAGAACGGAAGTCTGCTTCTTGGAATTCCCTGGGCATGCAAACCCCTATTCATACGGATGTGGTTAACAGAGATGAGAATCCATCCAAGGAGGAGGTTGGACGAGGTGAGATTCTGAAACCAGTTGAAAACGTTAGCAGCACTTGAGTCTACACACATGTAGGCCAGTGGCATGAACAGAGCACCGAATCCAAGACCCACATACGGTAGCTTTCCTTTGGAAGACTTCAGGAAGATCTTTGGAGCCTGGCCTTTCGAAGCAAGAGAGTACAGATTTCTCGAGACTTGAACAAGAGCAGAATTGGCTTCCGACCAAGCTGAAGTGAGAACAACAGCATTGAAAATTGATGGTAGGACTTTGATACCTGCTCTTTTAATGGCGATGACGTAAGGAGAATGTGCTGCATTACCAGTGCTGTTTGCAATGTTTGGGTCATTGTAAGGAACGATCATGGTTAGCATAAGAATGGAGAGAGTGTACAAAGAAGTGACTCTGTAAAAAATACGTTTAGCAGCTTTCGGGATGTTTCTTCTTGGATATTGAACTTCACCTGCAAGCAATGCAATGCTTTGAACACCCCCGAAAGAGTACACCGCTCCACCCAAACAATCCCAGAAACCAATAAATTTACCGATGGAGCCTTTTTCAATGTATTCGGCAAAGGGGCCTGGGTCTTTCCAGTAATGAAAACCAAGTCTCTTTTGGCCTTTGACGCCGCCAAGATCAATACACAAACTCACAAGAACAATTCCTGCAATAAGAAGAATTTTCAAAATAGCAAAGAAGAATTCAACTTCTCCGTATATTCTAATCGAAACACAGTTGGTGAGAAGAATTGGAACTATGAGAACTGTGATCCAAACCGCAGGACTAATGTCACTCCAGTATTCAATCACGAGTGTAGCGGAAACCAAAGACCCTGGCATGATTGCCGACCACACACTAAGCCATCCGTAAGCAAAAGCAACAGCCTGATCAACAAATATTTCCGAGTGTCTGACGGTGGCACCAGTCAGTGGAGCAAGTGCTGCCACCTCTGCAATAGCTAGTTGATTGAACCCAACAATGAAAGCGACTAGGATGTAAGAAATCAGCAGACCTGCAGGTCCCGTTTTGGCTAGTGATCCACCACTGCTAACAAAGAGACCTGTTCCAAACACTCCAACCAGCGCAATCATTTGAATATGTCTTTGTTTAAGGCCCTTTTCGAGCTTTTTGTCGTCAAGTTGGAACAGGGACGAAGCATCATCGGAGCTTGGATCGCTTGGTTCCAGAGAAACAACCGATTCAGTGATGACTTGCTTTTTGAAGCCGATCGTCGATTCAACAAAACCTTTTGATTTGCTCCAGCCACGAGATTGGTCTTCGGTCGAGTCAATCTTTTCTGACATTTTGATTTGAGGTAATTACAGTTTTCTACGAGTCAGACTCTTGGCATTACTTTATCTTCGACTAGAAGATGTATTTATAAGTTCAGGATTTTCCGTTCTTCGAGGATTTCTTAAAGGCAACAGTGCACGGCATCATCGTGGTTTGCAGATGGCTTCCGCCACAGTTAACACAGTATTTGACATTTTGCATGAATTTGAAACTTTTTCCCGTAACTAGCGAATCTGTCAGGTCTTACCTTGTGACATCAGGTAAGGCATTGCCCGGTGTGAATTTCTGACTCGCGCTTTCATTTAAATTCTGCGTCCCCGAGCGGCTTTGTAGCCGCACTTCTTTTAACACGAAAAGAAGGCATCAACAGCGACCGCTCGATGGCGTTGGGTGGAAGAGTTAATTCACCGTTGCCGCGTAGTTGCACTGAATCTCTAATGTTCAATTCTTTCATCTCGCGGTAAGTAGTTACGGAATCCACAACGTGGCTTTTTCAAGGCATATCTCTCAGACAAACAAAAATCACGAATTGAAACGTAAAGTCGCAGAGTTGGACTCAGACTTCACTATTCTCATAGATAAATTAGCAGTTGCAAAAAGCCGCTACCGGCGAATAAACACACACAGGTCAAGCGTGGGGAAATACACAGTTAAAATACCTCGGTCGTGTCACGAAAAAAGACACGGGTTTTGCTCCATTGTTATACCTTCTTTGATCACAGCTTTGAAATCACTGAATCTAAACTGCCGAGGCAAAATTTCGAGAATACCTTCTGTGAACTAAAGCTTCGCATGGGGATCCAATCCTCGAAAAGAATATTGCTTGCTCATAAATGGTTTCTTACCTGAAGAAAGCCTTTCAAAAGATATCATAAAGGTGACCGGAAGTTTAGTTTTGCTTTTTTTCCCCAAAACCAAGTCCGCGATATAGCTCCCGCAACTCCAGATTCTAGGCATCCCGTGACCAGTAAAACCTGCTAGAATGAACATGTTCGAACGGCCAAATTTAGTCAAATCACCAACAAAGGGAAATTCATCATCGGTATAACCCATGCATCCGGTCCACGTGTAGTCGTTTATATACTTTTCATTGGCTAAAGACCGATAGTTTTTGTTCACATATCCCTCAAAGTACTCTTTTGTTTCAAGAGGAAACTTTGAGTCGTCTGTGCTGTTCATCATCGTCAAACAATTTGGATAACCGAGATAGGTTCTGCCTCCTCCACCAACAATAAGTGAGTTGTCGGTTCTGATACTGATGTAATCACTTTCCTGATCATAAGTGTGGTAGTAATGTGCTTTCAATTGTTTTGTATACTCTCCTGCTGGTTTCAAATGAGAGACAACGCCCTTTACCGGAACAATTTTGTTATCGAACTCCGGCAAAATCGCTCTGGTGTAGGCATTGGTTGCAATTACAACTTTTTCAGCAACAACGTCTCCTCTTGGAGTAGACACAAGCCACCTACCGTCATCCAGCTTCGTTAAGTCTGTAACACAAGTGTTTGTTTGCAAGTTCAGTCCTTTTTCGATCGCTTTTTTCAGCATCGCACAAATCAATTTATAAGGCCAAACGGCTGCTGTTGGCGATTGCACACAAAACGGGGTGTTTTCATGATCACTTTGTTTCCTAGCTTGAGAATCAAAGAAGATTTTCACCAGGTTTTTCACGTTTTTCGGAATGTATGGATTAGACAAAAAACAGTAGTAATCATTCAACGCTTCTTGGATTACCTGTGGATCGTCATACGTTTGATAGCTGATTCGTCTCGCAAAATCACAGTCGAAATTGTATCTTTTGACTAGTTTTTCAACCTTCTCCATTTCATAATGCTCATATAAGGCAATCTCTGCCGCAATCTTTTCACCGTACTCTTCCCTGAAATGACATTGATGAGCATGGTAGTAGCTTCTGATGTGGCCTCCATTTCTCCCTGTAGCTCCTGAGCAAACATCTCTTGCTTCCAATAACAGAACGTTTTTCTTTGCACCACGCTCCACCAAAATATTGAACGCAACCGAGGTACCACTGAATCCTGAGCCGATGATCAACACGTCCGTCTGTTTCGGCAATTCTGCAGTTGTTCTGTGTTTGGCAAGAGAGGGATCTGCCTCCTCAATCCAATAAGGCTTTGTCCAAGTAGGATGAGGAAATGAATCTTTCTTGTAGTTGTCGTAATCCACCATTTTCTAGTTGCAGAGATTAGAATTTGAATACTTAACTTATCGAGCGATTCATCAGGGTTTATAAATTTTTTTTACATTTTGAATCCTAAAAATTTCGGTATCACACTACCTTAGATAAGAAGTTCCGATAAGATTGGTCACGAATGCGACAAACTAACAATATACGAATTTCAAATGAAGCTAACTCGAGTTTCGAGCGTGACTAAACCGGCACTAATATATGTGTAGTTCAAATCGACTCGAGCGAGTATCGTCTTAAACACAGCTGGCATTGCTTGTCGCATCTTCGATCGTAGTTTATTAAAGTTTCGATTCGCGTAAAAACGATTCAACAAGAAGAACGGTCTTCAAAGACATACCATGAGAGTTCTGATAGCCGGCACCAGCAGCTCCATAGTTGTGAACCACTTTGCCAACACCAGGAATATACTCTTTCTCAATTCTAGGTCCACCTTCCCTTCCAGGACGAAGACCGCAGTAAACTTTGACCACATCGAGTGGGCCTTCGTCAAACAGGTCAGGACAAAGTTTTTTAGCTCTTTCCACTGTCCTCTCAAAAAGTCCTTGGTCAACTGCTGGATCCCATTCATGTGGACGGAAACAGCCCCCAATGATAGTTCCTCCTTCTTTTCTTGGGAAAATATATAGCGACTCATCAGGGTAACCATCAAACCCTCCAGCGGATATCATATATTTGCTATTGTTTCTGGATTGAATGATTTGGCCCTTGATTGGGTAAACTTTCTTATCTTCCACACCTCCAAGTTTTGAAGCAAGCAGACCAGTACAGTTAACTAAAATATCAGGAGTACCATTTGTAAAATGAGAAGCTGCATCCTTAATATGCTTTAAATGGGCTCTGTGAACTTTCACTCCCTTTGCAAAAAGCTTTTGAAGGAGAAAATTCAGATATATCGAGACAGTGATTGCAACAGTAGTGTATTGGTGACCACTTGTGATACCTTCTGGGAGCTCTTCTTTTGGAATTTGCTTAAAATCTTGAATAAAATCTTTGAACCAAGGGTCCCCCTTTGGATTATAAATTTTTTGAGTCCTTTTGACCACACTGGTACCAGGTTCTTGCTCAGCAAAATCCATAAATTTAAAATAACCAATTCTATCCCATTCTTTCATTTCAACGTCCTCATCTTTTGCAAAACTGGACCAGTTAGCTCCTGCAAATGGACTTGTATAATCTGAATCAAAATCTCCTGGGATATGACGTGCGACGATTTCAACCTCATGCCCTCTGTTTGCCAAATCTAAGGCGACGGTCATTCCGACAACACCACATCTGTAAATTGTTAGAATAAAGGAGTTAAAGGGATTATGGCTCCTTACTCACCCTATTACCAAAATCTTCCCCATACTCAGTAGCCTTTGTCTATATTCGATGTTATTATAATGGTTGTGAGTGGACAACCCTTATCGTAAATATATTGTGAGATTTTTTTTTGTGGCTTGAAATCTCAATTTTCATCTGATCGCCCAATTTTAAAAATCGAATAACACAGCCTGAAAAATGTTCTCATTTTTAGAATAAAGAAAGATGCGTAACTAAACTCATGCACAATGTTGCTTCAATACCAACTCAGACTGCACAAAGGAGTCGACATGATTATTGAGTGCAAAAAGGATTTTGTATTTTGGATAAGAGAAGATTGTTTGTCAGCTTTGAAAACTCTGACTAGCCAGTCTTGAGTGAACAACATAACCCTTTGTAATTATTTCAAAATAATCGGTTGCTTCACAATGACTAGCAAAACTGTTAAGGAAATTTTCCGTGATCTCTCATGGTTCGATAGAACTCTTCCTATTACCATTATTATTGCAATGATTGCAGGAGTGCTGATCTCAGAGTATAGACCAGAAGCTAGAAAAGCTTTCTCAGGAGCTGAGTTCTTGAATGTTTCTGCACCTCTTCTAGTTGGTTTGATTATCATGATGGTACCACCATTTTGTAAAGTTGAATGGGAAAATATCCACCAACAGTTATCGGGAAAGAAAAAATGGAAAATTATTGGAATATCCTTGATTTTGAACTGGATAGTTTGTCCCTTCATCATGTTTGGGCTTGCTTGGCTGACACTTTTTGACAAAGAAGAATATCGCACTGGAATAATAATGATTGGATTGGCGAGATGCATTGCTATGGTTGTTTTATGGAATCAAATCGCCGAAGGAGACGAGAATCTTTGTGCAGTTTTGGTCATCATTAATAGTCTTCTTCAAGTTGTCCTATACGCACCATATCAAATTTTCTTCTGTTATGTCATTACAGGGAGTTACGACAGCAAAATTCAGGCAGAACTGTCATATGAGATTGTTGCGAGAGTTGTGGCATTCTTTTTGGGGGTGCCATTAGCACTAGGTATTACTATAAGACTGCTGCTTATGAAGTTGTTTACCAAAGATGTATATTTGGAAAAAATCGTACCATGTATTAGTCCTTGGGCTCTAGCAGGTTTACTTTACACGATTGTGGTTATTTTCATTGAAAGAGGACATGATTTCATTTTGGATATTGGGACAGCATTCAGATGTTTTGTTCCCTTAGTCTTGTACTTTATTATTACTTGGTTCGGAACGTTCTTTGCGATGAGAGTTCTAAGTAACAAGATGAACAAAAGGATCATGCTTCTGGATGGAGGCTCTGGATGCGGTTGTGCAAAGAGGGAGAATGACGGCGTACGCAGCACCATATGGGAATCATACTGTTCAGCAAATTACCAAGAATGTATTACACAAACGTTCGTGGCTTCTTCGAACAATTTTGAGCTTAGTTTAGCAGTTGCTATTTCACTTTACGGAAACGGAAGTAAACAGGCAATAGCGGCCACATTTGGACCACTTTTAGAGGTTCCTATCCTTATTACACTCGCGTATGTTGCAAAGTACTTCAAGCTGAAGTTTTTGTGGTCAGATTAGCATGCAACGATCAAATCGAGCACTTTATAGATTATTAAGTCTCTGATGATTATTGAGTAACAAGCTAAATGTGTTTATTAGCTCACCTGGTGTACTCGGTTTTCATAGCTTCACTGCTTACCTTTTCTTTCTTTAAATATTCTCTTCATAGAGTCAAGGTAGAAGGTGATTTGTTGCACATATATCAATTCATGATGGTAATATTGCCAGCACTGTATGAAAAGGGTAGTCCAATAAGATCTCATGATATACGGAAACATATTCAAAGGTATTTATTTCACTAATCCCAAAAGTCTAACCGCAATTAGAATATTTTGATTACTAATCTGACTTCACTGAGAATTCATGCCAAAGGTTAAATTTCGGTTTTAGTTGTAAAGACCGACTCTTAACGCAATTCCATTTGCATTACTGATGAGATTGTTATGGATAGGAATTACTAATACGGAGTTCGAATAAAAACGCCATTGCCTATAAATAGGAGTAACGCCAGTTTTTCCAAACGAAGTTGCGCATCGACTGTAGGCATAGACAAGATGACTATTAAAGAGTTTGGCGCCTTCACCACTGCGGAGGAAGTAATCGAGGGAATTGATTTGACTGGAAAGTATGCTTTGGTCACCGGAGGTTATTCTGGAATAGGCCTAGAAACTGTGAGAGTCCTCTCCAAAGCCGGAGCTCATGTGATTGTTCCTGCAAGAGATCCGAAAAGAGCAAACACCGCACTAGGAGACCTCGCCGATAAAGTCGAGCTAACTCAACTGGAGCTTACTGATCCCGATTCGATCCAAAATCTCACCGATGAGTACAATAAATCGGGTAGACCCCTCCACATTTTGGTGCTAAATGCAGGAATCATGGCTGTGCACGATTATACTAGGGATAATCAAGGAAACGAAATTCAGTTCTCCACAAACTACCTTGGCCATTATAGGCTTGTTGTGGGATTGTGGGATGCATTAAAAAAAGCCAAGGGTGCTCGTATTGTTTCTGTCTCCTCAGGATTTCACTTTCTCTCAGACATTCGTTACGACGACATAAATTTTGAGAACAGCCCTTATGTTCCTCTGACTGCATACGGACAGTCCAAGACTGCCAGTATTTTACTTGCAGTGAAACTGAATGAGCTGGGAAAATTGTTTGGTATTACTGCGGTTTCTCTTCATCCAGGAGTGATTGATACTAACCTTACTCGGAACATGACGCCTGAAGACATCAAGCAAAATGGTTGGGTTGATGAAGCCGGAAATCGACCAGACACTATGGTCAAGTTGCTCAAATCAGTCCCACAAGGTGCTGCTACCCAAGTTTTTTGCGCCACAAACCCTATTGAAGGCGGAAAGTACTATTTTGATTGCCAAGTAGCTAAAGTGGTGGATGGGAGTGTTCTTCCCGAAGACTGGGCCGCTCCAGCTGTGGCAGATTTTGCGCAGAATGTTGAAAATGCAAATAGGTTATGGTTGCTAACTGAAAAAATTACGGATGTTAAACTGTCTCTTGAATAGCTAACTTTCGATATATACTTGCACTATTAATTTTAAGTGTCATAATACATCCTCGCGGTTTCTGTATCATCTTGACATGTATTTGGTCGCAGTACCGAGATGCTTCTTGTAGGTGAACTACATTTGCTACAATCGTGTCAATAAAGACCGCACCTCGAAATTTCATCCTAGGAAGGAACGTAACTTTGTTTAAGAAAATATACGTCAAATTATCAAGCTGTGCTCATACGAATCCAGCTTTAGGATGTGTCTTCATCACGTGAAATGAGAAGAAGATACAGTAAATTAGTGTTCACAGACAGCGAGGATGAAAACAAAAGCCAAAATCGAGCAATAATCCATAGCTATAAATATCCTCATATAAGAATGCCTCTTCGAGTCTTTGGCTTCTTAGATTAAAACAGAATTCTGCTGTCAAAACAAAAAAACATGCCATTCGGAAACGAGAAGGATGAATCGAAGTTTGTCAAAGAGATTACGACTGAAGTGATCTCTAAAAGTAATGAGTTTAACTACATTCCCACTGACATCGATCAGCTTGCTGAACCTTTAGTTTTTGATGATAAGTTGACCCTTAAAATTAAAAAGTTATTTCAAAAGAGAGAAAATAATGACGATAAAATTGCTACCAAACGGTCGTACTTTGAAGATCCGGATCCTGAAGTGGCTAGAAAGTATTATCCTCCAAAAACTTACGAAAATTATGCTGCCTTTGATCCATACTTCAGATGGACTTATAAGGAGGAGCGTCAACTGGCTAGAAAGATTGATCTCAGAATTTTTACTATGGTTGCAGTTATCTTTTTTGCACTGAACCTTGACAGAGGCAATCTGACTTCCGCAGTAGCGGGAGGAATTTTGACTGATCTCAAGATTTCAACAGACGATTATAATAATGGAAACACGTTGAGAGCTGTTGGGTTTATCATAACTGAAATTCCGTCCCAAATGATCGGTAAGAGATTTGGACCGGATTGGTGGATCCCAATCCAGGTCACCGCCTGGAGTTTAATTGCGTTATTTCAGTTTTTCATCACCGATACAAAGTCTTTTCTGGCAACTCGCTTTCTTCTTGGTGTTGCTCAAGGAGGGTTCATTGCAGACGCAGTCCAGTACTTATCATATTTTTATTCGAGAGATCAAATGACGATTCGATTGGCATTCTTTTGGGTGACTTTGGCCTGGTCGGTTATAATCAGCAACTTTCTTGCAGTTGCATTTCTAAAAGTCGATCTAAATGGGAAGGAAAGCTGGAGATGGCTATTTTTATTTGATGGGCTAATCACTTTAGCAATAGCAATTGCATCGTTTTTTTTCATGGTTTCTGGACCAACGCAAACGAAAACGAGGTTCAACAAGAAAGGAATTTTTACTGAAAGAGAAGAAAAGATTATAACTAACAAACTTCTCCGTGATGACCCTTCGAAATCAGACATGCACAATAGAGAAGGTATAACCTTTAAACAATTCATCAAAACATTATCTGATTTTGATCTTTGGCCTGTGCTCATTCTTTCCTTTGTGTTTGATATCCCAACTATTCCCATACAATCCTACTTGAACATAAACTTAAAGAAGTTGAAATTCTCTCGTGATGAAATCTTATATCTAAATACTCCCATCAGCGCATTCGGTAGCATAACATTAGTGCTGATAACTATGCTTTCGGAAGCTGTTGATGAAATATCAATCGTTTCATCTCTCCAACAACTCTGGATTCTTATAGTTGCCGTCATAGAATACACACATGCCGGTGATCTTTCACCCTGGGCACAATATGCAGTCATGTTCTTTGGTTGTGGAAGTCCAAGCGCTCAGCCAATTATTGTCTCATGGTGCTCAAGATTGTCTTACTCAGTCAGGGCCAGAACAATTTCTTCTCCAATGTCTAATATAGGTGTCCAGCTGGCAACAATTGCTGGTGCTTATATTTACCGAAGTGACGATGCTCCAAAGTATCACCGCGGTAACAAGACGATTATTGGTATTTGCTGCATGAATTTTGTTTTGTTTCTCCTCACCAAAATTTACTACATCTGGAGAAATCAAACAAAGAAACGTAAGTGGGACAACATGTCACAAAAGGAGAGGGAAGACTACATTTCAGTCCACAGGGATGATGGTAACAAAAGGCTAGACTATTTGTTTGAGCACTAGAAAACAAATCTACTAAAAGCAACGCAAAAATTCAGCAACGGAGGGGGTTGCAGGGTTGTTTTCAGTCCTGAATAAAATTTCTTCATGAACGGCACCTTTTTGCTCATAAATCTTAGCAGTTTTGTTTAACTTTGCAAGCTTAATCCACGACCAGATGTCGTCTTTCAAAACCTCATTCCCTCCAACATAAACGTAAACTTTCAAGCCATTGAGTACTTTTTCCCAATCTGTCTCATCGTCTTTGTATGGGTTGAGTTGTTTAGATTCAAGAATTGATCTCTCGGCAAACATTTCTCCCATTTCTCGCAAGGATTCCGCGGTGAAACAGTCTTTACCACGGTTGCTAGCAAAACTTCCCTCTTCAGGGTTTGGATGGATGTTCACCCATGGCGATAACAACAGTAGGCCTGAAATCTTACGTTTAGCTTCAGAGCTGCCCTCATAACAGAGTTGCTTAGCCATAGTAAGGCTAAGATGAGCCCCTGCTGAATCTCCACCCAAAATGATATTGTCACAACTCTTGGATAGCTGGCTGAAAACAGACAATGCTTCGTTCAACTGGGTTGGATACTGCTTCTCAGTGGAGAGTGTGTAATCCCAAACGATAACAGAAAGTCTGTTGTTATTTGCTTGCTTGTAAAACTCTTTCAAAGCTTTTGTAGTATTTGGAAGTAGACCAAGAGAGTAGCCTCCACCATGTGAAAAGAGAATGACAGGGTCAGTTGGAGTTCTGTTGCTTGCCTCTGTCAACCATCTTGCACGACCATTTGGTAGTCCTTCAACCTCAAAAACTTCGTTTAGATGGTTTAGGCCGTTCGGATCAAGAACACTCAAGTTTTTGTAGACTCCGTAATTTGGTGTCGCAGCTGCCAAATCTGCAATAGGTTTATTGTGAGATGACGTCTCTGTCAAACCGGACAAAATTTCGTCACCGTACTTATCAATTTGTTTTTCGTTTTCAGGAAATGATGGTAAAGACATGATATAAACTTAATGAGCTGACGTTCAGGAACAAAACTGAATGAAGTTTAGGGGAGGATTGCTCAGTTTAAATATTTGGTTTACCGAAATCCTATTGAGCGAAAAGAAAAGAAATAGTTTGCTAGCAACCCCACATAAAATACTGACTAGACACTGAATATAGGTAGGTCTGAGTTCTAGAATCCACGCTAATCGAAGATAAGTTGCGATACGAGGGCGTGACCTTTGTGTCGTTAATTGGTGATATTGATACTATAGCGTGAGGTTGCACAGTAAACACGCAATACAACACCCAAAAAAGGGTTTATAGACATTGAAAGCTTTTGGACTGGATGTCAGTAATTTGAAAGAAGTATCTGGTCATGAGCAAAGCGAGAGGCGGAAACACTGATTCTCCGCATCCGTTTTCATTAGCGAAGTTGAGTTTTTTGGGTGAATACGTTTTTTTTTTAGAAATCCTTATGCTACCTTATTCTGTATCTATCCTCTCGAAAACGCAAAATAGACTGTGCTGAAGAGACCTTTGAACAGTGAAGTTGTTTGCATACTTTGGCTCTCCCACGGAGCACACTAATCGATGGAAATTACTAATCGACGGAGGTTCCATATATTTTCGGAGCGTACTCCAAACTCCGAAAGAGAGTTTAATTGAGTTAACTGTTAACTCCGCACGACTACAGATGGCGGTGTAGTAAATCAGTAATGTAAGTTTTTACACAGCCTTGCTTTCATAATCGCGAAAAAAATTGTGGTGGGGTATCAAAAAAAGATTCATCAGATCACGTGGGATTTACATAGGAAATTCCACATTCTATCGTTGTCGTTGAGAGATGTTTTATGACTACTTATATGATATGTTTGCTCTTCAATCACATATGATACAGATGAATTCATTGAAGAACTTCATCAACCGTCATGTCAAAGCCCAACTTCCTTATTATTGTGGCAGATGATCTGGGATTCACAGATCTGAGTGCTTTTGGCGGAGAAATCGACACACCAAATCTTCATAAGTTAGCATCCAACGGTGCTAGATTTACTCAATTCCACACAGCGTCGGCATGTTCACCAACCAGATCTATGCTGTTCTCCGGAACTGACAATCATATTGCCGGACTTGGTCAGATGTCAGAATTTTCCAGAGATCATCCCGACTTATTTAAAAATAAGCCTGGATACGAAGGATATTTAAACGACAGGGTTGCTCCATTGCCACAGATTTTGAAGGAAAATGGTGATTACTACACATTTATTTCTGGAAAATGGCATTTAGGTCTTTTGAAAGATCAATGGCCTATTACAAAAGGTTTCGAAAAATCTTTTACTCTCTTACCAGGTGCCGGCAATCACTACAAATTTTTCCCAAAGACCGAATCTGGCGAGCCAATTGCTATTTTGAGACCGTTCTACTGTGAAGATGACAAGCCAATTGACCCTTACACTGAATTGCCAGAGGACTTCTTCAGTACCGACTTCTTTACCGACCGAGGACTTGAATTTCTTTCCAACAAAGAGCTACGCGGAGATAGACCATTTTTTGGCTGTTTGACATACACTGCTCCTCATTGGCCATTCCAGGCTCCAAGAGATGTGATTGACAAATACAAAGGACGCTACGACGAAGGACCTGCGGTGTTGAGGAAGCAAAGACTCGCAAAGGCTGCAGAGCTTGGAATTGTTCCCGAAGGCGTTGAACCTCATGTAGTTGAAACTGTTAGAGAAAAACCATGGCATCAATTGACGGACCAGGAAAAAAAAGTTGAATCAAGAATCATGGAGGTCTACGCTGCAATGGTGGAGGTTCTCGATCGTAACGTTGGTCGGGTCTTGGATCACCTCGAAGACTCTGGCGAGCTTGACAATACATTTGTGTTGTTTATGTCCGATAATGGTGCGGAAGGAATGTTTATTGAAGCGTTGCCTCTTCGTCTTGAGAACATGAACAAACAAATCAACAAGTATTACAACAATAGTTTCGACAACATCGGGAACAAAGATTCGTTTACTTGGTATTCTGACCAATGGGCACAGGCTGCTACTGCTCCGTCTCACATGTACAAGGCTTGGGCAACCGAGGGAGGAATAAGATGTCCACTGATTGTCAGCTATCCGGGTTTGTCAAGTGAGAATCCTCTTAAGGGAAAGATATACAATGAATTCTGCACTGTGATGGACATTTTGCCTACTGTTCTGGACTTGGCTGATGTCAAGCATCCCGGCAAGATTTTCCACGGACGTGCCGTTGCCGAACCAAGAGGAAAGTCATGGAAAGACTACTTGCTAGGAGAGTCTCCAGAAATTCACAGCGAGAATACAGTTACTGGATGGGAGCTCTTTGGACAACAAGCTATTAGAAAGGGTATCTACAAGGCTGTTTACGTACCAAAACCGCTCGGCTCAGGAAAATGGCAGTTGTTCAACCTCAACGCTGATCCCGGAGAAATACATGATCTTTCCAAAACCAATCCAAACAAGTTGGAAGAGCTTTTAGATCACTGGGCAGAGTATGTGGCAGAAACAGGGCTCGTTGATCTATCATCTATATTCAGCTCTATTGATTATGAGATACCAAAGCTAGAAATTCCAGATTGATATATACTTTATAATATAATTGATTGATATTTACCACCAGCTTACGTTGTCGCTTTTTTAAGAAAAGGGTTAGATTTTTCCACTATTCACCTAAGTATTCTCTACGTGATTTGGAGGCTGGATCAAAATACACTTTCTCTCCCAAAGAGGTTGCTCTCAGACCCAAACGGTTACCAACAGCATCTGGAGTTGGTGTATGGTAGAAGCTGCGGTTGTCCCAAATTGCGAAATCGTTTTTGTTCCAATGGAAACGGACTTGAAGATCGTGATTTTCGACAATGAGCTTTTTAATGTATTGCATGAGTTGCTCGGACTCGTGAGGAGTGACGTCGTTGATAAATTTGGTGAACTCATATGAATAGTAAATGGATTTCCAGCCGGTGACCGGGTTGGTACGGACAAGAGGGTGCACAGCATCCAGGTCCAAACCCTGGTTATAAGGAGATCCACGGTCTTTTCTCAGATCTTTATTCAGCGATTTGGCTAAAACCCTGAAACTCTCACCGCTGTGATACGCAGTGAGACTTTCTGCGAGTTTTTTTAGCGGTTCAGACAAACGGTCGTAGACCTCGTAACCGCTAGCCCAGACAGTATCGCCGCCAGTTTCGGGAACCTCGACAAGTTTCAATGCTGCGTAATCTGAAGGCGTCTTCTCGAAACTGATATCGGTGTGCCATCCGTCACTTGCAAACCCGCTGTGCTTGAGGTATATTCTTGAGTCTGGCCGCAGACCTGAGTCTCCGATCGCAGTGACCTCATCACCAAGCTCCGATCCTGACCAAGTGGCAGGGTGGATATGAAGCTTAGAAGTTTCTGGTTTCCCGGTCAGCTCTCCTAGCTTCGTGACAAGAAGCTTCTGTTCTTCAACGGTGATATTCTGATTTCTGAAAAAAAGCACACCTCTCTGCGAAATCAGAACTGCAAGGTCTCTCAGCAGCTCGTCTGAGTTGGGTGCGTTCAGAAGATCAGACACTTGCAAGTCAGGGAATTCCTGTCCAACAAGAGTGGTTGGCTTAAAAGACTTGAACTTGTCAAGCGAGCCAGTGTATTCTAAAGGACCCGCAAGGGTGTTTCCACCATGAGTCTTGTTAGTTTTTGAGACTTCCAATTGGAGAGCCTCCAAGCGATTTTCCAAACCTTGAGGGGACGTTGCGGATGGCATTGTGTGGTTGTGAGCATAATTCAGTATGGGTGTTTATAGGGAAGTGACGCAAACATATATACCTAGACACGCCCGCATCGCCACACCGATTAAGCCTAGCTGCGAAAAAACATGTTGATATCACGTGACTTTTGTGAATCCTCGAGAATGATTTCAATCTCGCAGCGGACTTGCTCACGGACTTGAGAATATCGAAATTATTTTTTCAAACCTGCCAACTCGCGATAACTACAAGGTCCTTTTTCTGCAAACCGAGTGCTTACTAAATTCGCGAAGATGGCATTTGTAATTGACTTTTGAATTTTTAATCAAGACATTGACGTTTGTAATCTGACTAAGGCGCGAGGAAAAAAAATGCAGGTACATAAGGGGGCAGGAGAGGCCGGTGATATGGAGGGTTGAGGAGATGAGCAGACATCGACAACATGACTGCCAACATCGCCGAAAGCAACCTTTTCAAGCCAATCAGTGTTGGACAACACAAGGTGGGCCACAGACTCGCCTTGGCTCCAACCACCAGAATCAGAGCAACTGAAGACCACACTCCAACGAACTCTATGTTGACGTTCTACGAACAAAGAGCAAAAGACCAGGGATTGCTGATCACTGAAGGTACTTTTATCAATTCCAAGTACGGTCTTTTACCGTTTGTTCCTATGATCGAGACCGATGCACAAGTCAAGAGTTGGAAAAAAATCGTCGACACCGTGCACAAGAACGGCGGTTTGATTGTGAGTCAATTGTGGACTCTTGGTCGTGGAGGTATGCCGGGTTTGACGAAGGAATTGCTTGCTCCATCTGCCATTCCTATCGATGAGGCTTCCGACAAAGCTGCCAAGGACGCTGGAACTGTGCTCAGATCCATCACTGTGGAGGAAATCGAAGAGCTCAAGAAAGACTACGTCAAGGCAATCAAAAACGCGATTGAAGTTTGCGGTTTCGATTTCGTCGAGTTCCATGCTGCCAACGGTTATCTCCTGGATCAATTCTTGCAGGAGACCTCGAACAAGAGAACTGACCAGTACGGCGGTTCTATCGAGAACAGAGCCCGGTTCATCTTGGAACTCGTCGATGCTGCTGTTGAGGCTGTCGGCGCCGACAAGATCGCGTTGAAGGTTTCTCCATACGGTGTTTACAACAACTCGGGTGGTCTCGACTCCAAGACGCATCCAATTGCCCAGTTTGGTTACCTCTTCAGTGAGCTCGAGAGAAGAGCAAAGGAAGGCAAGAGACTCGCATACTTGTCGATTGTTGAGCCAAGACAACACGGCGATTCAGACTCGGATGATAAGAGAACTTATGAGTTGTCTGCGGGCTGGATCTACGATATCTGGAGGGGACCTGTGATGAGAGCTGGTGGATTCATCGATAAGGACACGAAGTATGATAGATTGGTTAAGGAGGTTAATGCAAACGACAGAACATTGATTGCTGCTGCCAGATTCTTCACTTCGAACCCGGATCTTCCTTCCAGAATTAAGAACGGACAACCTTTGACTCCGTACGACCGTCCGACTTTCTATGTTCCTCTGTCTAATAAGGGTTACACTACGTATGCGAGCTATGGGGGTAAGGAGGATGCTAAGGATGCTGAGATTAAGGCAATTTTCTGATGACGAATGACGAGCTAATGACGAGCGAAGCGAGTCATTATATCACGTGTTTATTATATATAGCGAATGACGAGCAGAGCGAGTCATTATATCACTATTTATTATATATAGCAAATCACGAACTTATTTCATTCCCAACTGATGACGAGCGAAGCGAGTCATTATATCACTATTTATTATATATATAGCAAATCGCTCGTCATTATATCACTATTTGTTATATATATAGCGAATGACTCGCTCCGCTCGTCATTATATAGCAAATCACGAGCTTAGGCACAATATTTCTCTCCACATGCTAGGCATGCACCCTTGCATCTCGTTAATTGCGAATTTCTGCATGGGGTATGCACGTGCGCCAAAACTACTTAGATGAGGCCTCCGAACCTGTTCAAAGTCATCTAGGCGACTCAATCACTAATGTTTAGATCCGTCACTTTGGCTATTCTTGCTCTCGAGCTCTGCGGAGCTGCCGCAGTTGCTGGCTTCCCGTATCCTGGAAAGCAGTTGTCCCAGGAGTTCCTCGATAAGTTCAATCCAATCAAAAACTTCGGTGGTAACGGTCCCTACTCCGACGGGACCGGTTACGGTATCAGTCGACCCTCGATAAGCTCTGGAAGTACCAAGAAATTCTACTTTTGTAGGAGATCTTACTTTCTTCAAGAGCTGGGACTTCTGGGTCCATAACGATGCTAGTGCCTACTCTGGACTTCTTGACGCGTATGCTAGTGGTGCGCTTCGGATATCTTCAACTTGATGAAACTCGCTGCATTCGAATTGAACTCCAATAACTACTCTCC